>CM046874.1:555332264-555932264 GCA_025667525.1 Glebionis coronaria
ATATAATGAGGTCTCTCAGTAAAAGCACTAATTGATACTACCTAGTTAGGATTTTATCGGGATAAGTAGAACCATTTCAAGCATGTGCTTGCTCCATAAAAGATAGAAATAAGAAGACTAGATATTTATTTAACTTTAACTTGATTGATTACATTAATTAATAAAACCTTCGGTATATATATATATATATATATATATATATATATATATATATATATATATATATATATATATATATATATATATATATATATATATATATATATATATATATATATATATATATACTAGCCTTTAGACCCGTCCGGTGGACGGGCTAGCTTTAAATATATATATTTTTAATAAAAATTGAATTTAAGTGTATTTGTATTAGAAGTTTAATATATATATATATATATATATATATATATATATATATATATATATATATATATATATATATATATATATATTATATATATATATATATATATATATATATATATATATATATATATATATATATATATATATATATATATATATATATATATATATATATATATATATATATATATTGTTAGTTATGGCATTGATATTTTAATAATGTAGCATAAAATAGAAAAAAATAACGTATTTTAATATATTTTATTTATTTAAGAATATTATGAGTTAATTGAATTTGCATACGTTAATGGTATGAATAAGTTTGTTACATAATTTTTTTTTAGAATTTTAATAATATTGTATAAATACTTTATGTGTTTTTAAATTTTATGAGGTAATAAATTTTGTTTATGTTAATGTTATGAATGACGTTTTTACATTAATTTTTTATGAAATTAATATTATTGTTTTGCATTTTTATAGAATTTGGTATTTAAGGCATTGTTTCACCATCCTTCCTTATATATTTTTATAGAATTTTGTATTTAAGGCATTATTTGTAATTCCTATATGTATTTTATAGAATTTTGTATTTAAGGCATCATTTGTAATTTCTATTTTATTTTTGAAGTATTTTATGGAATCATTTTTATAGAATTTTGTATTTAAGGTATTGTTTCACCATCTTTCCTTATATATTTTTATATAATTTTGTATTTAAGGTATCATTTGTAATTCATATATATATATTTATAGAATTTTGAATTTAAGGCGTCATTTGTAATTCATATTTTATTTTTGAAGCATTTTATGGAATCATTTTTATAAAATTTTGTATTTAAGTCATTATTTCACCATCCTTCCTTATATATTTTTGTAGAATTTTGTATTTAAAGCATCATTTGTAATTCCTATATATATTTTTATAGAATTTTGTATTTACGGCATCATTTGTAATTCTATTTTATTTTTGAAGCATTTTATGGAATCATTTAATAGAATTTTGTATTTAAGGCATTGTTTCACCATCCTTCCTTATATAATTTTATAAAATTTTGTATTTAAGGCAGCCTTTGTAATTCCTATATATATTTTTATTGAATTTTGTATTTAAAGCATCATTTATAATTCCTATTTAATTTTTGAAGCATTTTATGGAATAATTTTTATAGAATTTTGTATTTAAAGCATTGTTTCACCATCATTCCTTATATATTTTAATAGAATTTTTTATTTAAGGCATCATTTGTAATTTATATATATATTTTGATATAAGTTTATATTTAAGGCATCATTTGTAATTCCTATTTTATTTTTGAAGCATTTTATGGAATCATTTTTATACAATTTTATATTTAAGGCATTTTTTCACCATTTTTCCTTATATATTTTTATAGAATTCAGTATTTAAGGCATCATTTGTAATTCATATATATAATTTTATAGAATTTTGTATTTAAAGCATCATTTGTAATTCCTATTTTATTTTTGAATCATTTTATGGAATCATTTTTATAGAATTTTGTATTTAAGGCATTGTTTCACCATCATTTCTTATATATTTTTATAGAATTTTTTATTTAAGGCATCATTTGTAATTCATATATATATTTTTATAGAATTTTGTATTTAAGGCATCATTTGTAATTCCTATTTTATTTTTGAAGCATTTTATGGAATCATTTTTATAAAATTTTGTATTAAGACATTGTTTCACCATCCTTCCTTATATATTTTTATATAATTTTGTATTTAAGGCATCATTTGTAATTCATATATATATTTTGATATAATTTTATATTTAAGGCATCATTTGTAATTCTTATTTTATTTTTGAAGCATTTTATGAAATCATTTTTATACAATTTTGTATTTAAGGCATTGTTTCACCATCTTTCCTTATATATTTTTATAGAATTTTGTATTTAAGGCATCATTTGTAATCTCTATATATATTTATATAGAATTTTGTATTAAGGCATCATGTGTAATTTCTATTTTATTTTTGAAGCATTTTATGGAATCATTTTTATAGAATTTTGTATTTAAGGCATTGTTTCACCATCCTTCCTTACATATTTTCTATAGAATTTTGTATTTAAGGCATCATTTGTAATTCCTATTTTCTTTTTGAAGCATTTATGGAAACCTTTTAATGAATTACATGTGTCATTTTTATAGAATTTTGTATTTAAGGAATTGTTTCGCCATCCTTCCTATATAAGGGTTTTTGATTTGATTTTAATTTTGATTTTATTTGATATATATATATATATATATATATATATATATATATATATATATATATATATATATATATATATATATATATATATATATATATATATATATATATATATATATAGATATAGATATATATATATATATATATATATATATATATATATATATATATATATATATATATATATATATATATATATATATATATATATATATATATATATATATATATATATATATATATATATATATATATATATATATATATATATATATATATATATATATATATATATATATATATATATATATATATGTACTAGAACGGTACCCGCGCAATGCGGCGGCGAGTACCTAATAAGGAATTTTGACACTAACAAATATTAATCTCTTACTCATTGTAAAATTATAAAAAATCGAATTAAAAACCCACTAAAATTGAAAAAGACTAAAAGTTAATAAAAATATATTAAAATGGATATCGAATTAAAAAGAATAAAATATAAAAAAATATATTGAAATTAGATTATAAAAATAATAAATAAATAAAAAGATTTTTCAATTTAAAAGAAAAAATGTTATTTTAAAAGGTTGTTACAAAGGTTTGTTACAAAAAGTTGTTAGAAAATGTTATAGTATATGTTGTTAATGAAAATATCAACAAGTTACTTTATTTAGTAGGTAAAAAAGTCTGAATTTTTAGCCTTTCTATTTTAAGAAGGTCCCAAATGCTTTATAAAGTAGTATAGATATAACCGAATAATATAGCCTGTTAAACAAGTCAACATAAAGATATTCCTAGCTGATAAACATAAATAATATAAAGATAGATATTATAGCCCAATCTAAAATCTTCTTCGTACCTTATCCATTATCCCGGGCGTATCACGGGGTGTCTCTCTTTCGTTTTTTTAAAAAGAGTTTTTCCAATGAATTTATTACTCAAAAAAAAGTTTTAACTAATAAATGTTAGATAAATTTTACATCTTCTCTTATTACACAAGCATTAAAAATGAAGAAAAAAACACAACATAATGGCTAATGATTCCAATAACACGATATAATGGTTAATATGTTCTTTTAATACAATTATTTGGCCAACAAATCTTTTGTCTGCGACTATTGGAGAAAATGATATAGTCACGAACATTTGATTGAGTTTGTCATGTAAACAACGTTTGACGCAAATGTTAAGAAAACACACAAGATTACATGAAACTTTGATGAGAAATTAAGTGAAGCTAGTCGTTGAATTTCCTTGAAGGTGAATCAAACTTTAATAACTAAACATAATGTCAAAAGTTTTGTTTGATCGATTATCCTATTTTATTTGATTTCATTTTTGCTATATTCCTTAGACCCTGTCAAAAGGAATCTAAACCTAATGTGAAAGTTTTTTTCGAGGTGCGGATCAGAATGAAAGTAAGATGTCGTGGGTTCAGTGGGAAATGTTTGTCGAGCAAAAGGAGAGGCGGGCTTGGTATTGGTAGTATATATTGTCTCAACATTGGTCTCTGATTTAAATAGAATTGACGGTTTCTCACTCGGTCTTCTAATTTATGGGCTAAGGTCATTTGAAGTATTCATAGCCATAATGGAGTCGAAGGCTTAAACATTCCACATGGGGTCCATTTTGTCTTCGGTTTAAAGTCTTAAAGACAAAGGTATTGATCGTCTTTCATTATATTCTCGTAAGCTCGGCAACAGTGATTGTTTTGGGATGATTTATGGCATCGTCACGTGTCTCTTAGAATTCAATTCCCCTGGGTATACAATCTGGATAATGACAGGAATTGTGTTATTGCTAGTCGATTTTCTTTGCCTCACTATAATTGGAGAACATTTCTCCGTCAAGATCCTAGACGTGGTGTGGAATCGGCTTAGTTTGAGGCTCTCAATCTTGCCATTGGGAATGTGGTGCTTATGAATCAACCTGATTCTTGGCAATGTCTCCCGATACTAGTGTTGGTACTCGTTGTCTTCAGCTCGGATTTTAGTGGACGATACTTTATTAAAGGTTGACTTCAAGGTCACTAAATGGAATCAACATATCCCTATCAAAGTTAACGTCTTTCATTAAATGCTTTCTCGCAACAAACTTCCGTCTAGGGTGAACTTAGTGAGGAAGGGTATTGAGATTGACTCTATTCTATGTTCTACATGTGGCCTTGATGTTCAAAATGTTACTCATATTTTCTTCAACTATGAGAAGGCCAATGATCTTTGGCTCCTATTGGCTAAATGGTGGGATTTGGATATTCCCGTTTATGATAACATTTAGGATTGGTATGACTGGCTAGGAGATGTTCATGATTCTGCTAAAGCTCGTTTGATTCTTGAAGGTGTCCAGGGATCTCTTATGTGGGTCATTTGGAACTTTCGGAACCAATTGATCTTCTCTAGTCCTCCATCAAAGAAGGTTTCTATTGGGATTTTATTGTTTCGCAATCTTTTTTGTGGTTTACTTTTAGGAATCCTAATTGTAAGATTAGTTGGTTGAAAAACCCTATAGCTTGTATAGCTTTCCTGTAATTTTTCTTTTTAGCTTTTGATAGTTTTAATAATAGTCGCCATATAAAATAAGTTAGGTGCATCACACATATTTGTAGGAATATATCAGCAATAAAATTGCAAAAAACTACTACCTCCGTCTCAAAATTATTGTCAACCGGCAAGAATTACACAGTTTAATAAAAGTGCATTAATTACCGTTTTGATTTTTACGAAAGAAAAAAAATTAGTTTTATCATTTGATAATTAATTAGTGTTTCTTTTATTTCTTGTAAATACTAATTTGGACGAATAGTAATATAATAAACTTAAATAAATATTAAGAAGTGGAAATAATATTAGGACAGATGAAGAAAAAATGATAAACAATAATTTTGGGACGAAGTAGTACAAATTTTACTGGTTTACTTACTAAAGAATTTGGACAAAAAGAAATACTGACTAAAGAATTACTGTATGTATTAAAAGAAAGTTATCGACAAGATCTTCTTTTTCTCTATCTCTTTCTCCCTTAAGGTTAGTTTGAAAGTTTATCCGCTACTTAGTCAAAGATCATGTGAGGACATGTCGTTTATTATGGCGAATTTGCTATGAACACGTAAATTTACTATGAACACATGGCTTCGAGTCCCTGGCACATTTGACTTGCTTTTTAAAGCTTTTCGATCTTTATACCCTGCCAATGTTGGTTGATCGAATATTCTATTCATACATCACCAAAATAACATACCTTAATAATGATCATATATATATATAAAAGTAACTTACATATTATTATTTCAAAATGATCATTACTTCATCGTCACAATAATTCAAAAATCCTTACTATTTAGATATATGATCTAAACAAATAAGTTTGGTTTGACCAAATACATTTAGATATGTATTCTTTGATCTTTTTTTTAATGGCAAAATTTCATTAAAACTAGTAAGGCGCTAGAAAATTACAAGGTGTAAACCACAAGAGGGTTTTGAATCCAATTATTCTAAGAGATAAAATACGAAGTACATCTAAAAGAGAACTTTATAATCTTGTCGAATAAAAGGCTGCGTTTGGGCTTCTCGTTACCAAAAATTGATTCGTTACGAAAACTCCACAAGGACCAAAGGGTAGTGCTGCAAATAACATCGATGATCTTTTTAGAATTACGCGGCAAAGTGTCAATCCAAGAGAAAAGCCCAGGCAAATTCAAAATAGTTGGGATGGACAGGTCCACCCATTTGAAAATCCGAATCCAAACTAATGAGGCTAAAGAACAAATCCATAACGTATGAAAGGAAGTTTCAGTACCCGCATCACAAATAGGGCAAACCAAAGAGTTTACCTCGATACCACGTCGACTGATATTCCATCTAGAAGGAATACAATCCTGATAAGCCCTCCAAACAAAAATATTTATCTTTTTCGGGATGATAGGATTCCAACGAGTAATGTATTCTTTGATCTAATTATTACTAGGGGTGGAAACGAGCCGAACTGCTCGTGAAAAGCTCGAGATCGTATCGGTAAAAAGCTCGAACAAGCCGAGCCTAAACAAGCTCAAGCCTAAGTTGCAACTCGTTATTAAACGAACTCGAGCCCGAGCTTTACGTACAAAGCTCGTTTAGGCTCGCAAGCCTAAACGAGCCTAAAGTTTTATATACGAGCTTCTTACGAGCTTGATAACAAGCTTATTAACGAGCCTAATTTAGATATATTACGAGCCGAGCTCGAGCCAATTTTTATTTTTACATTGCCAAATCCTATAAACAAGCCGAGCCCGAGCTTGTCTACCATACCTCGAGCTCGAGCCCGAGCATAAATAATAAGGCTTGAAACGAGCCGAGCTCGAGCTTTAAAAAACTTACACGAGCCGAGCTCGAGCTCTGGCGAACTCGGGCTCGGCTCGTTTCCACCCTAATCTTTTGTAAAGCAAAATTAAAAGTAGAGACTTTTTTAAAAAGATTCTTTCTTTAATAAGAAATAATTATTTAGTTTATTCCTTTTTATTTAAGGTTGTTTTAGTAAAAACACTAAATATATCTTAATACAAAAAAAATATTAAATATTCGTATGTAAATATTTGATAGAAAAAAATCAACATAAAAACATAAGTGTAAAAAATTAAAAGAAAAAAACTTTAGAAAAAGCGGACATGAATTTTTAAAACTATAAGCGTCCAACAATAAATATAAAAACCAATCTAACACACTACACACCAATAAAAACATACCATAACCACCACAGAAGAACATCTCACAACCCCTGAGAAAATCGATCCTCACATAAAACCCTAAAAAAAAATCAGGCGACTTGAAAATAAATTGAAGAAAATTTATTTTAATTTGTTTTTGCGGTAATTATAAAGGTTGATCTATGAATGAGCAAAAACTATTTCAATCGTCTAAAAGTGTGATGTTTTATGTCTAATATCTTGATTTTGATTAAATTTTGATATGGGGTTTTTCTTTATATTTTGTAAGGGTTTGTAATTTTCTTTCAATTTTGGGAAAAAAATTAGGGTTTGATCAAACCTTTATTTTGACTAATAAATATGGTAACAAAGATGATTAACGTAAGTATATTGGTGGTTTTGAAGTAGATTTAGCTATAAAATATAACACATGTGTTTTCACTCTGCATTCATATTTAGCCGGTATGCGACAGCTTAGTGCAACTCTCCAGAGATACTTTTGGGAGTGTAGTTAGAATACAAAATTATCTATACCTAAAGTATATGGTGGTCCAAAAGGGGTAAGCTTTATTTGTAATTTAAAGTCACATAGTATTCTACCATTCTTTAAGCTTTTGTGGCTTACATCTTGATGCTTAAATGTGTGTTAGTAATAGGTTTTGAACCACATACGTTATGTACGACTCATTTGACCTATTCCACTTTCAGTTAAACATTTTGGCCTGGCTTATTGAATTTGTGTGAGACTGAACATAACCCAGATGAACTGGACTTCTTGAAAGAGTACAGAAACGCAAACGTGAGAGCAGAAAATCATAACAGGTAATATGTCATAATTTTTTCATTAGTATTATGATTTTTTCGCTTAATGTTTTATGCATGACTGTTATTTTCTATACTTATAACAGGCGTTCTGACTGTTGCTATAAAATATGCCACTGGACGACGTATACATGATTTTTTTGGCGTTGTTTCCCAATTTATTATGTCACGACCATGTTTTTTGAAGAATGTTTATAATGCTTTGTTCGGAGAAACTGATAAAAAAAAGTGAAAGAGGCCAAAATGGTTGGGAAACGTATCCGCTAAAAGCTACAACTTTTGGGTGGGGTTAAAAGTGGACTATGTGGTGAAGTGTCTAAATGCGAACACGCGACACTACAGGTTGCTAGACCGGTTTCCTAAGGATTTTTATGTATATAGGTTGGTTACACGTTTACGAATATCAGCTTTGTTACTGCTAGGACTAATCATTTTGTATTTTTTAAGGTTCCATACTATTGTCTTCATCTTGAAATTCTGAGATGTCGGTTTGACCTGTTTAACATACAACGAAACAAAAGCCCATTCATATTTTTATAATAAGAACGTTCATATTTTTCTTATCATATCGAGTTAGTTTTATTTGTTATTGCACCAATTACAGCACGTAATTATTGTAATTATTGCAGCTGATGAAATTTCAATTTAAGTTGATGTAACACAAATAGTTGAAAATGTGAAATTGTGTGCAACATATTTCAATGAATGTCACGCTGCAAAGGTGAAGTTTTTAAGAGTTGGGAGACGTAAACGATAGAGCATGTATGCTGGATAGCAAATTGGCTGTTGTCATGACAATAATGACAAGCCATAGTAGCTTTTTCCCCTGATCATTGTATTTGTGTAACACGTATAATGCATATTTATTTGCGTATATACTTTATTTGATTTTAATTTCTTACAACCTGGGATGCATATTATGGATACGTAGTTCATGTTATTAGTAGGTTTGACTCTAAAGTGTCACAATGCTATTTTGTGATGCAGGGCTGGAAAATGCAACGTTGTTTGGGATACACTGTCTGAGCTACAGGATTGTGTGAGACCACCCATTAACGATATGTTCACAACTTTAAGAATGTATTAAAAGTCTTGCATGATAGTATGCCCAATAATCCAGTCATAAGCATCATATTGTTTTCAGGTAGGTAGAAGAAAACCTCAACCCACACCTTTTGTGTAAGCTCAAATGTCCTCCCAATTCCATTCTCGCCATCAAACAAGATCTCAATTGGGACCAAACCATTGTCCTACAAATTACATCACACCAAATAGACCATGAACCACATCAAACGATAATGTTACAGGTCTCAAAGAAAGAAGTGCGTCAATCTGTTTATTACCTGAGAAATAGCATCATAACGAGCCAATCCCCAAGCTGCTTCCTTGACTGCAAGTGATGTAGGGCCATTGGGATGCTCACAACAGTACCACATTATTTAAATAGTTTTCCAAAGAAAACTCATATCCCATTGTCACAAAAATTGATTATCTTATTCTTATGACTTGAAAAACAAAATTAAGCCATTTGTCTTTTAATAAATAGAAATATATTGTTAAAATTATTAGAAAAAATCGTGTGCACGAGTATTATAACTGAAATTTAACTAAATTCCCTACAATTCACATGTTTGATTTTGCATGGAAGAAATCCATGACACGTTTTAAAATGTTATGATCACATCAAAAAGTAGTGAACTATAAAAAGTACATCTAAATTGAAAACTATTCAACATATGTTATATAAAAACTAATTTTAATGCCAAATTAGAAAATTGTTTAGGTTTAATTAGTAAACAAGTAGTTTTACGAAAAAATGATATACAAAGACTATTAAATTTATAACCAAATATAAAATGTCATCTTTGATGTTCGAAATAAAAAAGCTAAACCGATATAAGTCCGGAACATTAGCTAACCAAAACACCTCTATAAAAGTGTCTGATTTTCTTCCAACTCAGTAATTCTAATAATTGTTAAAGAACAAACTTTGACACCTCTATTGTTTGTTTATGACCATCGAGATAAAAAAACCACACATCATAAGGTTAAATGTACATAGTTCTCTTACTTAGTTGAAAAAAAACATAGTTCTCTTACTTCATATACAATGCAACGATACCACAATCACATATACATAGTTCTCTTACTTAGATGATACGTGTAACTATACTTAGTAAACCTCTATTTTTAGTATAGTCCAAAACTAAAAAAAAGTGAAGAAAAAATATATCTAAAATACTAAAAAAATATTTATAAAATGCAAAAAAAATGTATTAAATATTTTTTAATAAAAACCCGTGCGTGCACGGGTATTATAACTAGTTATTACTATATAACAAACAAATCACGAGATGTTGAGCAATATTAGAATATTAAAATTAATTATTGCAAATAACACAACAACTTAAAAAACCACAAAAGTAGCTAATTAAAAAAAACCAGCTTGAGTGATTTTGTGTGTGTTAACTTTATTTTTTCATCTCGATTGTGGAAAAATCTTTTATGTTTTTTTTCTTTCAAGAGAAAGGAATGATTTCATTCTTTAGATAAGAGTTAAAAAATTTAAAAATTTGTTTAAATGAAATTGTATTTTCTTTTAAAAGGATAAATGTTTAGAAGAAAAACGAAAATATAGAAATGGTAAATGGTGTTTTCTTCTTTTTTATTTATGAGTATAGAATGAAAATTTCGTTATTTTTGAAAAATATTGAAAAAATACGACGAAACAGGTTTTTTTTTTTTAAATAAAATTTTTCTAAAAAAGTAAGATAGTTTTCTCCGACTAATAATACCTGTGATATTTTGAGAAGTACAACTAGAGATGACAAAAAACTCCGAAGCCGACGGAGAATCGGATACCCGAATCCGATTTGACCGGGGATTCCCCGAGTTGACCGGGTATGGGGATGGGGGTGGGAATTCCCCGTTAGTAAAAAGCGGGTATGGAGGCGGGGATGGTAATACCCTTGGTTCCCCAAATCCGTCTCTGAACCCGTCCCGAATATCTTTATTCTACATATATATTTATATATCTTGTATATTTCAAATATCTATTAGATATTTGAAACACTATCAATCGATGGTTAATATCTCCTTTGACGCTAACCTTCTAGGATGAGCTCTTGTGTGTTATTTTTGTTATTATTAACACTGAACATGATCGCATGAATGTTAATCTCGTTAATGTTGTTTGATATTACCATATTGTGTTATTCGTAATGGTTGCGTCATTTGATTCATAGTTTAAATGCTAATTGTGTAACGGGGGAAAAAATCTCCGATTCCCCATTGAGGATCCCGTTCCCCGCTAGGGATGGGGATGGTATGTATTTTGTAATCCCCGATAAGGATGGGACGGAGATGTGGATAGATATTTAACTTTAGGGATAAGGATGGTAGCAACCATTCCCCGTAAACCCGGCCCATTGCTATCTCTAAGTAAAACCCGTTTTGTATTTTTAAACTATACGAAAGGTGTCATAACTGATCGCGTGGTTAAAAGCTAATTTTGTATCAATATCTAAATGGAAAATCACCTAACAGGTAAATTGTCTATAACATAATGTAGCAACTTTAAATACACGCATCAAACACATCAAAATAATTATAGCTAAATAGTTAAGTGAATTTTTAATATGTGTCCTAAGTGTACATGTTTAAGTTTATATAAAAGTAAAGTTTAAGATTTTAAAATTAAATTGTTATTTAATTGTGGTGAATTATATGTATATTTAATGCGAATTAAATGTATTTTTAAATATAAAAAGAAAGTTAGTGTTTAATAAATATGGATTAACATGTGTACTTGAGGGCACATATCGATCTTTCGTATAGCCGTTGGAAGTGACATTTTTATCAAGTGTTTGTGGGTTACATTTTATGTAAAAAAAACAAGTCCATGATTTATAAAGGTTTACATAAATTTATACTTTAGGATATGTGTGATTTTGTATTCTAAAAAATATATTTTCAAGTGTTTACGTCGTTTATATTCACATCTCTCACAAAAATAGTTTGCGTAAACTGTTGAAAGTTGTATCCTTTTATCGCAAGCTTGGTAAGTTGAAGGGTTTTTATGTAAATATTATTTACTCTTAACAAGTTTCTTTTTGGTTTTGTATATTATAATTGTGTAGGGGCTAAGTGTAAATTAGGAGTATATAAGCTGGAGTTAGGTGGCTTACTCAATCAATCAATCAATCATATCACACACACACAACTACAATAGTTTCATTATCATTGTTTTAGGGTTTCATCTTGTTTAGATCATCGTGATCTTAGTTTATGGGTTTGTAAGGGTTTACGGTGTGAGTATTTTTTATATTGATAGAATCCACCTAGTGGGAGCTATCTTGTGCTGTTTGTAATTTGTTTTGTGAGCATCCGTGTTGGGGACTCATCTTCTTGTATATATTGTTATAATAAGAGTAATATCACTAATGGGAGGTTGGTTGAGTGACTATATCGATCTTTGTTTATTTTAATATCATTTTAACATGGTATTAGAGCCCTAGGTTGATTCTTGAGCTTGATCGTTATCGATGGTTATGTATACAATTTTATCTTGAAACCCTAATATTTAGGGGTTTTGATCAATTGAAGGTTTTGATCAATTCGTGGTTTCTGGTGATTCTTGGTTCGTTAATCATTGATTAACATTGTTCTTGATCGATTTTGGAGGGCAGTTTGAGGGAACCCTAATTTTTTGAAATTTAAGGTTTCTTATATGTGGTTCAAATGGGTTCGATTAATAGTCTTCTTTGGTTAATTCCGCTGTTTTTACGCTCTAAAGTCATTCTTTCTCTTAAGTGAATATTTCTTGTTCAAAGGAGAGTAAACATGTTGATTAACATCTTGACCTTCCACCTTTTAGTGGTTTGGATACCCGCTCTCGTCAATCCCATTTCCTTTGGTAAGATTTAAGGATCTTAGGGGTGAATTTTCTCTCGTAGTTTCATTTTCTTGTTTTTTGGCCGATTATTTGGTTTATGTTTTTCTTGATAATGTTTTTTAGTTGTTTGGTTATTTGGTTATTTGATTGTCTTATTTGGTTTGTTGATTATATGTTTGTGTTTCTTTATCTGTGTGTTTGTTATTATGGTTATTCATATCAGTTTATCATATCAGAGTATTCATTTGCATTTGCATCCTGATGACTTTAATGTGCTTCTATTGTTACTGTCAAGTTGTATGGTATTGAGAACTATAGAGTTTGGGCTTATGCTATAAAACTTTCTTTACAAAATAAGAGTAATATGAGTTTTGTTGACGGTTCTTGTAGTAGGGATGCTTATGTTGCTACTCCTGTCTTTCTTGCTCAATAGGATAAATGTAATGTTGTTATGCTTAATTGGATATAAACTTCTTTGACTCAAGATGTATATATTGGACATTTTTTTTATAATGCTGATGTTATATGGAATGAGTTGCAAGATACTTATGATAAGATTTATGGGTCAATTGTGTTTAACTTGCTTCAAAAGATTAATTCTTTTAACCAAAGAGGGTTGCATGTTTCTGTGTATTATCATAAATTGAAATTTTATTGGAGACAGTATGATATGTTGACTAAATTGCCTGATTGTACTTGTGAAGCTAGGATTAAGTTAGATGATCATGTTAAATTATTGAAATTAATGCAATTTCCTATGGGTTTTGATGGTGTTTATCAACCCATAAGAAATAGTCTTTTGACTGGGGAAATCCTTCCTGAAGTTAAAGATGCCTTTGTTATTATTTCTAGAGAAGAGACTCATAGGGGTATTCCATCTAGTTCTGTTAAAATTGATAAACCTTAAGTTTCTGTTTTTATGACAACGACTATGGATAATAAGAAAAAATTTAGGGTTAACTATCTAATGGGAATAATAGTGCTAGTAAAGGGAACTATGATTCTTTGTTGTGTAAAATTTGTGGTTTAAAGGGACATACTATTGAAAGGTGTTTTAAAATCATTGGTTATCCTCAAGGGTTTAAAAGAAACCCTAACTTGAAACCTGTTGGCAGTTTTAATAATACTAGAAGTAATAATGTTGATGCTAAAATGGTAGTCAGGGAAGTGGTAACCGTGATAGTTTCTCTGGTTCTTTATCTGTGAGTAATGAGCAGATTCTCAAGTTGATGAGTTTGTTGAATTATAATTCATCTTCAAGTGTTCAAGCTAATATGGTAGGTTTTGGAATTTGTTCTTTCTTTAACTACAATGTGTTTTTAATCAACAGTTTTATAAGTTTTATTGTGCTACTGTGAAAGTTGATGGAGTCAATTATCATTTTGGATGGATAATTGATTTAGGGGAAAACCAACATATGACTAAAAATACTGATAATATGTTTAATTTGGTTAATGTTTCTGATCTTAAACTTATTGTTGGTCATCCCAATGATACTTTGGCTAAAATTACTCATGTTGGAAATTTGAAACTTCATAATGGTGTGGTTTTGTTTGATGTGTTGATTGTGCACGAGTATTGTGTTAGTTTGTTATCTGTTAACAAATTGATTAAGGATAGTTAATTGAGAGTTTGTTTTGATGAGTCTAAATGTTACATTTAGGATTTGTGTTAGGTCAATTCAGTACCTAATGACCTCCCTGAAGGATTTGAATAACAATCAACCTAAGTGAATAATTAACCTTGAACATAACGAGGTCACTGAGTGAACAATCACTCAGTGAGTTGCCTTCGAGTTCCTAGACTGAGTCTAAAAGGAAGACTCGAGCATTCAGAGAGGCGAAGCTCAACGAATGTCTTCTATGACGAAGAAGAAGGTGATGGGTTCAGTGAGTTGTGGCAATAGACTCACTGAACCCCATACGATCTCCCTAAAGAAAACAAGCATTCTCCAAGACTGAAGAAAAGGCGGGATAATTTGAATTGTGACAAGATGAAGTACATCACACAATTAGCGTGAATTACCCTTTTGGGATAGATGGGGTACTAACATATGTAAAGGACTTACGTCTTACTACTTAGAATAGGGTAAGACAAGATACTGCACTATACCAATAAGACAAGAATTGCACATGGGCAGTTATTGTCTTCTACCCATTTTCCTTCTATAAATAGGATGCTTGTAAAGGAGAGAAAATAAGTTTGTGCACTTAATGCTTTAGACATTCACAAACAAGTTTTCTCTCCTCCAAACACGATCACACACTTGAGTTCTAAACTCCTGTTGATAGAATCGTCAAGCTTAGCAATCGTTAGGATTGGACTAGCTTGTTAGTGAGGAGATCACAAAACCACGCATTGTCTATTCAATCCCTATTGTAGCTTCGTATACAATAGGGTATAATTCTTTAATAAAGCTAAGAGTTAAACGTTAAAAACCTTTGTGTTATTTATTTACTTGTATTAACTTTGTTGCATTACTTAACCATGGGTTAGGACTATACTTAGTATACTTAAGTATAGTACTAATTACAAGGGACCAACAAGTGGTATCAGAGCGGTAGGATTATAAAACTTTTAACCGCCGTCTCAAAGTTTTTAAAACCTTGATCCATTATGGCTGAAAGTAATGTACCCCAACTTGTTAACAAAAAAGGAGCGAGTTACTCTGTTAACGCTCCTAAGTTAGAAGTTGAAAGATTTAACAAATAGAAGAAAAGAATGCTATGTTATTTGATGGGAATGGAACCTTATTACATAACTTGTATTAAGAATGGTACATTCAAACCAAAAACAACAGCTGGTGATGACAAACCTGAAAACTAATGGTCTGACGATGAAAGGAGAGTGGTCAATCAAGACCAACGTCTCAAAAGCATCATAATATCTTGTCTTCCTGACGATATTATGGAGGCTGTCATCGAGTGTGAGATGGCCAAAGAGACTTGAACAGATCTTGTTCATAGTTTTGAAGGACCATCCGACACTAAGGAAAAAAGGATTATGGACATGAAGTTAGAATATAACACTTTCAGGGCCAAAACATCTAAAACACTTCCTTAGACTTACACAAGGTAAAAAACCTTGCTCAATGAGCTAACGAATGACGGGGTTAAACTGTCTAAGCATGAAATCAATGTTGGTTTTGTGAACAGTCTCCCTGAAAAATGGCTTGGTTTTTCTCAAGGATTGAGATATGCTAATCACATACAAACTCAGGATCTTGCAGATATTTATGAGAGATTCATCTATGAAGATAATCTAATAAATAGAAGATATCCTGAGTCCAAGAAGGCCTTAATAACAGACACCTCAGCCAAACCTACCTAAATTGATCATGGCCCCATTACAACTGCTTTTTACTCAAATGCAATTGTTCAAGATTTTCAGGAAACCTCAGATGATGAGGTGGATGAAAGATCTAGTACTGAATACATAAGGGACTTGAACAGGGAATATCATGAAAGGGCCATGTTGGCAAATACCAAACGTTATATCAAAAGAACTAGATTTGCTGGTAACCAATCCACTAAGGGAGTGGATTGCTATCGATGTGGTAAAACTGGGCATTTTGCTAAATATTGTCTTTCAAAAACCCCATTGGCCTCTTATAAAAATCAAAGTTTTTCATCAGGCAATGACAATTTTCAACCCAAGTTTACACCAAAACTAATTCAGGCTTCTCCAATTAACCAAAGTTTTCAGAATAGTAAGAAAATTGAGAAAGACTATAGGTCTGAGTATAAAAAGGTAAAAGCTAAACTTGCACTCCTGGAAGCTGAACCTACTATTGCTCAGACTCAAAAGCCTGCTCAGAACAAAGCCAAAGGACTAGTAGCTGAAACTTTTGATTGGGATGATGAAGATTTGTCCTTAGAAGAGGAGGAAGTCAGGTATCAAGTGTTAATGGCTCTAGCTGATGATGAATTATCAGTTGGAAAGAATCATGCTCGAAATGGAGAATGGGTTGACATCACCATGAGAAAGGTAAACATTCTTCTCTCTATGGATGAAGAATCTGATAGGCAAAAATTCCTTAAGTATATTAACATTGATCTATCGTTTGTTGAAGACCAGAGATTGAATCTTTTGTCAAAATATAATAAACTTGTTTTTGAATTAAACAAATGTAGAGAAGATTTATTAGTTCTAAAACAAGCTAAACTTGAAGTATTAAGCTGTCAACTTCAGAACACTGAACTTACTAAAATCAATCATGCTCTTCAAGAACAACTTAAGGAAGAAAAACGAATCAATGAGAAATTGACAAATAGCTCTACCTTAGCTTCTCAGTGTATAAACAGTCAAATACCTGCCCAAAAGAAGAAATTAGGGCATGACAACTCACTGAAAAGGCACCAACTAAGGAAATGAGTGAAAAGGCATTTCTCCCTGTCTCAGTTGGGTTTGATCATGAAATGATTCCTAAGTAAAAAGACTGGGTTGAGAGATTAAACCCTGAGAGTGTTTTGCCTAACTTTGACACTAGAAAAATATTAATTCCTGAATCTCAGGCTATTAATGAAAAACTTGGTCTGAATGAAGAGACTGATAAAGTCAGTAACACTGAAACATCTAGTGTTGCTGAAAACATTCAGACTCCTCTACCTCCTTTGAAAAACCTTCAAGGAGCAAGTCCATGTTCTGAACTAATTCCATTGTCTTATCAAGAACACTCACCTAGAGGAAGAACTGGGTTAGGTTGTATTGAACAAACAAAGCCTGACTAAAAAATGATACCAGATCACACTGAGTCAGGAACTGTCACTGAAAAGACAACCAAACCTGTATCTCCCTCAGGGACTCCTAAACATTCAGTCAACTCTACTCCTATTGTAAATCAAGAGGAGTTAAGTAGATTGTTCCAACTTTTCATGGAAGAGAAGCTGAACCCAGTCTCTAAAACTCAGGGTGAAACATCTGTGTCATCACAGCCTGAATCATCAACAAGTAACAAAACTGAACCTGAGTCTTCTAAGAAAGTTAAAACAAAGAAACCCACCTGTGAGCTATGTCACTATACAAATCACACCACTGACGACTACTATAGAGTTCTCTATTGCATGAAATGTAAAAGTGAAGATCACAGGACAGCAGATCATGAGATGCACATTGCTTCTATTAAAAATGCTAGAAGATACAATACTCAGCCTTACAACTATGGGCCCACCTCAGAACAAACCAGAAAATCCATGGCTAAGCCTTACCCATCTTGTACACATTATGGGATTCCTGATCACAGACTTGATGATTGTGTATATTATCTTGAGTGTGAGATTTGTGGAAGCAATGATCACACTACCTCAGGACACAATAGAATCATCATGGTCAGAAGAGGAATGCTAGCTAAGTCATCTCAAAGTACTGAATCCTCAGTCAGACTAAGCTGCAAAACATGTGGAAGCAATGTTCATTCTACCTCAGACCATGCTGAGTTTGAGTACTTTAAACGAGGTGAAAGACGTCAGGCTCTTCGTGCCAAAGGGCCTACTAAAAGGTGGGCTCACAAGAGAAACTAATCCACCTCGTTATTTGTGCAGAAACACTTCAAGGAGCCTGTCTGGTACTTAGACAATGGATGTTCAAGAAGTATGACAGGGGTCAAAAGTTATCTGCACAAATACGTGGAGCAACCAGGTCCTAAGGTAGTATTCGGTGATAATTCATCTTGTGTTACTGAGGGATATGGTTCAACTAAATGTGGTGGAATATTTTTCTCAAAAGTGGCGTTTGTAAACGGTCTGAAGTACAATCTCATTAGTATCAGCCAACTGTGTGATGCTAAGTACATCGTTCAGTTTGATGATAAGCAAGGTACAATCTTCAATGCTAACAAAGAAATTGTGTTGACTGCTCCTAGAAGAAATGATGTATATGTCCTAGACATGTCATCTGTAACAAATTTAAGAGCATGTTTCTTTGCTAAAGCCTCAGACTCTGTTAATTGGCTTTTGCATAAGAGACTGTCACATTTAAATTTCAAAGATATGAACAAACTTGCAAAACAAAACAAAGTTCTTGGCTTACCTTCTCTTGTGTATTCAAAAGACAAGCCTTGTTCAGCCTGTTAAAAAGGTAAACACAAGAGAGCTTCTTTTCAAGCCAAAACAAAACTTTTCTATCAGGAAGTGTCTTCATCTTCTTCATATGGACTTGTTTGGACCAGTCAGTCCAATGTCTATAAATCATGAGAAATACACTCTTGTGATTGTTGATGAATACTCTAGATAAACTTGGGTATACTTACTGAAAAAGAAGAGTCAAGCTCCTGAATTCATAATGTCTTTTATCAGGCAAGTAGAAAATCAAAATGATACTAAAGTTAAACAAATACGAACTGATAATGGAACAGAATTCAGGAACCAAGAGCTTGAGAGTTTTTGTGATAAGAAAGGAATTTCTCAGAACTTCTATTCTCCTTACACACCTGAACAAAATGGTGTTGCTGAAAGGAAGAATAGAACTCTCATTGAAGCTGCTCGAACCATGCTTAATGGATCCAATCTTTCAAAACACTTCAGGACTGAGGCTGTAAAAATAGCTTGCTATACTCAGAACATATGTATTATTGTCAAAAGACATGATAAGACTCCTTATGAAATATTCAGGGAAAGGATTACAGATATCAGCTACTTTCATGTGTTTGGATTTCCTGTGTTCATTCACAATCAAAAGGACCATCTTGGTAAATTTGATGCCAAAGCTGACGATGGATACTTTCTTGGATACTATTTTGTCTCTAAAGCCTTCAGGGTCTTTAACACAAGGAGACAACAGATTGAGGAGTCATTTCATGTCACCTTTGATGAAAGTATGGATGGCATTAACTTTACAAATCAATCAATGGAAGAGATAGGGATCAATGACTCTTCAAGATATCCTCCTGATGAGTATGAACATTGTCCCTCAAAGCAGTATCAAACTGATGCTGATATATCCTTCCATATATCACCTCATAATAGGTCAATTGATAATTTAATCACACCTCAACATGTCCCTGAAGTTATCACTTCTCAAGCTAATGAATCAAACGATTCACCCATCTATGAGAACACTTAAGGGACAAGTGATGAAAATATCGAATTCCCTATTACTAAAAATCCTTTAGAAGGAGGTGATGTCCCAGTACTATGTACTGAATCTCTGGTCCCTGATAATCACCAACCATCGATAAGCTCTAATCTAAGTCCTCAGGACAGATGGTCAAGACAACAACATATAGAGCTTGTAAACATAATTGGTGATGTATCTGAGGGGATGCTCACACGCAGTCAGGCTGCTAAACTCTCTGCTGCCTCAGCCCATGAATGTCTGTTTGCAGACTTTCTCTCTGAAATTAAACCAAAGAAGGTTTTAGAGGCCCTGACACATCCAGGATGGGTTGAGGCCATGCAAGAAGAGCTCAACCAATTCCTCAGGAACAAAGTGTGGAAACTAGTTCCTCTCCCCAAAGGGATATCAGCTCTTGGTACAAAATGGATATTTAAAAACAAGACCGATGAAAATGGAATTGTCATCAAAAACAAAGCTAGGCTGGTTGTTCAGGGGTGTGGTCAACTTGAAGGGATCGACTATGAGGAAACCTTCGCCCCTGTATCAAGAATGGAAGCCATCAGGATCTTCCTCGCCTATGCTACTTACAGGAACTTTAAAGTTTTCCAAATGGATGTAAAAAGTGCCTTCCTGAATGGAAAGATCACTGAATAAGTTTATGTTGCTTAGCCTCCTGGTTTTGAGAGTTCTAAGTTCCCAAACCATGTTTGTAAACTTGACAAAGCCCTTTATGGACTGAAACAAGCACCAAGGGCATGGTATGAAACTCTCTCTGCATTCCTGATAATGAACAAATTTGTCAGGGGGAAGATAGACAACACCTTGTTTATCTTTAGAACCAAGGAGGATGTTCTACTAGTTCAGATATATGTTGATGACATCATATTCAGATCTACTAACTATGATCTTTGTATAAAGTTTGAAAAACTTATGACAAAGAAATTTGAAATGAGTATGATGGGTGAATTAACATATTTTCTTGGACTACAAATCAAACAGGGGGACAAGGGGATCTCAGTCTGTCAAGAAAAATACACCAGAGAAATACTTAAGAAATATGATATCTCTGAGTGTGCTTCAGTAAAGACTCCCATGGTTCCCCCCAACAACTTAGGTCCTAATCTTGCCGGTAAACCAATCAATCAAACCTTATTCAGGGGAATGATTGGATCATTGATGTACCTAATACAACCAGGCCTGATATTCAGTTCTCATCAATCTTATGTGCAAGATATCAGGCCGATCCCAAAGAATCACATCTTACTGCTATTAAACGAATCTTCAGGTACCTGAAGGGTACTCCCTCACTAGGTCTATGGTATCCTCGTTGTTTAGGCTTCGATCTTAAAGGATACTCAGACTCAGACTATGCTGGCTGCAACATGGATAGAAAAAGTACCTCAAGTGCATGTAAATTCCCTAGTGGAAAGCTAGTATGTTGGAGTGCAAAGAAACATCAGTCAGTCGCAATGTCCTCTGCTGAGGCTGAATACGTGGCAGCTGCTGGTTGTTGTGCAAACATCTTTTGGATGAAAAGTGAACTCAGGGACTATAATGTGGAATACAAAGTAGACCCTATCTTTTGTGACAACACCAGTGCAATTTCCATTTCAAATAATCTAGTCCTACATTCAAGGAATAAACACATTGACATAAGATATCACTTCCTCAGGGATCACATCTTAAAAGGAGATATTTGAATTACATTTCATCCCCACTGAATATCAGCTAGCTGATATTTTCACCAAACCTTTGGATGAACCAACGCTCACTAGACTGAAAGCTGAACTTGGTATGCTGAATATTGATTAATCAGTCTCCCTGATGACATCGGATTCAGTATAATGTATATTCTTTATCTTCTCTCTGAGTAAATATATCTTATTGTCTTCCCTTTGACACTGAGGTACATTAAGTGATGTAACTAAATGCTCTAAGTATTTAGTTACCTAATGTCCTAGGTTGGTGAGTCACAATATTAAATAAGGAACATATATTCCTTCAATAAATTGTCATAAACCAGTCAAAGGGTCACTCATGACAAGTATCCCACTAAGCATTAAATGCTTACCATTTTTCTAGCAAAATCCGTTGTAAAAACGTCCTTTCAAAGGCACGTGACCCCCACGTCATCTCTAGAAAAAGCGTTATCTTTGCAGTAATGGAACAGTTGCCAAGAAAATAGGGGGACCACTTGTACGCTTCCATTAAATGCGGATGTGAAATGAAATTATAGCAAATAAAAAATCTTCTTCACATCCGAGCCTATAAATACCCCACAATCACAACAAACACACACACAAAGAACTTGAAATTTTACTCTGCCAAAATTTTCTCTCAAAGAAAAAGTGTGTGTGTTCAAACTAGTTTCCAGAAAAGGTTTCTTGTAAACAAGGCGATCACATTGATCACTCGTTTTATTTGTATATAGCACAAACAATCAAAGTTACCTATTGTTTATAACTCTTGATCTTTTTTATAAGGCAAAAGTTCTCACTAGGTCACTTGGTGAATCTTGTTGTATTATAACAAGAAACAAGTCTTGATTTGATTTCCACAAATTGCCATTGTCCTTTTTCAAATCTTTAAAATCTATCTTTAATGGCAATGTCCAAGGCTATCAAATATGCCCCTCAGGCTGAACATCTCACCAATGAGGGTGTCCATTTTGCAGGAAACAACTATGAGGGAAATTTCAATTACCCTAGTAGTGTATCAGCCTACAAACCAATTTGCAAATTTTTGAAAAACTGTGATTGGGCTGATGCTTTTACAAAAACCCCCTTAGTCTTCTACCATGAATATCTCAGGAAATTCTGGTTTACGGCTGTGGTTGTAACCCCTACCCAAGGGCCTGAAGGATCTCAGGGGTCTGAGATCAAGTCACATAAGAACCGTGTCATCATGTTCACTGCAAACAATGGGAAGACACCATTGATTTTAGACTTCAAAACATTTTGTCAAAGCAGTGGACTTGATTATAACAATGGAAAGTATGTTGCACATCCTGATATAGAGTCAGTTAAAAAGGACTAAAAGAAATCGGGGTCCCTGAGTTACTTGTGACTAAAACCTCATTGATCAAAACTGCTTTCCCTATGGCTTGGAGGATCCTGGTCACTTTTGTGATTCAGGTGATCGGTGGGAACTACTCGTCTATTGAGCAAGTTAATTCTACTCAGAAGATGCTAATCTACAGTCTTATTAATGGACTGAAGATTGACACATGATAGATTGTTTATAATGATCTCGTAACCAGGCTCCTGAAGGAGTCTAGGCAAAAATATGTTTCTTAGCCAAGATTCATATCATGCGCCTTAGAACGGTTAATGGGTTCCCTTTACACTCGGGAAAAATTCAATGTTTTTTCTACTCCAATCCTGAGTTCCACAAACTTTTCAAAGAACCCATCTGAATTCAACCCCATTGCATTGACGGCTCACATGACTGAGGTGATCAGTCGTGAATCATCCGTGTCTCCCATTCCCTTCTTACCAAAGAAGGGGAACAAGAAGACTCAGACTGTGCCAAAGACCAAACCAACAAAGGCACAGGGCCCTGAGGCTTCCGAGGCTTCTGAGGCACGTCCCAAAAAGGCCAAGGCTAAAACGACTACCCTTGTTCAGACCAAGCTTCAAATACCCCAAGGGAAAGAGCTTACGGGAGGCCCTGATACATCACAGTCAGGGTCGACGGGCCAACCTACTGGTCCTCATGATGGAAAAGGAAATAAACAACCTTCTCCTACGGGATTTCCTTCCACTCAGACCGACGAGGGCACTCATCAATCACAACCTTTGCCTGAGGTCAAAACTAAGGCCAAAGACTCAGGGAGACGCCCACGGGTAACACACCTCGTTGATAGGCCTATCACTTCTACCAAGTCCAATGAAGGCACACTAGCTAAAAAGTCTTTGCCTGAGGACCCAAAACTTGATTGCTTAGACTCTGAGGGACGCCCACGGGTAAAACACCCCGCTGATAGGAATCTCATCTCCACAACTCCCGATGAAGGCACATTAAAACAAAAGTCTTTACCTGAGGGAACCACTCTTGATCCCAAAGACTCAGAGGGACGCCCACGGGTAAAACAAACCAATGATAGGGATCTTACCTCCATAACTGATCAATCACAAAATGCCCCTGAGTATCAGTTGGCTAAATCCCAAGCCTCAGGATTTAGGGCAGGGAGTGACGATGTGGGTTTGCTTTTTAGTAATCCGGTGGTCTAGTAGGGTGGTAAATGGTAGTGGTAGCCATTGTTGAAGTTTAGAGAGAGAGAGTGGTTGTGTGTGTAAAGAGAAAAAAAGGAAAATGTGATAAATGAAAAAAGAAACACAAGCAACACCCCTCCTTGGAAGCCTTGGAGGGGTATATATAGTTACACACGACACTTAAACTATACAGCATTTCCTAGTCTAGTCTATGCGTGTGTGACTATGATAACTAATGGGAATTCATAAATGTCGTCACATAAAGTGAATTTCCAACAATATTCCCCCATGGGACGACATATAGAATTCCTTACAATATTTTTCCTAACAAGTACATAATGATTAAGAACAAAAGCTTTCATGAAGCATCCAATGCTGATGATGTCTTCTGAGGTCTTTGACTTCAAGTCTTCACTTTAAAACGACTCATCTTTAAAGTAACTTGTGGAAGAAATACTGTAACGGCACGATCTAAGTAATCCATGTACTTCTGGTTAAGGAGAAGCTTCTGAATTAACTTCCCCCTAATTCATGCCACATAAACTTGATGTAGAAGCTTTTAAATAGCTTCCCTCTAAACCAACAATCCTCGTAAGCAACTTCAAAGCTTTCAATAAAGCTTAGAATGATTAAGCGCACAACGGAATTTAACAAGCAAACCCCATCATATAACATGATAATGTTGCTAAGAGGGATTGAAAGTTTGGGGCACACCAAGTAGATCAACAACTTCTCTTCTCACACTTGAATAATTCTTCTGAATTTTTCTTCCCCCTGAGAGTTCAAGTTATGCATACTAGAAAGAGTCAAGACATTTCTTCCCCATCATAGTTGAAGAAAGTAAACCAATCCCAATTATGAAGCTCAAATACTGAAGTGGACGCTTTATCGCATTCATGAAGTTGACATCGTAACACCAGAGTCAATTAAGTCCCGGAAATGCACATATCTTCTTCCGGAGATGCACCAAAGTTAGTTAAGTCCCGGGAATGCATATTTCTCCATATAGGATAATGATGATGAATAATTGCAACAACAAAACAATTAAACATCGAATCAGTAGTGTACCAGTTAGAAATTGATAACGCCACGAGTTAAAACACTGATTTTCTCTACGGTTATGACAATTGTCTTCCCGGGATGTCTTCAAATCAAAAGAAGGTATGAAGTTCATCACGTGTACTCGTTGTGCGTTTAATGTGTCTTCTTCTTCCCCTTGATGGTTTCGAAACTCGGAACCATCAATAAATCGTACGCACATGTACCTGAAATCTCGTGAAAATAATAAATAAGCTGAAATATATATTTTGTGAGAATCAGCTGTTGATCGAAAATCTCTACTCATAAACTCTCCATGGCCATCTTTACCAACCCACTTGTAAGCAATTTGAAGTGACCACTGATAGAATGATCCAGATACATCAAACGTGAAACTGAATAAGAATCCCTCGATCTTGTGACTTAAGCTTGCACTATTGTTGAATGAGGAACGATGGAGAAATCTCTAAGTACCCAATGCATCACTAAAGAAGTCTATAAGCACAACACCTCTTGAAGTTATCCACGTCGACTAAGCGCGTGACACTGAGTACAACAATGTAACCCCTTTAAGTGATAGTTATCCGAGTCATCAACCAACCACCCCGAACCCGGAAACTAGATAAACAAGTCTTCATTTTAAGATTAAGCACGAGCAAGTTATCTTTGAAAGATAAAATAAGTTCACGCCTTCGAAAAATCCGTCTCCAACTTCACATAATTTATACCCGATCAAACAAATCCATAGTCACTAAAAATATACCCATTTTTTCTTGGTCTCGTCAAATAAGTTTCGTCACTTTGTCTCTTTGCCACTTTGTCACGTCACATTTAGATCCCGACAATACGACCAATGGCTAAAATAAAAAATACTAGTAAAATTAACTTAAACAAAATTACTAATAAATTTACTTGGAAAAATTCCACCAGCCAAAATCAATTATTTGAATATGTTTGGCCCATCACAAACCAAACGCACCAAATCAACCAGCAAATACATGGCCCGTAGTCTGGGCTTTGGTCAAAACAGTCAAATCCACAAGTTGAGTATTACACTGCCCATATTGAAAAGTCACTCGGCCCATATTGCAAAATATGTATCCGGTCCAAACGTGAGATATAAACTAGTGAAACCCTAATTTATCTCACATTAGTCATAACCTAATCACTTTCCAAAAAACGTAGTCACAAAAAAACTCTCCTGGAACCTCCGCCCCATCCATTCTTTATCACTTAGCCACCAAAAACTCCACAACCCAAATCCTATCTTCTCAAACCAAACTAATCATCATCTCATTCCAATCTCACGAAATCATTTCATTCCAATCTCACTAAATCCACAAATAACAACTAATCATCATCTCAAACCAAACTGAGATAATCACACAAACCATCCTTATATATCCATGAAACAATTACACATGATTACTTTTACACCACTATTTTTATGCTAAGCTCAGTGTATTTCGATACGGCTTTTTCTTCAAGATCAATAAAATGATCTCGAGTAGGTGTAAAAAATTGCATGTTGGTTTTGATCGAATGAATCGAAAAAATAAAGTTTATAACAAGTTTGTTATAAAGCTTTATTTAATTTCGTATATTAAAAAATTGGTTTAAAATACCAAACACGATTCTGTGATGATATATGTTCAAACACTTTAAGATCTAAAGATCTAAAAACGTGTTGAACGAATCTGAGATGATTTATGTTTGTAGAGTCTTGAGTTTTAGATATATGGAGATGGGATATAGGAGTCGATGGGATTAGGATATATTGTTGTTGATTTGGTTTATGAGTTGTGTTGGCTAATTGTTGTAACAGTTTTGGTCTCGGCAATAATAGGTCTAGAGCTAAAAATATTCATTTTGGTCACAATGATTATTGAGTCTTGTTGCAATGTTTTTAATAAACTGCCTCGCAATATTTTAAAAAAAATAATGCCATCGCAATGTTTGAGTCAATAAGGAGAAGTCCCATCGGAATATCATTAAGTCCCATCGAAATGAATGCATTCCATCGGAATATCATTAAGTCCCATCGGAATAAGGAGAAGTCCCATCGGAATGAATGCATTGGAATGAACCCGTCGGAATGTACCCGTCGGAATGTACCCGTCGGAATGTACCCGTCGAAATGTACCCGTCGAAATGTTATCCATTGTAATTTTCCTTGAAATCCGGATCTGGGTTTTCTAGATCTGTTTTCATCTTTTCATCTTCAAAGAAAATATTAGATAACCCAAAAATGATGATAAAACAGATGATATAACGAAAAACCATGTGACAAAATGATAAATCAGACTATGAGTATAATGATAAACATGATGACTGTGTAACCGACTGTTTTGATGGACATGATAACTGATATGAGACAAGATTAAAATGACTACATGAAAAAAAGAGACAACTTTTAAACAGATTTGACCATTTGTGACACAAAGAAATCAATAGATCGAGACACAAAAAAAATTAGACCACCAAATCTGAAACAAAAACATGATCCAAGGATTGAACCGAAGCTCTGATGCCAATTGTGGGTTTGCTTTTTAGTAATCCGGTGGTCTAGTAGGGTGGTAAATGGTAGTGGTAGCCATTGTTGAAGTTTAGAGAGAGAGTGGTTGTGTGTGTAAAGAGAAAAAAAGGAAAATGTGATAAATGAAAAAAGAAACACAAGCAACACCCCTCTTTGGAAGCCTTGGAGGGGTATATATAGTCACACACGACACTTAAACTATACAGTGTTTCCTAGTCTAGTCTATGCGTGTGTGACTATGATAACTAATGGGAACTCTTAAATGTCGTCACATAAAGTGAATTTCCAACAGACGATAACAAAGGCAAACCTTCTTTTGAAGGGGAGCTGGATAAACCTAAGGGTTCATTGAACTTTGGAGATTTTATAAGTTTACTCGAGAAGCCTGATGAGTTACTCCAAGGGCTCAGTGACGACGATGATATGATTGAGGCTGGGGATGAACCTGAAACTCAGGCCCTTCCTCAATCAGACCAGAAGCCACAGCCCCCACCATTGTTCGCGGACATACAGCCCTCCCCTGAGGCTCAACAAAAGCCCTCCCCTGAGGCATCCGAACAAAAAGAGCCCTCCCCTGAGGCACCAAAAAAGCCCTCCCATGAGGCAAAACTTGACACCTCTACATTGGGGACTCATACTGTGGTTCTGGATGAGACAGCTTTGAAAGCCTTGCAGGCTGAGGTCACTCAGGCTCATGAAGATTTGGCTTCAAAGGCTGATGAAATCCTTCATGAGTTCAAGACATATGGTGATAAGTTTGATGTGGCTGAGGAGAAGATGAGAATTCAGGTCGATAACCAAATGGAATTCATCAGCTATGTTAACAATAGTCATGAAAATAAAGAGAAGAAGCTCATCAACTTCCTTAACCATGCTCTTCCTACTGTCGAAGCAAATGTGTCCTTGAAGACAACTCTGGATGGACTGATCACTAGCACCACTAAGTCCAATTCCAGAGTTGGTCAATTACTTGAGTTACTGAAGGTGGACAGGCTCACTAAGGTTTTCACTAGGTTAGAGTCTCTCATATCTGACTTGGATGTGGTGAAAGGGAAATGCAATTCCATCTATGAGGATGTTCATATGGATGCTGAAGCAGATTTCAGATTGTCAAGGGCTGCACAAGGATACATGGCTAATGCCACCAATCTCTCTGACATTTCCAAATCCCTGAAAGAAGCTGATATTCCTAGGCTAAGGACAAGGATCACCACCATTGAAAACACTCAATCCCTTATTCCGTTGGATGTTCGAACTATCAAAGCAGACACTCAGTCCATGAAGGAAATGGTGACTGAGATGTTTCAGGCTTTCAAGGGATCTTCTACCACCTCAGGATCCTCACAAAGGACAAAAGTTAGGATTAGTCAAGCTGATCCTTCAACTTTTGAGGGGGAGAATGTGCCACCAATGATGTTAACTTAGACTGAACCTCCTTCTCACACTGAGGGGGAGCAGGAAAGACTAGCACAACCCCAACCCTTAAACTCAATTCCTCCCAACCCTGAGCCCTCAGTATCTAAGTTAGATAGGGGCAAAGGTATAGCTGATGAAACCCTAACTCCTCCACCAAAGAAACTTGTAAAAGCTTCAAGGGAAGTAAGGCCAGATCCTGATGCCATGGTCTTGGTACCATATGAGATAAATGGAATAATGTACCAAATGACTCCTGATCAAATCCAAGTGTATCTACATAGAATGGAGTCGGCTAAGGCTAATGAAGCAACAAAGGCTGAGATCTTGAAGGTATCCACTGAGTTTGTAAAAGAAGTGGGTGGTAACCCTGAGGTCTTGTTGAGCAAGAAAGGGGGAGAGGATTTCATCCAGAAGCAGGAGGAAGAACTCAAGGCCATTCACGATGAAATGGTCTTGAAGAAAAAACAAAGAACCACACAACTTAAGAAATTATATGACCAATACACCAAAGTCGTCACCCAAAGAAGAAAGCCTGAGCCAATCACTAACCTTCAGATCATTCCTCATACCACACCAGTCTCAGTATCTTTATACAGAAACAATGATGAGAGGAACTTTAAAGTCATGAAGAAATTTTCATTTGGTGATTTCGGTCTCAGTGAGTGGGATGAAATGGGAAGGATTTTCAGGACCAAAACAAACAAATGTGTCCCTGAGATACTCAACTCTCTCAGTAAGAGATATGAGAGGTTGAATCAGATTAAGGAACAATTAGGAATCACTGAAGATCTTCCTTTAGCTGAACAGGATCCTACCAAAACTCAGGGAAGAAAGAGAAAAAGAGTTGAGCTTGAAGCTGAGACTAAGATCCCTGGGTTAGAGTGCAATCGTACTCTCCTTGAAAATTTCCCCTTTGTTAACAACATGGTTATAGAAGAACCTGAGTGGGGTATCTTCTTCATTGATGTATTTGGGGATCAAGCGTTTCAAAGAATGAGTGACATAGAGAAATGCACCATTGAGAGTGTTCTCATCTTTCTTGTGATGGCTGGACAAATTTAGACTGATGAGAATAAAATATTTGGTGAGAAGCTCAGGGAGATAATTGCTAGGAGGCCTGACAAAGAAAAGGTGTTAAAGTCATCAAGGGTGAGGAGGGAAGCAATGGACTCCTGAATAACTGTAATCTTTTATTTTATTTATGTTTCTTGTATCAGACTATTCAGTCTTATGTAATGATGAATGAAAATGAAGTACTTTGTTATATCAAGTCTTTTCATCAAGTAGAATAGTTTGTAATAAGAAGAAGCCTCTTTGCTCACTTATAACAATTTCACTTAGGAAAATTTTATATCCAAATAGGGGGAGATTGTTAGGTCAATTCAGTACCTAATGACCTCTCTGAAGGATTTGAATAACAATCAGCCTAAGTGAATAATTAACCTTGAACATAACGAGGTCACTGAGTGAACAGTCACTCAGTGAGTTGCCTTCGAGTTCCTAGACTGAGTCTAAAAGGAAGACTCAAGCATTCAGAGAGGCGAAGCTCAACGAATGTCTTCTATGACGAAGAAGAAGGTGATGGGTTTAGTGAGTTGTGGCAATAGACTCACTGAACCCCATACGATCTCCCTGAAGACAACAAGCATTCTCCAAGACTGAAGAAAAGGCGGGATAAGTTGAATTGTGACAAGATGAAGTACATCACACAATTAGCGTGACTTACCCTTTTGGGATAGATGGGGTACTGACATGTGTAAAGGACTTACGTCTTACTACTTAGAATAGGGTAAGACAAGATACTACACTGTACCCATAAGACAAGAATTGCACATGGGCAATTATTGTCTTCTACCCACTTTCCTTCTATAAATAGGATGCTTGTAAAAGAGAGAAAATAAGTTTGTGCACTTAATGCTTTAGACATTCACAAACAAATTTTCTCTCCTCCAAACACGATCACACACTTGAGTTCTAAACTCCTATTAATAGAATCGTCAAGCTTAGCAATCTTTAGGATTGGACTAGCTTGTTAGTGAGGAGATCACAAAACCACACATTGTCTATTCAATCCCTATTGTAGCTTCATATACAATAGGGTATAATTCTTTAATAAAGCTAAGAGATAAACGTTGAAAACCTTTGTGTTATTTATTTACTTGTATTAACTTTGTTGCATTACTTAACCATGGGTTAGGACTATACTTAGTATACTTAAGTATAGTACTAATTACAAGGGACCAACAATTTGAAACTAGGAACAGTCTTAGTGACTGGTAGCGATTTTGTTTTGTTTATACTTGTTTGATAAGGATGTTAACAAGCCTTTTGTTAATAATAGTGAGTTTTTTACTTGTTATATTTCTAAAGATGTTTGACATAATATTGGGGTCATCTTGCTAATTAAGTTTTGAATTCGTTAAAATATGTTTTAGATCTAAAACATTTAAATCATGAGTTACCTTGTGATATTTGTCATAAAGCTAAACAAATACGAGAGTCATTTCCTTGAAGTGAACATAAATCTACTTGTTTTGGGGAATTGATTCTATGGACATTTGGGACCTTATAAAGTGGTTAGCCAAGATGGTTTTAGGTATTTTTTGACTGTTGCTGATGACTTTAGTAGGTCTGTTTGGGTGTATATGCTGACTAAAGATGATGTTTTTCAATTGATCATCAGTTTTTATAGTCTAGTTTTTTAACTCAATTTAATAAAAAGGTTAAAGTTGCGAGGTCTGATAATGGTACTGAGTTTGTTAATAAAAACATGACTTAGTTTTGGATTCAGTGGTATAATTTATCAAACTACTTGTGCATATACTCCCTAACATAATGGTATTGGTGAAAGGAAACATAGACATCTTCTTATCGTTGCTATAAGTCTTATGTTTCAGGGGGGATTCCTCTTATGTTTTGGTCTGTTTTAATTGCTGCTTATTTGATTAACAGGCTTTTTTCCCTCTGTTTTGAATGACAAATCTTCTTTTTGTTTAGTATATGGTAGGGAACCTAACCTTTCTCATTTAAGAAGTTTTGGATGTGTGTGTTATTCTACTATTTTTAAAGGACATAATAAATTTTCAAGTATGTTTGAAAAGTGTGTTTTAATTGGCTATGCTATTGGTAAAAAGGCTTATAAACTATTTGGTCTTGAAAACATAAGTTTCATTTATCCAAGAGATGTCAAGTTTTATAAAAATGTTTTTCTTATAAAATGAATAATGATAATAAGATTGTTCTTGAGTCTGAAAATGAAGTTTCAATTTAAATTTTTTTGATTTTGTTGCGTCTGACAAACACATCCAAATCTTCTTATTGACCCAATAATGATGTGGAAGGTGGGACTCCTTTGAGTAGAGAGGTTTCTCAACATTACCCTAAGGACGTGGCTAGTGATGATGATAGTCAACCAATGTCTGATGGATCTTCTCATCTGCCTCGACATGACTTGGTCATTAGCTTACCTAGTGGTAGTGATCAACAATATACTACAACTCCCATAGGAGATAATGATATATCTGAGGGAATTTTTGGATTAAACAATGAGGTTGCTAAAAATGTTTTTAATAATGAAACAAAGAAGATTGGTAGTCTAATAAATTAACTAATTTTCCTAGTTAAGTTGAATGATTATGTGTTAAATACTTCTATGAGATATGGTTTTAATAAACATTATAATTGTTCTTTACTTGATATTAATAACTTTTGTTTCACTTCTTGTTTAAATAAGACTTATGAACCTTCCTCTTATGAGGATACTTCTAGTGATCAAAATTGGGTTAATGCTATGAATGTTGAGATGCAAGCTTTGTATGAAAATTATACTTGAGAGTTGGTTGACCTTCTTGTTGGTAGAAAACCTCTTAGATGTAAATGGGTCTATAGAATTAAATATCTTTCACTTGGGGAGATTGAAAGATATAAAGCTAGACCTGTTGCTAAAGGTTGTAATCAAATGGAGGGTATTTGATTATTTGGAAAACTTTAGTCCTGTTGTTAAAATGAGTATCGTTAGATTTTTAATTGGTCTTTCTGTGCAAAATAGATGGAAACTATTTCGAATGGATCTGGATAATACGTGTTTGTATGGTGATTTAAGTGAAGAGGTTTATATGATTCCTCATCCAGGTTATTCTAAATCTGGAGATACTAGGTTTTGTAGAATTGAGAAATCTTTGTATCATCTTAAACAAGCTCTTATACAGTGGAATAGTAAACTTTATGAGACTTTGATTGATGCTGTTTTTGTTCAGTCTAAAAATGATCATTCTTTGTATGTCAAAACTGATGGCAATGTTAATTTGTTTTTGCTTGTATACGTGGATGATCTTGTGTTAACTGGTAATTCTTATGTTGAAATTGAAAAATCCAAAAACATTTTAATCAACAGATTTAAGATAAAAGATTTTTGTGAACATAAATATTTTTTTGGGTATTGAGGTTCTTAAGACTAGTACTGGATTGTGCCTTAGCCAAATAAAACATTGTTTAGGATTATTGAACGAGTATGGGCTATTAATTTGTAAACCTGTTGTTGCTCCTTTTCCTAAGAATGTTGTGTTGGCTCACAAAGAGTCTATTGATGATAAGTATTTGGTTAATATCACTAATTACCAAAAATTAGTTGGTAAGCTGGTTTACTTAACCTTGACTAGACCTGATATTTCTTATGTTGTACATTGTTTGATTCAACATATGCATGCTCAATTACAATCACATTTTGTTATTGTTTAAGGGTGCTTAAGTATTACAACTTGCTTCATGAAGTGGTATTGATTTTAATAAAAGTTCTTCAGGATATAGAGTTGTTGCTTACTCTAATTTTGATTGGGCTAAGTTTCCAGTGACCAGAAGATCTGTTTCTGGTTATTGTGTATTTGTGAATGGAAATTTGATAACATGGAAGAGCAAGAAGCAAGTTACCTTGTTCAAATCTTCAGCTGAAGCTGAATATAGGGCAATGGTAGCTACTACTTGTGAATTTATGTGGGTTGTTAAATTTCTGAATAAGTTTGGTATAACTGAGTTGCTTCCTGTCACATTGTGTTGTGATAATAAGTGTGTTATGAAAATTGTTGCTAATCTAGTAATGCATGAGAAGACTAAATATTTTGACATTGATGTACATCTAGTTAGAGAAAAAGTTGCATCTGAGCTTATTTGAACTAAGAAAGTTGAATCTAAAAGCTAAATTGTTGATATTCTAACTAAAGCTCCGAGTTCTTTTCAACATGATTTGTTGGTAAAGAAACTGCGTATGGTTAACATGTTTGGCTCACAAGCTTGGCGGAAGGTGTTGAAAGTTGTATCCTTTTGTGGAAAGCTTGGTAAGTTAGAGGGTTGTTATGTAAATTTATTTACTCTTAACAATTTTATTTCTGATTTTGTATATTATAATTATGCAGGGGCTAAAGTGTAAATTGGGAGTATATAAGCTGGAGTTAGGTGGCTTAATCATTCAATCGTTCATATCACCCCCACAAACACAACTGCAATCATTTCATTATCATTGTTTTAGGGTTTCATCTTGTTTAGATCATCTTGATCTTGGATTTTGGGTTTGTTAGACTTTACGGTGTGAGTATTGTTTTGTTTCATAGAATCCACCTAGTGGGGTTATCTTGTTCTGTTTGTAATCTGTTTGGTGAGCATCTATGTTGGGGACTCATCTTCTTGTGTATACTGATATAATAAGAGTAATATCACTAAGGGGATGTTGGTTGAGTGATTAGATCGATCTTTGTTGATTTTGATATCATTTTAACGTACACGCAATAATAGGTAGTGTAGTTGTAATTATATTAAAAAACTTAAAATTCAATAAAATTATTTTATGTTATAAAATAGGTTATAAGTCTCATGCATATAGAGGATTTACACGTAAATTAAATTTATTTTAATATTTAGTTTAGTTTAGTGTAATATTTTGTAACTACAACTCAGAAGATTACAACCAACCTCCACTTTTATTTTTATTACTGCATCATACTTCTACCTATATTACAACTGAAGACTTAGATCAATCCACAAGATTACAACTCAGAAAAAAAAAACAATGAGAAACCCTAAAAAAATTAAAGATAAATGACAAGATGATTCATTTTAAAGATCCACCTTAGCAACTTTCTTCATATGACATAAGATACCATTGCACTATAACAAAGCAAAAAACATAGCCAAACTATATAAATATTAAATAATTAAACAAATATAATTATCTTTTTTACCCTTAGTAATTTATCAACTTGCCACATTATAAGAATTAACTTAAGCTTTATATTTCAAACAACACAAATATTTCTTTTTTAAAACGTGCTTAATATTTTTTTATTGTTATTTAATAGAATTACTAATTATCCACGTGTATCTACATAAAAAGTTTCATTATATATTACTACCAGTGTTTAAATAAATTTTTTTATATTTTGTATTTTAAGATATAAAGTGTAAAGAGTATAAAGTGTAAAAAAGTATATGGTTGTTTATTTTCTAAAGTATATTGTTAAAAAAATAAAAAATTCTGAGTTTCAGTTAACTACATCTATTTTATTTAAAGTTAACCAATAAAGTTTCATTAATCACCTACTCTTTTTTTACGTTTTTGTTTTCATAAATTTAACACATATATTTTTACGTTTTTATTATTTATTTTTTTTGCTAAATTTAGAAATTATTTAATTTGTATTCTTTTTAAAAATCTAAAATATATTGAATTTTAAAAATATTACCAATTAAAGGAATAATTGATGTTCACAATATACAGAATTCCCATAAAACGTTTTGGTACTAAGTAAAAGATGTAGATTATCTGAAATTGAGAAAGAAATGATTATTGTTATCGGGTAGTGATCAAATGACTAACGTGTCGCATATTTATATGGATGTATAACATCTTTACCTAATTAAGTATTGAGTAATTTAACTACATATTAAATAGTTTATGCATTCTTTTCTTCATAAATGTAAAAAATATTAAGTAGTACAACTATAATAGGATATTGTACATTCTTAATGCACCTAATAAAATCTAATTTAAGTAATACAATATATTAATGCTTATGTACAACTATAACAAACATAAAAAAATTTACAACAATATGTTACATTTAATAATATAATTAATATTATATTTAAAACACCACATTTCTACAATTTACAAATAAACATCATATTGTATAAATGTCACTTCAACTTATTTTTTCAAAATTAATCAATATCAGTTAATATATAATTAATACACCTCATTACTTAAAAATACATTTTTATATTCAAATTATATAATAATTTAGAGCATATATTTAAAAGAGCATACACATATGTTATGTTTCTAGTCTTTTATTAGCCTAATCTATGTCTAGGACCTTAAGAGTCTCGTTTCCTATAGCTAGTAAGAATAAAGGTCGGTTGTCAATGTGTAAGCCCAACCCGACCCAGAGTCATTATAAGAGTCGGTCCCCGTCATCTCTTTAAAAGGAGGTGAGGGGAAGGCTACGTTCACATCATTCTTTCAATAACTAATCGGAGAAGTAGATTAGGGATATTACCTTGTGTTTTCTTTTCTGTCGATTCTACTTATGTGTGTTCTTTACGATCGATATTCCGCATCTAGTAATCAGGGTTGTAGGGATTAAACCCTACAAGTGGTATCAAGAGCTTGGTTCTTCGAGTGGCTGATTATCTAGGATCGATCGAAGAAGGATTAGTGTTCGGGTTTCATGGACATCATTGAGGGAGCAATCGACATTAAAAAGGGTTTATCGTTCTTCTTGAAGATCGACTGAAGATCTGCCATTGTTTTATGGTGGAGTAACACAGAGAACAGACAAGAAGGAGATAAGTATAAGAGTTAGGCCACGAAGTATATTATCAAAAGGGTTTTTGGTTCTTCGGCCTATCAGTTACTCACTACTGTTGGGCCAAAGGACTTAGATATATTTTTCGTTGGCTTAACAAGGAAATATATTTATCTTTTGTTTTATTTTTATAAGACATAAAGATTAATATTTTTTTAAGAGTTTACACAAGGAAACTTCGTAATTCGTGATTGTGAGGTTTAACGTATCACAAGGTTTAGCGAGTTACCGAAGGGACTTTGTCGGTTTGTGATTGTGAGGTTTTTCACAAGGTTTAGCAAATCAAAAAAGGGATTAAAGAATGATGGGAGCCAAGTTTGACATTGAAAAATTCGATAGAACTAGTGATTTCGGGTTATGGAGAATCACGATGCGTGCTTTATTAATCCAGAACAGATGTGAAGCAGCTTTGGAGGTTTTACCCGCGAATATGGAAGCTGAAGAGAAATCTAAGCTTGACAAGAAAGCTCATAGTGCCATGATTTTGTGTTTAGGTAACAAGGTCCTGAGAGAGGTTACCGGGGAGACGACTGCAGTGGGGGTTTGGTCAAAGCTCGAGTCTTTGTACATGACAAAGTCATTGGCCAACAAGTTGTACTTGAAGAAGAAGTTGTATACATTCTACATGCCGACTGGACGAAAGATTTTCGAGCATATAGATGAGTTCAACAAAATTGTTCTTGATTTAGCAAATATTGAGGTAAAAATCGAGGATGAAGATCTTGCTTTATTATTACTCACTTCTTTACCGACATCATATGAACACTTTGTGGATACCTTGCCTTATTGACGGGAAGCTTTGACTTTGGAGGACGTGATGGCCACACTAAATTCAAAAGAAATCAAAGAAAGATCCAAGGCGAAGGGGGATGATGGTGAAGGGTTATATGTGAGGGGAAGAAATGATCGTAGGAATTCACATTAGTCAAAGGGAAAGTCAAGATCGAAGTCTCGAGGTGGAAGACTCAAATGCTTTTTTTTTCAAATCTGAGGAGCACTTGAAAAGAGACTGTCCGAAGAACAATCGCAAGAAGTCAAAAGGTTACGTCAAGAAAGATGATCAACCAAGCTCTAGTGGTTTGATTTACGACGATTCTGAGATGATGGTGATGAGTGTAGAAAGACTGCAAGATTGGATCATAGATTCAGGAGGTTCATATCACATGTCACCCAGGTTAGATGTATTTTTTGATTTTTTGGAATGCGATGGGGGCATCATAATTTTGGTCAACAACAAGGAGTGCAAGATCAGGGGTATTGGAAAGGTAAAGGTACAACTGAAAGATGGGTCAAGTTTTTTGTTACACAATGTCAGGTATATTGCTGAATTGAAAAGAAACTTGATATCGCTGGGAACTCTTGAAAAAGAGGGATATACCGTTTACAGTCGGGAAAAGTCAAGGTGATTAATGGTTCTAGGGTTATTATATCTAGAACCTGAAGAGAGAACTGTGTGTAATCTTTGGATGGCCATGCATTGGCCGGTGAGCTTAATGATATTGTTGAAGAAAAAGACAGTCTTGTGCAGGTTTGACATAAAAGACTGGGACATATCAGTGAGGCGGGACTACACGTGCTGGAAAATCAGGGTTTGTTTGGAAAGAAGAGTCTAGGTAAGCTCGATTTTTGTGAGAATTATGTTCTGGGAAAGTTACATCGAGTCAGTGTCGTTGTAGGAAGGCACACTACTCAAGGAGTGATAGACTATGTTCATTCAGATTTATGGGGTCCGTATCAGGTGGAATCATTGGGAGGTAAGAGATATTTCTTATTTATAGTTGATGATTATTCCAGGAGGGTATGGGTTTATGTTCTCAAGTTCAAACACGAAGCATTTGGGAAGTTCAAAGAGTGGAAGCAGTTAGTAGAGAATCAGACTAGGAGGACGGTTAAGAAGCTTAGGACGGATAATGGTCTTGAGTTCTATAACCGGGAGTTTAATCAGATATGCACTCAGAGTGGGATTGCTAGACATTTGACACTTTCCGGGACGCCGCTGCAGAATGGGTTAGCAGAACGGATGAACAGAACTCTCATGGTCAAGGTACACTGTTTATTAATACAGTCTGGATTACCCAAGAACTTCTGGGCAGAAGCGACATGTACGGCCGCATATCTTATAAACAGGTCACCATCGACATCGATTGAGAAGAAGACACCTATGGAGATGTGGTCGGGACATCCTAGTGACTATGGGATGTTGAGGGTTTTAGGCTGTGTCGCGTATTCACACGTTAAACAAGGTAAGATCGAGCCAAGAGCAGTAAAATGCGTTCTTTTGGGGTACCCTGAAGGTGTGAAGGGGTATAGACTATATAAGATTGATAATGAATCACCTAAAATAGTCACAAGCGGAAACGTGGTCTTCAATGAAAGTGTCATGTACAAAGACACGTTGAAGGATATTGGTGCAGGTAAAGATAATTCTGTTGAGGAATTAGAGGTTGAGGTGGAACTGCAGAGGTTAAAAAATCATACGCCTGAGGAAGATCAGACACGTCAGGAAGATCAGACAGACCAGGAAGACCAGACAGATCAGGAAGATCAGTCTGATCAAGAAGATGGCTATGATGAAGATGCAGGGGTTCAAGAAATTGATCAACCACCAGATCTCACAGATTATCAATTGGTTCGGGATAGAGAGCCCAAGACAAGAACGAAACCGACAAGGTTTCGGGATGAGAGTAATATGATTGCTTACGCGTTTGCTGCAGCAGAGGAAGGAGATACTCATGAACCATTGACATACCAGGAAGCAGTTGCTTGAGAAGACATTTCTAAGTAGAAAGATGCTATGAAAGAAGAGATAGATTCTCTAAGGAAGAACAAGACCTGGGTGTTAGTAGATCATCCAGCTGGGCAAAAACTAGTGAGTTACAAATGGCTGTTCAAAATAAAGGAAGGGATTGAAGGTGTTCAAAAGCCTAGGTACAAGGCAAGGTTGGTGGCTCGTGGATTCACACAAAAGGCGGGTATTGATTACAATGAAGTATTTTCGCCGGTAGTTCGACACACATCTATTTGGGTTATACTTGCATTGACTGCGTTGTAAGATTATGAGCTAGAGCAGCTTGATGTAAAGACGACATTTTTACATGAAAATCTTGAAGAAGTGATCTACATGACGCAGCCATCGGGATCTGAACTAGGTAACAAGGTATGTTTGTTAAAGGAATCTCTTTATGGTTTGAAGCAGTCGCCTAGGCAATGGTACAAGAGGTTCGATGACTATATGCTGAGCAACGGGTTTAAGCGTAGCAGTTATGACAGCTGCGTATATTACAGGAGTTATGCACCAGCGAAGTATATCTATCTATTGTTATATGTAGACGATATGCTGATTGCTTGTAAAAGCAAGGCTGAGATTGCTTCTACCAAGTCTTTTCTTAAAAGGGAGTTCGACATGAAAGAGCTCGGGGAAGCAAATAATATCTTGGTATAGAAATCTTCAGGGATCGGAGTCGTAAGATTCTGAGGGTGTCACAATCCGGGTACGTTTCTAAAGTTTTAAACAGGTTTAGAATGGACAATGGGAAGTCGGTTCAGACACCATTGGATGGGCAATTTAAGCTGTCGTTGAAAGATTTCTCGGTTAAGGATTTTGATGTTGAAAGAATGAGTAGGGTGCCATATTCAAATGCGGTTGGGAGCTTGATGTACTTGATGGTGTGCACGAGGCCAGACATAGCGTATGCAGTAAGTGTAGTTAGCAGATATTTGGCGAATCCGGGTAAACTCCATTGGGAAGCAGTGAAGTGGATTATGAAATATTTGCAGGGCACTGTAAACGTGGGTTTGGTGTATGGCACAAATCGTGGCAACCATGTGGACGTAACAGGTTTTGTTGATTCACACTACGCTAAGGATCCAGATAAAGGTAGGTCTCTTACTGGTTACGCATTTTTATTACAGGGATTTGTTGTAAGCTGGAAGGCAACGCTACAACACGTGGTGGCTCTTTCAACTACATAGGCGGAGTATATGGCCCTTACGGAGGCTGTGAGGAAGCTATTTGGCTAAGAGGACTCTTAGACGAGTTAGTCGTGAAGCTTAACACTGTTGCAGTTAATTGTGATAATGAGGACGCGATTCACTTATCGCGAAATCATGTTTTTCATGAAAGTACTAAGCACATCAATGTGTGTTATCACTTTATCAGAGAAGTCTTGGAAGCAAAGACGATTACAGTTCTGAAGGTGGGTACTTAACACAATGTTGTGGATGTCTTGTCGAAGGTGGTACCTGGACGCAAGTTACAACACTGTTTGTATTTGCTGAGTGTTGGGATAGGCTAATATAAGCCTAAGGTGGAAATTGTAGTGTTTCTAGTCTTTTATTAGCCTAATCTATGTCTAGGACCTTAAGAGTCTCGTTTCCTATAGCTAGTAAGAATAAAGGTCGGTTGGCAATGTCTAAGCCCAACCCGACCCGGAGTCATTGTAAGATTCGGTCCCCCTCATCTCTATAAAAGGAGGTGAGGGGGAAAGTTACATTCACGTCATTCTTTCAATAACTAATCGGAGAAGTCGATTAGGGATATTACCTTGTGTTTTCTTTTCTGTCGATTCTGCTTATGTGTGTTCTTTACGATCGATATTCCGCATCTAGTAATCAGGGTTGTAGCGATTAAACCTTACAACATATATGTTGTTTACCTAAATCACGGTCATCTAGTTTTGAATGCAGAACCAGACCAACGGGTTCTACTAGAACTAGAGTCACCGTTGGTTTGGCTAGACAATTATATAAAGTTACATAAACTTTCAATTGTCGTTTTTGAGATGTCGCTGTAACAAAAACATAAAATTAAAATATTGTTGACCGAAAATTATGTTACATAGTACCCGCAGCTGCAACGCATAAGTACCCTAGTAATTTATGGCTAATTATTACTCATTTATAATAAATATTCATATACAATAAATATATCTTATAAGAGTTATCCCATGCTGAATCAAGTTGAAATGTTGAATTTATAACTTAATTAAGTTTGTAAACTTAACTTGATAAACTCATAAGCCCATTACTTATATTTGTTAGCTAGTAATTATAAGCCCATTATTCATATATTTTAGCTAGTAATGACGATACTTATAAACGGTTAAACATCATCACTTCCAATAAATTGATTCTGCGGATATTGGCAAATTAACAAAACCAATATTTCATACATGTTAGTTATTTCCATGAGTAGATTCATCTGACCTTCCAACCCTATGATATGATCAAGACGAACATACGCGTAGGCACAAGCAACATTCCAAACCTACGTGTGCATTTTGAAGCCAATAAACCTTATGTCAGAAATGGCAATCCAGAATATATAGTATTTTGATTTTCTATGTTTTTGAACTGAGGTTGTGGTTTAGAATTGTGATTGGGCCTCTTTAAATTTAGTTTTGTCAAAGGCATGGGGGATCATGTGCCTTGTTCTTGAGTTATAACACGCCTAGTAGATTGCATTTAATCTTATGCCATTTCCCACTTTGTCGATGTCTCATTTACTACACGGAATCTAGACTTTATTATTTTTCAGCTACTCGATTGAGAGTTTTTTTCTTCTTTAGTTTTAAAAGGATTGTGCTTCAACATCGGGTTTGAGAGTTTGCTTTCGTCACAAACACCATCGTGAGCACTTTATTTTTTGGTTCAGTAATGATTAATGAGTAACCCTGAAGGCTTGGTTAAACATACCATAATTGTTTAAATAATATTTAACAGACTCAGAACAATAATATTTACATATGTCTAATGCTTTGTGACTGTTAACTTGTTAAGAGTAAACATGACTTTAGAAATCATAACTCCACTGTTATATTTGTCAAGGATCTTTATTTCCAGTTGATCAAGGAAAAACCATTTATACATGACCAAGTTGACGAGCTGATCTCTTCTTTTTTAGGGCTAACGTTAGCCCTAAAAAATTAAGTAGCAAGTTATATATTGCTAACTGGGCCAGTTCAGGTTCCGTTTATTAATCTACCTTACGAATTATATATCGGATAAATTCTATCGTTACTCGATAAAAGCACATATTTTCACACATACAACACAAAAGGGAACATAATACCTAAAATATCTCATAAGGTAAAGTCATACGTAGTTAAGAAGGCAACATCTCCGACAAGAGTGTCAATTAGGTTTACTCCTACAGAAGCTTACTAATTACGTAGATAATTAAAGCAAATATTTACATCAAGTATTATTTTAAGTATCATTATTGCATATGTATTGTATACATCACGTAATTATATGTTGTGAGAATACCAGAAAAGAGGTCATTTAGTTTAGAACTCGAGTTTGCATATGAATTAATATAGGGGATATAATAAAATATTGATCTGCAAGTTGAGCATAAGTTAGACATCAATAAACGGATCATTCTCCAGAGAATTAAATTATGAAGAGCACATGTATATACAAAAATGATATGCTGTTGCCAAGAATGATATATTCGCCATCACATATGCCACATTTTCAGTTCCAGATTATTATTAATACGTACAAAATATTTATATAATCGTTAAGCGGTAAATATGTTTGTTAATCACATTATTTAAGTTTCGGTTTTCATGTTTTATGCTTTAAGTTCTAACGTCTAGAATAACCCGTAGCCTGTCTAAAAAGGATCAAAGACTGATTTCGACGGTGAGATTTTTTCCCTTAACATCAAATGACGAAATGGAGTATTAATTTAATTAATCGACATACTAATAATTGATGACAGCTTCTTGATATAACACTATGACAGTAGTTTATATAAGTCTCGAAATTATAATTATAGGATGGATATCTCTGGAATTTCGAAATGATTATCCATTTAAATTATTCTCAATATGATTAGAGATTGATTAAAGAATGCATGAGATTGCAAAAACAAAAGAAGACAATTGAAACAATTTTCACTTTTAGCTAACATAATCCTATTACAAAGTGTATACAAAGTATAAAAAAGAAAATGAAAATAGAAAGAAAAAAAAAGGCCTCACTGCCTTAGCAATGCAAAACACCCTAACATTCAAAAACTTATGTTAGGGTTAAGGCCGGTCATCTGTATGCTATTTATAGCATTTTTTTTCTTTTACTTTTTATCGTTCCTTTACATCTAAATATATAATTATACATATGTCTTAAAAAGAATAATAAATATGAGGAGGGAAAACTTAGGTTAAAGTATTCTAAATTTAGAAAGTTGAAATGCATCTTCGATGTGTTGGCACTTTTTGCTTCTTTTGATTTAATTCTTTTTTCCACACTTTTCCAATATCTTTTGATATTTTTACTGCATCAGCAGAAGCACCAGCCAAACCTCTTCTTGTGAAACCAGCTGCATATAATCCTCCCTTTCCCTTCCAACCATTTGGGAATGGTGTTTTGGGAAATCCATTTTCGGCGAAGAATTCTTTTTCCTGTACATCAAAATGTGAAAATTCGATTAGTTAAACTGAATTCTAAATTTTTTTTATGTTAAATAAGCAAATGGTTTGAATGTTAATACTTACATGTAGCCAAAATGGGACATTGCTGAAATAACCGGTGGCTAAAATGACTGAATCGATGTTTAAAACTTCGTCGTTAACTAGTTCAACTGTTTTTGCGTTGAATCTTTTGATTCCTGGCACAACAGTGATTTCTTTCGACTTTATTTTGTCAAGTGCTCCAATGTCAAGAACCGGGGTTTTACCATGATGGTTTTTGAGCGTTAATGGACCTAAAGATGGCCGTTTGATACCAAACGTTTCGAGATTACCAAGCGTGAACCATGCAATGATTAATAAGATTCTGTCAACTATCCATAGAGGTAGCCATGCCGTAAGCAGCATGGCTAAATCGAATGTAGATTTCCCTAGCATCTCTCTTGGCAAGACATGGACCTGAATATATAAAATAAAGAATTAGGAACTTGATTTTATTTATAATAAAAGATATATGTTGGTTATTAGAGTTTTGAAAATCTGATGACTTACCGAGCTTCGCATCACCATTGATGGCTTTGCATTATGGTTGGCAAGGTCTAAAGAGACTTCCATTCCAGAGTTTCCACACCCAACAACCAAAACATTCTTTCCAGCGTATTTCACACCGGTTTTGTAGTCTTTTGCATGGATCACTTCACCAGAGAACTCTTTTAGGCCTTCAATTTCAGGGATTACCCCTTCAGCATTTTCGCCTGTGGCCACGACAAGCATCTGACAGATATATTCCGTCTCTGAGCGGACTGATCCGACTGTAGAGACGGTCTTTACTCGCCAAAGCTTGCAAGCCTCGTCAAACTTAGCCGACTGAACACACTCATTGAATTGTGGCTTGATGTCGAATTTTTGTGCATATTTCTCAAGGTAGGCTACGAATTGGTTCTTCGTTGGGTATTCGGGGTATTCATCGGGGAAGGGTACTTTGGGAAGTTGACAGAATCTCTTAGGAAGGTGGAGTTTAAGGCGGTCATAGGTGCGTTTTTGCCATAGGGAAGCAATGCAGTCAGCTCTTTCGATGACAACAAAAGGAATGCCTTGGTCCTTAAGGCAAGCCGAGATGGCTAGCCCCGAAGGACCGGCCCCTACTATAACCGGACCATTAACCCACACACATCGACGACCAAAGAAGTTATTTTGTTCCGAAAAGCTAAACATCTTTGCAACTTAACTTTAATGTAAGACAAACAAATGAATAAGTCAAGTGTTAAAGTGCTTGTTTTTGTAGGTATTAAGAGTGTAATGTAGATAGATGTTGTATTGAGTTTTGAATGATTAAAAATAGGGAATGAAGAGCAGTATATATAGGGTCGATATGAGATGGATGGTGGGGTAGGGTGATATGGGGTGAGGTGGGGTTGCATGTGATAAGGGTGGTGAACTCAATTAATGCATCTTCCAAGGGTCACTCAAAATCATAAGCTAAATCATTATTTAAGTGATTTATTTTTAGAATAATTTGCAATTATTTTAGTTAAATATTACTCCCTCCGTCCCATTTTTATTGTCCATGTTTCCATTTTGGGATGTCCCAATTTAATTGTCCACTACTAAAAATAGGTAGGGATGTTTGGTCAAGTTTACTATATTACCCTTCTTTGAAATTAATATTACAAAATTTAAAGAAGACTCTAATTAATTAGTTAAGGGTAAGATCGTCATTCTGTCAAAAAGTAAGAAAGAGAAAGCTGTAATAAATGCACTTTTCTTAATCTGTGTATTTTTTGTCGGAGGCCAATAATTTTGGGACGGAGGGAGTATACTAAATCCACTAGGCAAAATCTTTTTCCAGATATATTTTGTCTTCTACCTAGTCATTGTGTATTTATTATTTTAAAATTTTTAAGCATAACTTAGTTGTAGAGATGAAAAATTGGTTATTGTCTAGTATCTCAATATATATTACTGAATAACGTCCAAAAAATGAAGCCAAACTACTAGCTAGTGTCATATGCAGATTTGAATGTAATGTAGGGGTTTTATAAGATGGTCAAGTGTGGTTTTTCATTTATTTCTAGCTACAAACAGTTAATATAATTATATTTAGACATGATTAATAATTTATATAATAGTTAACTACATATTTTTTTTTAATTTGTAACGATATACCCGAGTTTATACAATTTATAGAAAACGTAGAGAGGTTCCCCATCTCTAAACTCAGAAAAGAGAAAATATGGCTTACCTGGCAATCCTGATTAGGACGAGAGTATACGCCTACTGACTCATTGCCACTTTAGCATTGTGTTTAACACTTAACACATGTTTAGGCTGTCATTAGCGCCCCACAAATTGAGGCCAACATGCCAAATTGGCAACTCATAATTCACACATTGACACCTCATTTTGCTTGATTACGTATTATAGGGATAAACTATTACAAAAAATCACTTAAAATCGAGTTTTTTTTAAGGCCAAGTATTACAAAAGTTCCCTAATCTTGTTTTCTCACAACTAGAATCAGCCTCTATGCCAACTGGCATTGTGTCGTTAGGCTGCATGTCTTATGATTAAAGGTGTTTATAAAGCTAACAAACATGAATGGCACTAGTTGTGGTTGTTGGATTTTAGAGCTCTCGGCGTGGGGTGTTATACCCTTGACATTACGAACAAAACGTCGTTGTGTCCATTACATCTCCGATATCATTCTCGATGTTATGCCCTAAAAGATAGGAGTGTACAATATGCGAATCTTTGAATTTGTGATTATACCTTCTTTGTTTTTTTATAGACATGATTGCCGATTTTTACTTTTGGTCGAAGAATTCATCGAGTTTGAACTCAACGTTACACAAGCTCAAACTCGGTAAACGCTCTGTATTTACAAGGTTGGCGTAATCATTTTAGAACTTGAGATGCCACGCATCTTAAAGTGATAGCAACAAAATATTTTGCCATTAAGCTATTTTGAATAGTTTTTTTCTTGCAATTAATAGAAACCAAACTTTAGATATAACGCATCTCAGAATGATAGTCACAAGTTTTTATTATCTTGTTAACTGGTTTCTTTTATGAGTTGGATAAGTGATAGTGCGCATATCGATTTGTAGACGTAGTCTTAACATGGGAAGAAGGGCAAGCATGTGCTAAATCTGTATATTCCCCATGTAACGATTTCGAGCTAAGGAATTTGGCTTTCCGAGAGTAACATATACTTATACTAAACAATTGTTAAAAAAAATAAAAGGGTAGAAAATAGTTACATACTTACAAAACATGTCGTGCAGTTCGTTTAGTGTTAGGAATTATGGTATTCAAATTTACTACCGTTAGTTATATTAGTTAGTACCGTTGATATGTTTAGTATTGTTAGTAGTAAACTTGTAATAGAACGTAGTGTTAGTTATAATAGTTAGTAACGGGGATAATATGCATGAGTTATTTTAGGAAGAGATATACATGATTATTATGCATGTTTTGTGTAAGTCGATTAGGGTTTAGGGATTCTTTGGTGTATAAAAGGAACCTTACGGTTGAATAAGAAAAACCAAGTCTTGTCAGTTTTATTTATATCAATATCAATACAAGAATTATTAGTTAGCAATCTCTTATTATTTCTCATATTTCTTCTTAGCATTATAAGTCATATTCCATGTGAGTTATAGTATTTTAATCTTTGTTTCTCTTGTAGTTAGTTTGGATGTATTCACACTAGTTACCACCCTAACATGCTAAAAAGATCTATTTATTAGGATCAACAAGTTGTATGAGAGCTTGTTGAGATACTTTGAATAAGAAGAACTTACAACAAATCTCTCTAAATTTTCATCACTCATATATTTTCAATGGAAGGAGAAGATGATAAGCCAATTAACAATGAAGAAGAAAAAGAAGACTTAGAAGATGAACAACATGACAACCCACCACCCACTACAACACAGCAAATCCCACACACAATGTTATCCATCAAACTTCATATCCTTGTAAGGGATTAATATGACATCTGGGCCATGAAAAATGGAACATTATCTAAGTCATACAAACTAATCCATTTGAGAAATTATATAAAAAGGAAATGGAAAGGTGAAGGTCGCAGCTGATGTAATGGAACTGTAAAAATCTTGCCTACTAAATCTACTACAGAAATTTTAGGCAAAAGAAAAAAAGAGGAAAGCTAACTACATTTTTAATGGTATGGCGAGAAGATCATTTGGCATGCTTCGACAAGATGTCTGATGTTAAGTTGATGTGGGAAGCCAGTTAAATCAAGATTTGGTGGGAATGTTGAATCCAAAAAGATGTAGAACTCAATACTAAAGCACCAGTTTATAGGTTTTTCTATATCTAATTCAGAAAGAATTCACAAGGTTTATGACAGATTTAAGAAATTTATGAGTAAATTAGAAAGTCATGGTGCTGGTATCTCCACTAAAGATGCAAATTTAAAGTTTCCTGTGTCTCTTCCTGAGTGTTGGAAATAAGGATCTTTGATTATGAGGACCAAACCAAGAATTGACACTCTTGGGTTTTTATGATCTTTACAATAATCTAAGAGTCTTTCAAGCTGATGTCAAAGAAACTACTGGATCATCCTCTAGTACACAAAATGTAGCCGTGTCTCTTCTAAAAGCACTAACAGTACTGATACTTTTTGTATTGTTCATAGTGCTTCATCCTCTTCTGGTTCCAATTCTCACAGAGAAAGGTCATCATCATCATATACTGTTGATCTAATAATTTCTTTCTTTGCAAATCAATCTAGTTTTTTATAGTTGGAGCATGATGATCTTGAGCGGATAGATGATGTTGATTTGGAAAAATGAACCTAAAATGGCATGCGGCCATGATTTCAATGAGGTTGAAAAGGTTGTACAAGAAGACTGGAAAGCAGTTGCTGTTTGATGCAAAAGAACCAGTTGAATTTGATAAATCCAAGGTTGAATGCTTTAACTGTCACAAAGTTGGGCATTTTATAAGGCAATGTAGGTCCAAAGTGAAAACATAAGGAAGAAAGAGGTATGTAGGGAATAGTGGGTACAAAGCTAGAGAGAATGAAAAAACACATGCAAAACAGGATGATTCTAGAGATTTAGTAACTCTTGATGGAGAAAGTATTGATTGGACTGCTGACTCAGAGTCGGAGAACTATGTTATGATGGCTCTCACTAACGAGGTAAAATCTTGTTCAAAAGCATGTTTAGAAACATATACTAACCTTAAAAACTTTATGATGAACAAAGAGAGAAAATTGGTAATGACAGTATCGCAATCATTGCGTATACTAAAGCCCTGAAAAAGATAGAAGCTTGGTTAGTTTGTCACCAAAATAATAAATTAGCCTATGAAGAGAAAATTAGGTTTATATCACTTGATTTAAATGAGAAAACTGATGAACTAAGATACACTAAGAAATTATTAGCAGATGCTTTAAAAGAAAAAAGAGTTAAACATTAAACTTAAAACATGGTTAAACTCTTCTAATGGTCTAGGTAAGCTAATACATTCTAAGCTATGAAAAAGAAATGTTTTAGAGTGTTTTTGTGATACACAGAATAGTCTTGTATATAATATATTTGCTAATGTTTAAGGGATGCATGTTGTACCTCCTCCTATCACATGGATATTATTGCCTCTTAAAGATGATGTTGAAACAAATGATTCTAATTTTACATATGGTCTAAAACAGTCAAACATTAATGAATCTGAAACCAAAATCAGGGACTATGCCTCTTGAAAATCTAGTTCTAGTGTATAAACACTTGAAATTTTGACAAAACTAGTTGTTTGTTAACCTAATGTATGGTCTGATGCTCCTATTATTAAGGAGTATGTATCAAACAATGATGATGTATATGTGTCTGTGTCATCATCAGAACAAGAAAAATCTAGTTGTGTTGAGCATGTAAAACCTTCTAGGGAATCTGTTAAACAAAAAGTCTTATATAGTGCAAGTCCTAGGAGAATCGGATTAGGATTTGGGTTAACTATGAAAAGAAAATCATGTTTTGTATGTGGTAGTTTTAGTCATTTAATCAGAGAATGTGATTTTCATGAAAAGATATGACTAAATAGTTTGAGACAAACCAAAGTGTTGTGGGAACTTGTCAAAGGGAAATTAGACTAGTATGGAACAATTTTCAAAGGGTAAACATGCTAAAAATTTCAACTAAAAGAACTTACCCTAATGCTAGAAAAGAATTTGTTCCAACAACGTACTAAATAGATCTGGCCAAGTACGTTTTAAGCTAAATCATATTAATACCGCCAGACCAAATGTTAGTACCTTTAAGCCAAAACCTACTGTGAATGATAAAACTAGAAGCCAAAATGTTACTACCAAAACTCATTAACCAGTAAGAACACCCTATCACAACAAAACAATGATCAACAATAAGACTTGGAAACCTAAGATCAATACCTCTAAGGTAAGTCCTGCTGGGACACAAGTAGTGGTCAAATCTGTTGGGATAAATAAGGGTACTGTTGTTAAGCCTTTGAAATATTGGTCTTGGAACTATAAAGAAAATCTAGTCACATACAGAAAAATAGTTGACAATGCTTATACATGACATATAAATATGTTGGTCCATAAAGCAGACTTAAGCCAAATGTGGTTTGGGACCTTAAAGAAAACTAATTTTGTTTTCTTGATGTGTAGGCTGATTAACACAATTCTTTAAATGATGTGGAGCCAATTGACCAAAAAGGTTAAAATTATAAGGAGTGATAATAAGATATAATTCAAGAACACAAATTAGATAAGTTATGTAAGTTAAAGGGGATCAAGAGGGGCTATAACAACCCAAGAACTCTACAACAAAATGGAGTTTCTGAGAGAAGAACATGACCCTTATTGATGTTGCTAGGACTATGCTAGCTGATTTACTTCTACCTAATACCTTTTGGTATGAGGCAGTTAACATTGCTTGCTATGTCCTTAATAGGGTGTTAGTGACCAAGCCTAATAACATGACACCTTATGAGCTTTTAACTAGTAAACAAACTATTATTATCTATATAAGACCTTTTGGGTGCCATGTGACCATATTGAAAAACCTTGACTACTTGGGCAAATTTGATAGGAAATATGAGTCGGATATTTGGTTGGGTATTCTCTTAGCAGCAAGGCTTACATGGTATATAATCTAGAAACTAAGAAAGTTGAAGACAATTTTCATGTAAAATTACTAGTGAATAAATCTAATGTTTCCGAGAAAGGAAATGAGTGGATGTTTGATCTTGATTATCTTACAAGTTTGTGAATTATAAACCTATTACAACAGAAAATCAAGCTAACAAAAATGCAGTTTCAATAGAAGCTAACCAAAGTACAGGTACACAAGGTAATTTTATGCATGTGCCTCTACTAAGAATAATGTACTTGTTGATGAATGTGTGGTCTTGCCTATATGGTTTGCTTACTCAACACCTGTCAATAATCTAAGTAAAAAGCCTGTGAAGGGTACTAAGAAGCCAGTTGATGATCAGGCTTATCTGGATGAACTTGAGAAGCTTAAGAACCAAGAAAAAGAACTCGAGGAAGCATCTAAAGTTCTTATAAAGGAATTTGCTCAAGACACTTAAGATTTTCTTCATCTAACAGTACTTTCTAAAGCTAGTGGTACCTTAACTCCTAATACCGCAAGTCCTTCACGAGTACTTAGCAAAGGTGATCCATCAAATTTTTTGATGTTTTTACACTATCTAATGATGAAGACATTCATAAAAATCGAAAGGAGGGAATCATTTCAAGTGCATCTTATGATGATGAGGGTGAAGTGGATGATTTCACAAATTTGGAAGCCACTATGACTTTCAGTCCCATTCCCACATCTACCATACATATAATTCATTCTAAAGCTCAAATTCTTGGAGATCCAAAGTCAGATGTCTAAACAAGAAGCAAATTCAAAGAATACTTTTGGAGCTCATGCTTTTGTCAACTATGTTCAAAAGCAACAAATGAACAATCACAAGGATCAACAACACTGTTTATTTGCTTATTTCTTATCTTAGATTGACCCAAGAAGATATCACAATCACTTGAAGATGACAGTTGGGTAGATGCTATGAAAAAGGAGCTCCTGTAATTTCAACTTCAGAGGGTATGGATTCTTGTTGATTTGCCCTCTAGTAAGAAGGCTATTGAGACTAGATAGGTCTACAAAAACAAAAAGGATGAAAAAGGAATAGTAGTTAGGAATAAGACAAGATTAGTTCCTAGGGTTATAGACAAGAGGAAGGGATAGACTCTGATGAGGTTTTTTTCTCATGTGGGAAAGATTGAAGCTATAACGATATTTTTATCATTTTCCTCTTATATGGGGTTCATAATTTATCGAATGAATTTTAAGAGTGCTTTCTTGTATAGTAAAATTGATGAGGAGGTATATGTGGCCCAGTGTTGGGAATAAAGTTAATGTTGGTTTTATTGCATTACAAGTATTAAAGTTTTAATGTTGGTAGTGATATTATTAGTAGTGGTAGCGTTCGTACAAAGTTGAACAGACTGGTCGTAGTCAAATCTTAATAAACTGTTTAATCTTCATAATATCAAAGAGTAGATTCCGCATACTCTTTGGTAGTTACTCAAATTTTCTACTACGACTATATAGAATTCATTATGTGTAGTCTAAGTCTACAAGCTAGGCTAACAAGATCAAAATGGATCAACAAGTGGTATCAGAGCTTGTTGAGAAGCTTTGATCTTGAAGATATTTAACTAAAGAGATGGATTCAAAGGTTGCAAAACCTAACACAATGAATAATTTTCCAGTCTTCAAACAAGGAGAGTTTAAATAATGGAAATTCATATTCACTTTGTTTGTGTAGATGTATAACTGGCATTTGTGGGAAGTCATTGCCCATGGAGACACACACACCAAGCCTACCACTTCTACAATAGAAATTACTCAAGATGAAAAGATCAAATGATATGATAGCCAGAAGTATAGTTATGCTAGTTATACCAAATGAGCATATTCTTGCTTTCCAACAGCATAAAGATGCTAAATTAGTGTTTGATGTTTTTGTTCTTAGATTTGGTGGTAATAATTCCACAAAGATGGTCAAGAAGGCGTTATTGAAGTCTATGTTTGAAAACTTCAATGCAAATGACTCATAATCTCTTGATTCTATTTATAATAGACTTCAAGGGATCGTGAGTAAACTCATCACTTTAGGTGAAAAGGCTGAGCAAGAAGATATCAATGCTAAATTTCTTATAAACATGCTAGTAGAGATGGCAATAGAAGTATCCATCTGGGAGAAGAAGGATGATATTGACCAAGACATTATTGATGCTCTGTATAATCACTTCAAAGTGGTTGAATAGAAACTTAAAAGAAAGGCACGATCATCCTCAAATGCTACTAACCTAACATTTATATCAAATCAGAGCAATGGAATTAATTTTGGTAGAAAGCTTAATATTACTAGTGTATCTATTAATTTTGGTAGTACTTCAATTAATACTGTTGGATTAAGTGATGACACTATTTAGGCATTTCTATCCAACTACAAGAATGTTGTCGAGATTGTTGTTGATGATCTTCGGCAACTAGTTTATGATGATTTAGAAGAGTTGGAAATCAAAAATCAATTGGCTTTTCTAATTATGAGAGCAAGAAGGTTTATCAAGACAACAGGGAAGCAAATTACTCTCAATGTTGGTGGCAAGGTTAGCTTCGATAAGTAAAAAATGGAGTGCTACAACTGGCACAAGAAAGGTCATTAAGCAAGAGAGTGCAATAGTCCAAGTAGTAAGCCACATGAAAGAAAGGTAATTGTTGAAGAACCCTCTTCAAAATCATTGATGGTTACTGATCGCACTGATACTGACTGGGGATTTATGAAGAGTTAGGAGGCTACTGAAAACATGGCTCTCATGGTATTGTCAGATTCTGAGGTAATTATAATAAATAATGTACTATTGCTTGTCGAGAAAAATATAATGAACTGCAAAATTATTCTGATAATATTACTAGATATTATCATTCTTGTGAGTGTGATGTAACTAATTATAAAAAAAGGGGTTGTCATGTTAGAAGAACAAATAGAATGTTATAAGGAACAAGAAATGGCCTTTAAAGATTCGATTATTCTTCTAAAAATGGAAATAGTTAATCACACTAATTATTGATCTTAAGTCTAAACTAGAGACTAGTGAAATTTTTAAGCCTGAAAATGAATTAAAATTCAAAAGTTTTGATAATGCCACAAAAATCTAGAAAAGATGATTAGTAGTCAAGTTCCTGAAAAGTGAAAATGGGGTTTAGGTTATAATGGTTATTATTATTTTGTTGAACCCTCACTTGTTTATTTTCCTCCTTTGAAAGATTTCGCATTCACTGGTCTTCTAGAATTAAAACATTACAGAGAACCTGAGTATGATCCTATTAAGGTAAAAGAGGTAAAAAAGGAAGATAATGCCATCCCTGTCACAACTAGTGTGAGTCTCCACAAGATATATATGTCACTAATAATAGTAGTGAAGATTGTACTCCTAGGTACGATAGCTCTAATAGTACAATCTCACAAACCACTGATAAGATAGGTGAAAAAGTTTCTGTTGAAAATACTGGAAAATTAAATCCCGATGAACCTAAGTATAAGCCTATTAGAAAATCTGTTGAGTATGTTGAAATGTACAAGGATAAACAACCTATAGGGAATCAAAGAAACTGTAACATTTAAAAATCTCAATAGCTAGGAGAAGGGTTTGTTATGTATAACATAACATGATACTTATGTGGAAGTTTGAACATTTGAAAGTTAAATGTAGACTCAATAATAAAGTTGGGGTAGGGTGTGAAAGATCTAACAACAAGACTAGGTGTGATCATGCTTAGTCATGCTAATACTGTTAGACAAAAAAAGTTAATTTTGGCAGACTCTCTACAATTTTCAACCCAAGATACATTTTGGAAGTGCAAAACCAAAATCATTTGAAGCACAACCAAACATTAGAGGACCATTTCAGAGAAAACAACTTTTTAACATTAAATATCCAAATCAAAATTTTTAATTATGTTAGACCAAAATTTATTTCAGGTAATACAAAATTTAATTTTGGTAGGTCAAACTTTAATACTCGTTTTTTATAGGTGTGTAAACACCCATCCTTTTTCCACTTAACTACAATAATAACCGAGCCAAAACGTGTATTTTATGTCGTAAATGTCGGAATTATGCGTGGTTTGTGTTTTTGTTGTGATTCAGGGCGAAAATGTGGAAAAGGGAGAAAATACGGGCATTCACGGGCTTTTATCGAAGAAAAAGACGAAAGACGAAGTCAAGAAATCAAGAGTGCAAAAAGAACGGAAGTCCAAGACCAATTCTGAAGATTTATCGAAGAAAAAGTCAAAAGACGGAAGTTTACTAAAAGCCGAAGAACTCAAGTCTTATTTATGAAGAAATGTCAAGACGAGTTTAAAGAAATCCCGAGACAAAGTCATTAAAGTCCAAGATTTAAGAAGATTAAGGACTTAATGGTGCAATTAAAGAAAGAAGAAAGAGGGGAGGAAGCTTCCTAAGCACCTCCCTAATCTCCTATAAATAGGATTCATTTTCATTTCATAAGTTTTGTTGGCTAAGTGTGACAATTAGTCTTCCACCATTTACTTTAATTGCAATTTAAATACATGTCATTTAATTAATTGTCTTGCACCTTAAATACCTTTAATTTCAAGTAAGTTTCCTTTTAATTATTGTCAATCTTTACTTTTATTGTCAATCTCTTATCTTCCTTTCTTATCAATCTTTAATCTTTATGCTTTATTGTTCATGTTCATGTTTTTGAGTTTTTATTAAATTGATTAAAGTGGGTTTTGATCATATTGATTATTATTGTTAGTTTTATTGATTTGTTTTGTTTGATTATCATTAGTTGATCATTTGTGGTTAGTTTGATTTAATCTTTTGGTTGATTTGATTAGTTTTTGTTTAGATTCGTGTCTATTTGTTTCTCCTTGTTCTTCGCTACTATTACTGTTTTCCCAGGTGATATTCCGAATCAACCACACATTCCGAATCAAAGTGTTGTTCAAGAAGTTCCGGATCAAGGGTTGTTCATCCGGAATATTAAACATTCCGGATCAGCTGTTCATTCGGAACATTCCGAATAAAGGTTTTGTTGTGATATATTCCGAATCAGTTTCTTCCGGATCAAGGGTTTGTTCATTCGAAACATTTTCCGAGTCAAGAGGGGTTTATTCGGAACATATTCCGAATCAAGATTTTATTCCGGGTCAACAAGATCATTCCGAACGAAGGTTTCATTCGGAACATTCCGGATCAGTGGAAGTTCCGAACCAAGGAGATATTCCGGATCAAGGAGTTTTATTCGGAATAATTAATTATTCCGGATCAAGGTCTTCATTCGGAAGATTCAAAGTTCCGAATCAAGGAGTTCATTCGGAACATCAAGTATTCCGAACTAAGGCAATATTCCGAATAAAGAGTTTATTCCGGATAAGTGACATATTCCGAGTGAGCATGATATTTCGGATCAAGGGTTTTGGTAAATATTCCGAGTGAAGAAGAATCATTCCGAGCGAAGGTGACATTCCGGATGAGTGATTATTCCGAACGAAGGATTATTCCGAATGAGCTGTTTTCAGGTTATTTTTAGTTTCAGTTTTTAACTTTCTGTTTTTAATTTTCAAGCTTTACTTTTCCCGCCTTTTTCCTTAGTCGCACTTTAAGATTACTTGCCTTAGATTTATTTTAAGCCTTGCCTTATTTTAAGTTTTAGTTGCGTTTTAAGTTTGCCTTAGATAGTTTTAAGTTTGCGTTATTTACATTAATTGCCATTTAATTTTTCGTCACGCTTTAAATTCTTGTCATTTATTTTAAATTAGAGTTAGATTTAACGTCATTTTCATTTACGTCTTGCACATTTATTTTAAAACAACCAAAAATATTCTTTTTCACCAAAAACAATTGAGTCGCATTTTGAACCGGAAATCAATTCCTTAAGATACCGAGAAACGAACATAAATAGGCATGCAAAAACCTAACATTAAAATGGCGCCGCTGCCGGCTCTTTTCGTAAAGATTAACGGTTTTCTGTGAGAGACGCGTTCCTTTTGGGATCCGTTCATTCGTGAGCGTTATTTTGCTTGCTTAAAAATTTCAAAAAAAAAATCATAAAAATTAAAAATTGTCAAAAATCCATAAAAATAAAAAAAAAATAATTTCAAAAATCCAAAAAGATTTTATTTTTATCTTTATAGTGTATATATATTGTCTTTGTGTTTGGTATTGTTTTCTTTTGCCTTTGTAGGTGTATGCGTACTAGATCTTCTACTTTTCAAGAGCCCGAGACTCGTGAAGATTTAGTTATGGCAGGTGTGAATAACAACAATAATCCACCACACCTTAATAATAACAAAAACAATGTTCTTCCACAGCCCGATCTTCGGACAATGGAGGAGCTTTGTCAACCTACCATGTTTGGACGAGGAGGACCGATTGCGCCGATGCAAATCACGGCTCCGGAGTTTTCGTTGAAGCATCACATGATCCAACAAGTGCAAACTAATCCTTTTCGAGGAATGCCTGATGATGATGCCAACAAACACCTCGACAAATTCATTACTATTACTCAAAGCATGAAGTTGCCCGGTGCCACAATGCATGTCCTTCGCCTTCAACTCTTCCCACATACTTTATCACACCACGCCGAGAAATGGTTTGATCGTCTCCCGAAGAATTCAGTTCATACTTGGGATGACATGACTCAACGCTTTTTGTCGCGCTACTTTCCACCATCCATGGTCACGAGCCTTCGCAATCAAATCAGCGGTTTCATGCAAGAACCCGATGAATCTCTTTTTGATGCTTGGGAAAGATATAATGTCTTGATCGATCGTTGTCCAAACCACAACATGCTCCCTGTGACCTTAATTGATACTTTTTACAACGGTTTGACTTTTCGTGATCGTGATACGATTAATGCAGCCGACGATGGCACATTTATGAAAAGGAGACCCGAGGAGTGTAGAGAGCTTATTGAAAACATGACTACTCATCACAAAAACTGGGATTCCTCCGCTTCTTCAAGGAACAACCCGAGAGTCAATGTTTCTTCTACTTCAGCAAACCCCGATATGACCGAATTCACCCGCATGATGACCGAAATGAACAAAAATATCTTGCTTCTCGCTACAAACCAACAACAAGTTAAAGCGGTAGCCAATCCTTGTGAAACATGTGGCGGTCCACACTCATACACTGATTGTCCTTCTACTCAAGAAAATCCGGAAAACGTGTATGCGGCTTATGGTAATTATTCACCGGAAAATTACCAAGCCCGACCTCAAGGGGATCGAAATTTGCTGAGTTACCGGTCCAACAACTACCTTTCACCCGGTTTTTCTCCTCAAAACCAAAACCTCAACAACAACTACAATAGAAGCAACCAAATCCCACCTAGAGCTTCTAATCCTTATCACCCACCCACTCAACAAGCCCCACCCATGAATCAAGATGTTGAAGCCTTAATGAGAACCCAAGGTGAGCAAATCAAGAATCTACAGAGCCAAATAATCAATTTGAAAGGAGATATCACCAAGCAAGGGAATGACATTAGATCCGAGCTTCGAGATAATATTCAATCCTCCTTCAGCAATCAAATGAATGATTTGAAGAATATGCTGGCTAGTTTCTTGCCCACCACTCAACCTTCTACTTTGAGTTCTCTACCTTCAAACACCGTCACCAATCCGCGAGCGAATGTGAGTGCTATTACTACCCGTAGTGGAGTAACCATAGTAGGACCACCTATCCCGCCCCCATCATATATACCTCCTCCACCACCATTTATCCCTACTCCTCCTACACCTAGTATTAGTACACCATTACCGTCTCCGCCTCGTCGTGACGAAGTACCCACCAAGAATCCTCCACCAACCCCACCTTCAACATCTCAAACTTTACCTACACCTACACCTTCACCACCCAAACCCAATATTCCTTATCCATCTCGCTTAGGCAAGGCCAAAATGCACACCAAGGATGACATTCAAGTGTCGAATTATTTGAAGATCATCTCTCAAATGAATTTCAACATTAGCCTTGTTGAAGCACTTGTCCACATGCCGAAATTTGTCAAAGCATTCAAGGAATTGCTTAACAAGAAGGAGAAGCTGATGAGCTCGCCAACACGCTTAAATGAAAACTGTTCTGTAGTTATTCTTAAAGAACTTCCGGAAAAACTTGGAGATCCCGGTCATTTTGTCTTGCCTTGCATTTTTAACAAAACCGAAGAATTTACTGCCCTAGCTGATCTCGGGGCCAGTATTAATCTGATGCCTTTAAGTGTTTGGCAAGCACTATCATTACCCGACCTTACTCCAGCAAAGATGACCCTAGAGCTTGCAAATCGCACTCTCGCTTACCCCGTTGGTATTGCCGAAGATGTGTTCATTAAAGTTGGCACCTTCACTTTTCCGGTCGACTTTGTTGTTGTTGATTATGAAATGGACCCTCGTATTCCTTTAATACTTGGTCGGCCATTCTTGAGAACCGGACGAGCTTTAGTTGATGTAGCCGAAGGTGAATTAATTTTAAGGGTCGGGAATGAACAACAAGTGTTCAAAATGGGGAAGCTACAAGCAAATCCTTTGGAGGAAGAGAATCAGCGAATATGATTAATGTGCTTGATGATTTTGTCATCTACAACAATCCTCTATTCGAGTCTTGCTATGATAATCCACTTTTTCAAGATGATGTGGATGATTCTCTATCCAATTTGGAACCTTCACCCATATATGATTCTCCACCGATCTTTGATGCTTATGATGATGATTCTAGCTCAGATACGAATGATTATGATGCTTTTACTTCTGAGTATCCCGACATGCCCACTTATGATGATTTTGATGAGGCCGATACTTTTTCGAGTGATTCTTCACATGATGAGGATCCTCCGCCATCACTTGATCCTACTTTGGATGACTACTCATTTGAGGAAGACTTCTCTACTTTTATCAATACTTACTTCCCTCATGAGAGTGATGCGCCTCCTTTGGACTTTGATGATTATAATCTTGATCCTACTTTGGATTTGAAGAAAATTCTTTCAAAGGAGAAGCAACCGGACGACACCAACATCCGCAGCATGTATGATTTAACACCTCTTTGTCCACCTTCTGAGGACGAGGTTGTGCATTTTCTTCGCGGATCATCTTCAAATTCTGCTGAGCCTGAGTGCTATTTTCCCCTAAAGGAAAAGGTGTTCGACCCCGGTATCGATATTCTTCAGCCATCTCAGTATCCATCTGATGAAATAAAAGGAAAGATTTTTGGACCTATTGAAGATATGCTTGCACCTCTTCACCCTTGCTCCCACCGTGCTCCATCTTTGCTTAAGGGAACCTTGCCTACTCTTCTTTGGCTTGCCTTGTTCGCCTTAAGCTTGTGCTATTTGATGGACGAAAACTATGTCTTTGATCCCGGTGGATATGTTTCATGCTTCTTCCTATGATAATCAAGGTCGAGTCAGGCTCACGACTCGGTGAACAAAAATCAAGCGCTTCTTGGGAGGCAACCCATGTATCTATCTTTTAGCTTTCTTTATCCTAAGTGCAGGGGAGACCCGTTGGTGTTTGCTATTTCCTATATTCTACTAATCAGGGATTCGAGCGCTCAATGATCCACTCTTGATGATTTTTGACGACCCGTGATTCCATGTTCCCTTCTTCCCGGTTCTATCCTAAACTCTTTTCGATTCACTATTTTATATTTTTCAATATTAAAATAGGAATCTCTTTAGTTGTCCTTTCCTTAGCAAGATTTAAACAACGTGCACAATGTCCTAAGTGTAGGGGAGTTTACTCCCACATGCTTAAACATTGAGGACAATGTTTATATTAAGTGTAGGGGGGACTTCTATCAAAGTTAAGTGGCCTTTTCCTTGTATTTGTCCTCATTTTAACCGGAAAATCAATTTTTCGACATTTTTCAAAATTTTTAATCTATTTTGGCCTATTAGTTTTTCCCTTTGTATAGTTATTTTTCCTCCTTTGCTAGAATAAAATTTTAATAAAGTGGTTTTAATTTTCAAACGTTGTGAATCTTTTTACTCAACCCGAGTTTACTTATCTAAGTTTACTCTAGCTAGTATCCTTAACGTGTTTAAGTCAAGTTTTGCTAGGCTTTTATATAGGGAGCTATAAAACGCGAAAGTCTTAACTCTCCCGGGTTAAGAACATGAACTTTTCGCAAGTTCCTATAATTGATCCTAGAGAGTTGTTTATCAAGGGAACTTTAAAATGCGATTTCTAAACTTGAAAAAGTCTAAGAATTTGCAAGATCCTATAGGCGACTCGAAAACCCAAAACTTTGATTTAATAGGCTAAGCATCCACGAGTCTCATTCCTTGAGATTTTAAACTGTGGAGAACGAGAGATGATAGAGTCAATTATAAGTTTGGTATTTTTTGTGAATTTATGTGAGTTAATTACAAGCCTATTCTCCCATCGCTTGCTAATAAATTTATCTGCAATAAATAAGGTTGTACGATTTGAAAAGTTACTTAGCTTCTAGCCCAATATCGTTTAAAAGTTGCTCGGTATGGATTAGAGTTTATAGCCAAGGCATAACTTATTGAAGCGGGATGCGAAGATTGGCGAGTCCAAAAAGGCCCTAACAATGCATGAGGGCTACATTTTGTTGCTAAAGATCCCAAGTGATGTGAAGAATCATTTATCAAAAATCAATATGAAGGATCGAGACACACGACGAAAAGCAAATACTCCCGTAAAGATCATGGAGAAGTCTATCCGAAAAGACCCTAGCAAGGTATGAGGATAAATAGATCCAAGTCCAAAAATGAGGCGGATGGTTGTATATCAAAGTCCAAAGTAAAGATTGGAGAAAAATAAAGAAGTCGTGGTCCAAATATGAAGAATCTCTCAAAACTTCAAGTGAAGAAATTCCTATTATGAAGAGAAGACCATTATTTCATGAACGTCTCTCAAGATTTGAAGTATGAAGTCGCTGCCAAATATCGGTCCGAGAAAGGTCTCAAATCGCGAAGCGAGTTATGCCAAGATATGAACTTTAAGAGGTCCCGAGAAGTAGTTTTAAAAGATTTTGTCCTTTAGCTAACTATTGATTAAAGCGTCCCACTTTATTTTCAGCCTAAATAACTATCGAAATAAGTCAACAATGCATCCTCGTGATTATTCAAGACAACAATAAAATATAAGAGATACACCTAGGAATAAGGGAGTCTAAGTAAATAATTGGCCCACATGAGTTCGTGTTAGTTTGCTAACTTATAATAACAATGATCTCGTTTTTAAGCTTGGTTTGGAGAAAGTGAAAACTTGAGGATGATGATCATTCATGACATTCCCAAAACCCGAAGGTATGTTTTTGATTTCTTTACTTTGAATGTTTATAATTTTCTATCTCTTTAAATAAAGGCCAATGTGGATTGATTATGATGAAAAGTGTAATCGCGCTTTGTAACTAATGCATTGCATGAGGACATTGCAATGGTCAAGTGTAGGGGATTTGATAGGTGTGTAAACACCCATCCTTTTTACCACTTAACTACAATAATAACCGAGCCAAAACGTGTATTTTATGTCGTAAATGTCGGAATTATGCGTGGTTTGTGTTTTTGTTATGATTTAGGGCGAAAATGTGGAAAAGGGAGAAAACACGGGCATTCACGGGCTTTTATCGAAGAAAAAGACGAAATACGGAGTCAAGAAATCAAGAGTGCAAAAAGAACGGAAGTCCAAGACCAATTCTGAAGATTTATCGAAGAAAAAGTCAAAAGACGGAAGTTTACTAAAAGCCAAAGAACTCAAGTCTTATTTATGAAGAAATGTCAAGACGAGTTTAAAGAAATCCCGAGACAAAGTCATTAAAGTCCAAGATTTAAGAAGATTAAGGACTTAATGGTGCAATTAAAGAAAGAAGAAATAGGGGAGGAAGCTTCCTAAGCACCTCCCTAATCTCCTATAAATAGGATTCATTTTTATTTCATTAGTTTTGTTGGCTAAGTCTGACAATTAGTCTTCCACTATTTACTTTAATTGCAATTTAAATACATGTCATTTAATTAATTGTCTTGCACCTTAAATACCTTTAATTTCAAGTAAGTTTCCTTTTAATTATTGTCAATCTTTACTTTTATTGTCAATCTCTTATCTTCCTTTCTTATCAGTCTTTAATCTTTATGCTTTATTGTTCATGTTCATGTTTTTGAGTTTTTATTATTGTTCATGTTCATGTTTAATCATACTTTGATAGTGGATACTCTAGGCACATGACTAGGAACTTGGAGTTTTTGTCTGATTTCAAGGATTTTGATGGAGAAAATGTTACCTTTGGAGGATCAACTGGTGGTAAAATCTATGGTAAATGTACATTTATATCTAGAAACATTAACTTTGAAGATGTGTACTATGTGAAGGAGTTTTAGTATAACCTTTTTAGCATATCTCATATATGTCAGAAAAGGACTCACATACATTTCATTGACACAGAATGTGTAATTCTTTCACCAGACTTTAAGATGGCTGATGATAATCAGATACTCTTTAGAATCCCAAGAAAAAAACATGTATTGTGTTGACATGAAGGACATGATTCTTAAAGAAGGGTTAACTGCTCTGGTTGCATCGGCTACATCTGATGAGGCAATGCTTTGGCATAGGAGGCTTGGTCATGCAAACTTTAAAAATATCAATAAACTTGTTCATGAAAACTTGGTTAGAGTTCTGCCTCCGAAACGTTTTCTCAATGACCAAACTTGTGTTGCTTGTCTGAAAGGAAAGCAACACAGAGCCTCTTGTAAGTCTAAAACTATAAACTCTACTTCTAAACCTCTTGGAATGCTTCATATGGATTTATTTGGACCTACCTTTGTGTATAGTCTGAATAATATAAGAAGTATTGTTTAGTTTTAATAGATGATTTCAGTAGATTTACTTTTCTTAAGTCTAAAGATGAGACATCTCATATTCTTAAAATCTTTATTATTGAATAGAGAATCGTAGTAAGAACCCTGTCAAAGTCATTAGATGTGATAATGGAACAAGGATTAGGAGGGAGTTTAGTATTTCTAGAACTCCTCAGCAAAATGGGGGTTCTAAGAGAAGAAATAGCACACTAATAGAAGTTTCTAGGACTATGTTCGTTGATTCCAAGTTGCATACTCATTTTTTAGCAGAAGTTATTAGTATTGCTTGTATGTGCAAAATAGGGTCTTAGTTGTTAAACCTCACAATAAGACACCCTATGATCTCTTTAAAGGTAGAGCCCCTACACTCTAACACTTAAGACCTTTTAGTTGTCATGTGACTACTCTTAATACTTTGCAGCATTTAGGGAAGTTTGATGGGAAGTCTAACAATGGACTTTTAATTGGATATTCTCTGAATAGTAAAGCATATAGAGTCTACAATCTTAGAACCAAACATGTTAAAGAAAGCTTGCACATTAGATTCTTAGAGAACAAACCAGTAAATGCAGGGTTTGTGCCAGAATGGATGTTTATTGATACCTTGTCAAATACTATGAACTATGTACCAATTACACGTATAAACACTAACAATGTTGTAGGTTCAAAGGAAGATATCATTATGTTACCACTCTTGGATGGTGATTTTAGGTTCCTAAAGATGCAAGTGCTAAAAAGCAGGATGTTGTAGAGTTAAATGGTCTAGATGAAACTACAACTAAATAGGTTATTAGTTCTACTTAAGAAGGTGAAAACAACATTGATGGGGTTAGTGATGGTTCACCAGAAATTAATGTTGCCAATACACACTCAAATGTTGGTAGTGTTAAACTTATGTATCAACCAAGTTCCAATAAAGGTGATGATGATCTTCTTGATAACACTTCTGATGACTGGGAAGATGCTGATGTAGATGTTAGCAACTTGCCTAGTTCTTACACAGTGCCTAGAACACCAGGAACAAGAATCAATAAAGATCATCAGCTGGAAAATGTCATTGGTTATGTTCATTCTCCTGTACGAACTAGAAGAATGACCAGAGTCAAGACTACAAATCAACAAGGGTCCATTAGTGCCATATATAAATAAAAAAGAACACAAGGATATCAATGCTTACTTATTTTTCTTATTTTATATCACATAAAGAGCCTAAGAGTATCATCAAGGCTCTTGAAGATGTTTCTTGGATTAAGGCTAAGCAAGAAGAGGTTTTACAGTTTAAATTACAATATTTCTGGGAACTTTGTGACTTGCCTACTAGTATGAGGGAAATTGGTATTAGATGGGTTTTTAGAAACAAGTATGATGAAAGAGGAATTATGGTAATAAACAAGGCAAGATTGGTTACCCAAGGGTTTACACAAAAGGAAGGTCTTGATTATGATGAGGTTTTTGCTCTAGTGGTCATAGATGAAGATATAAGGTTGTTAGCCCTAGCTTATGCTCCTTATATGGGCTTTATGGTTTAACAGATGGATGTCAAGATTAATTTTCTCTATGGTACCATACATGAGGAGGGTATGTTTGTCAACCTCTTGGTTTTGAAGATTTGAGGTATCCTGAAAAAGTCTACATAGTTAAGAAGGCTCTTTATGGTCTTCATCAGGCACCAAGAGCATGTTATGAAACACTGGCAAAGTATTTAATGGACAATGGTTTTCATAGGGGAAAGATAGATAAAACATTGTTCATTAAAAGACTCAATCATGATATCATGCTAGTTCAAGTTTATGTAGACGATATCATTTGGTTCTACGAAATCTGAGATGTGTGAAGAATTCGAGAAACTTATGAAAGAAAGGTTTCAAGTGAGTTCTATGGGGGAGCATACATTCTTTCTTGGACTGCGAAACAAAGTAAAGGAGACATCTTTATTAGCAACGACAAGTATGTGGATGAGTGATAATGCTCAAATCTAACATGTATTGATAAGCTTTATCTTCACTATTAGTATAGTATTTGTGGTAATAAACGGACTTTTATTGCTAATATGGTACAAAGTTTGGTTCATATGTTTTGTAGCTAGCATGGAAGAAGAAATGCGAAGTTAAGAATAAAAGGCGAGGATTGGAAGCGAAAAGATAAACGAGGCATGGGAACGTAAGCTCTCGTATGAATAATAATAAATAAATAAAGAATCTTGGTAAGTTTGAAAGAAAGAAAAATGACCAAAAATGGAAAAGGAGAAATATGACAAAGAAGTGGGCAACAGAAAAGTTGCCACCAACAAAATCAAAATGTGGCCAGCAGAATTGCAAAAAGGAGCTGCCAGCAAAATGAAATGGTGGGCGGCTGCTCTGAAATTCCACCAGCAACTTCAAAAATGGATTATGGTTAAATGACTTCAATCAATACCATTACTCTTCACCATCAATGGGAAGCTGATCATTTCCCTCCCATAACACTTAGGGTCATTTTTTGCCTCTTCCCCAAGGATTAACATGTATAAATTAAACCCAAAGGCTATGGTTATATGTGTGCTTTTCATTGTAATCTTTCTAACCCTTGACAAAGGTTAGAACACCAATCTTACATAATGCAAAAAATAACAAAACCCTTTTTATCCGCATAGGGGGGACGAATTTCGCATAGGGGAGATTCGGTTGGAGGTTTGTTGATCAATTGGAGGCTTTGGAGTTGCTATAAATTCTTGTATTAGTGATTTTATGTTTGAAGAATCATTTGGTAAATACTCTTGTACTTGAATTGGTTTTATTCTTAATTTGAGGATTATTGAATGTTTAATGTGATGATGATTAATTGTTATGAAATGTGTTTGAGTATGATTTCCGAGTAGTGTGATATGCTTGTGTGATGAAAACGGATTCTAAAGGAGAGTTTTGACTTTATTGTCAAGGAAATATAATATGATTAGTATGGTTGATAAACTCTTGAAACATGTTTTGATAATCAATGAAATATAGCTTTTTATTGGATTTAAAGGTCGAAATGATTTCTGGTAAACTATGTTCTAAATGATTTGTGCATGAGTCAATTTGGTTTCTTGGTGATTGACACTCACCAAGAAGAGTTGGTTAAAGGAACTTGTCAAAAGATTTATCTTGAGTATAGGTCGAAAGAACCCATTCAAGCTAAACCTATCTCTTAATATTTCCTAGCAAATGGCGATTTTAATGAATTGGAATAGATAATCATAGGTCGAAAGGGTTTGTCTAAATCAATTTATTAATATTGATTACAAGAATTACACCATGGAATGGGGTCCATGTACTTTAGATTTGGATTCGTAGTTGTTAAACGCACACACATTATCTCTCCTATGGATGAAATGGAATTCACACAAATGTTACTTCTGATTATGTTTTCCTTTACAACAATAGTTCTTGCGGTAATATAGGTAGTGACAACCCTATTACCAACACCATTACCATGTTATGAATATACACAAATCCCATGGGGCGATCTTGACTTACCCAACTTTGCTACAAATGAACGAGTATACTTGCTCGTATGCATAGTTAAGGAGTTAATAAGTCTTGTTTATAAATTTAAAACAAGGAGGGCAAGATGCACATCAAGTTTTTGGCGCCGCTGCTGGTCATTTGTTTACTTTTCATGTTATAATCATTACAAATTAGTGGTGGTGTAAAAATTTAGTTTTTAGCAAAATAAAATGAAATAAAGAATTGAGTTTAGGATTTGTAATCATGAATGATATTAGAATAGCAAATATAATCTTGTGTTTATTTGACGTCCTTACATTGAAAATGCCATGAGTTCATAGCCTTCATAAAAAAAAGAAAAAAAATAAGCTAGTGTTTGTATCAAGCTCTTGCTTGATTGAATTTTAAGTTTGGTGATTATAGTTTGTTTATTCTTATTTGTTTAGCGAAAAACTCCAAAAATATGTGTTTAGAAAAAATTAAAAAATTGTGGTTAAAAAGAAATCAAAAATCAAAGAAAAAAATTTTTGCTGCAGAAAAGAAGTTGTCGGCTCCTGCCATCCTGGTAACACCTTGCCGCCCGCAACTTTAAGTAGCCGGCCGGCTACTTCTTTCTGTGAAAATCATGCCGCCGGCACCCCAAAAGGAGCCGGCCGGCTACTTTCGCACTGTAAAAAAATAAAAGTTTGTTTTCTATTGTTTGCTCGTTTAATTTGTTCTAGGATAGAATTGTATGCCTGTTTGTTTGTTTGTTTTGTATATTCTATTAACTAATGCTAACGCTAACGTTTGTGAATTTGTGGTTTTAGTATTATTTTAGAGACATGGATTCCATGAGCGAAATATCTACATACCTTAATGAGATAGAGGGGGAACTTAGTGATGAATGCGAGTCTAGCATCACTAAATTTGAAGAGACAAAAGAAGAGAAAGAACTATGGGAGGCTTTGCCACACAAAAGTGTGTTGGTTAACGAAGATAGTTGTGAAAAGGCAATTTTCCAACATGCACCATACCGGTCTTATACCGAACCTATGATGAGGTTCTCTATACCATGCAATGTTGAGAACCAAGGGGCATGTGATGCTGAATTGAACCTAACTTATCCTAGCAACTATATGATGGTGGAAATGCTAGGTAAGCTCGGTTTTGTAAGAATAGGGTATACCGAATACAGGAGGAGAACTATGCACGAAGTAAGAGTTGACATCCATGGCTACGTGTTCCTAATGGAATTTCTTGTCATAGACCACGCCGACATTAGTGAACCGTCGGTGGTCTTTGGTTACAAATTTTTGTGGGAAACTAGATGTGTGGTTGACTTTGAGCAGGGGATTCTTGTGGTTAATTTGTCCATGTTGAAGGGGGAAAAGGATGATTACATAGAATTCTTGGTCGAAGATGAACCCGTTGTTGATGAGAATGAAAGTGAGATTGCCAAGATGGGAAAAGCGAAACACAATAAGAATTTGGAGGCCAAAAAGCTTACTCCAGATCCGTACATGCCGGCACAACCCGAAATTGAGGAAGGATCTCCTTCCACGTTCGTTTCTAACCCATCACCATTGTCTTACCCTCTTTCTAATAAAAAAACATAGGGTGAGGATCATTCTAGAGAAAAAGGAAGCATAACTTAAGGAACCAAAACCTATTGTGGATGTTTTGGAAAACAATATGTGTTATAGGAAGAAATATGACGAGATAGAGATACGGAAAACTCGTTTGGAAGACAAGGAATTCAATGAACATGTCAAGGAAAGAATCATAGAGCATGGTCTACCCAGGAAGATGGCGGATCCCGGTAATTTTCTTCTTCCAATCTTGCTTAATGGAACTACATCATTTGATGCATTGGCCGATACGGGGGCTAGTGTTAGTGTCATGCCATTTTGCGTCTACCAAAAGCTAGGTTTGAGTAATTCGGTGCCATATTTTTCTAATCTAACCATCGTAGACAATACCCAAACCAAACCAATAGGTTTAGTGAAAAACGGTAGAGTACAAATCGGATTTAAAGCCTATGTTGTGGACTTCCTAATAATGGATATTTTGGAAGATAGGGATCTTCCGTTGCTATTAGGAAGGCTATTTTTAAGCACTTGTGGAGCAATAATTGGCTTAGGGCGAGGTACGCTTGCAATCAATGATGGTATCACTATTCATACCTACTTACCTAGACCAAGGGTTAAACCTTGGTACTTTGACTTTGAAAGAGAAATGGAGGATGAGTGGCTTAGTTGCTTTAAATTGGGAAGAGATGAGGATGGCTATCCAATGTATGGGCCGTTGGGAGCACCATATCTCGAATGTAATGATGCTATGGAACGAGCTCTAGCCATTGAAGCTTATTTCAATCCTTTCAAGAACATCTTGGTCTTTAAGAAAATGACGGACTTCTTGGGCTCGTTATAGGTACAACTTAAGAATGTGGATTGGGAACCAGAAGGAGATAGCAACTACATGAGAAAAGAAGGTGACAAGTTTTGGCACGTGAAACTTGAAATCACAACACCATGTGGCAATATGTACACACATGGGTCCAAGACAAAGAACACCAAACGGAAGCTATCGGAAAAATTTAAGACGGATGATATTTTAAACATGGAATATTTCATGGACTAAAGGAATCGAAGACGCAAGAAGAAGAGCCAATAAAACGAAGAAAAGGCTTGTTCTTCTTATATTTCAGTTTTTTTTTACTTTTCACTAACATTTTGGTACTTTGGTAATTTTCTTTGGTTGCTTTGGGAATTTGTACTTATTTTGGTAATTTAAGGTTTTGGTATTTTGCTTAAACTTAGTTTTATTATTTTCTTAATTTTTAGGATTTTATGTGGTGATGTGATATTTTTGAAAATATTGACGAAATGAAACCCGTTAATGAAAATCTGGGAATTTTTTAGAAGTCCACCAACCCCTAAAAGGAGTTGGCGGCTACTCACCCAAAACACACACTACACACACACGCACATAAAAAGAGAGAGAGAAGAAAAGAAGAAGAAAAAAAATCTTAGGTTTGAAAAATCAAATGGCACCCAACAAGGTAATTGAATTCTTAACGCATTTTTTATTTTGATTTTTGATTCATAATAATTAAAGTGAATTAGATTGATTTTATTTGGTATGGATCATAGATTAAGATTAGGATATGGTTATGAAATTGGGAAAATTATCCATTGATAGTGTAAGATTAAACTAATTTAGTGATGATTCATTGATGAAATCAAGTTGGTTTTCATCAATTTAGGTGTTTTTTTATCTTTAAGATTGATTAGGTTGTTAAAATGATGAATAATTAGAGGATGTAGATGTTAATTTTAGTGTTTTTTGATGAATTAGCAAATTAATTTCCGAAAAATGGATGATGTTCATAGATAGTTTGATCTATTTTAAGAGTTTGGGAAAAGTTACGAAGTGTTATTAGGGATGAATGTTAAAAAAATATAAAAATAGGGGGGCAAGTTGCCGCCGGCACCCACAAGGAGCCGGCCGACTTCTTCGCTGCTGATGACCCACTGCCGTCGACTACTTTAGTATGTCGGCCGGCTACTTTCTACCGATCTCAAGTTGCCGCTGGCAACCCAAAAGGAGCCGGCCGACTACTTTAAACCAGTTAAAAAAATTATTTTTTATTTTATTGTATAATAGTGTATAATTTAAATTTTATAGTTTAAATGGACTAACGTACTAACATTTTAAATTTTGTGATTATTATTGTTGTAGAGCAAAGACAACCATTCCACCCAATCCATTGATCGCGAAGTATAGAATGAAATATGGTGGAGCAAGTGAGTTGCCATACAAGGTGAGGCCCATGGCACCCGAACATTTGAAATGGAGGAGTGAAAACGAACGGCATGCCTACAATTTCAGGTTGGCAAGGTCGCAAGGAAAGACCTTTGGCAAACCTAGAGTCGTTGATTGGGAGTTGCTTGCAGAATTTGGATGTGATAATGATTTGAAGGAAAAGTTGAGGATGAAATATACTCACAGTGTAAAACCTCTGATTTTACCTATTTGACTTTGTCAACTTTTGTACTCATCATTTATGGAATCTATTTATTACCACCTTATAAATGATTAATTGAGCATTATCTTTCAATTTCCATACTATCATTACATATTTATCTTTAATATATGTGAACCTTTAGTCTTTTTCTGACTACTCTAATAATTGACTGGCCACATGATAAACAAGGACTAACCACCTCAGTACACATTTCAGAAACATGATCTTACATACTTAAATTTACAAAGTACCTAGATTTACTATTATATGTATATGTATATTTACATACCTGATACTATAATAAACCATATGTCCTCATAAAAACAACATGTGTTAACTCACCTTGACATTTTATTTATTATAAACAAGAATAATATTTTAATATTATATACATTATATACTTTCACTAAATTATCTAAAACATTAACCAAAATACCTAGAAACCTCACAAGTACCTACAATGTATTACCTAAACTTGTAGTAACTCACTAATTTAAACAAGTCAAACTCATTCCTATCCTAAAACATATACTTTAGCCGTGTATATATATACATGTATACACTTGAACTACCTATACTTAACTTGTACAATTGGAAATGATTTATGTTGCTAATAGTCAACCTTTCCATACCACAGACCATATTATTAGACACTTGATACTATTTCATGTCACTTGTGTCTCCTTTGACTTCCTTACACACTGCAACAAAGAAAGAAAAACCAAAGAGCCATGTTTTGCGAATTAAGGAATGGTACTTGACATATGTATCACAAATCTTCCAAATCTATAAAGATCTAGAGGGAGATACATGTGTACTATGTTAGGATACTCAAAATCCTAGTATATCTTGCATTGTATCCGAATCTCATACACACACTTCACTCAAAACACACTCAAAACTCTCTCATACTCTCCCAATGCACGACTACATTTTCTTTTACACCAAGATCCACCAAAAACACATTTACTTCATCATTTACTAGCTCAAATCTATGTCTTGAACACCATAAATACTAAGCATTTACTCCTCTACATAAACTTGATCTCCAAGACAACTCCAAGAACCTATATAGGCATTGAGGGTCACTGCTTGTATTTATGAGATAGGGTTTTCCATTGTTGATTTATAAGCTTAAGGTTCCTTTGGTTTACTTATCATCACCTTTATCATCTTAACAAGTAAGTCATACAAACTTATACCAATCACATATATATTCTTTTTACATTCACTTATTCATTCACATGAACTCAAATTATGAACTTGTTAAAACTCAAAAACTAGTGAATATATATATATATATATATATATATATATATATATATATATATATATATATATATATATATATATATATATATATATATATATATATATATATATATATATATATATATATATATATATATATATATATATATATATATATATATATATATATATATATATATATATATATATATATATATATATATATATATATATATATATATATATATATATATATATATATATATATATATATATATATATATATATATATATATATATATATATATATATATATATATATATATATATATATATATATATATATATATATATATATATATATATATATATATATATATATATATATATATATATATATATATATATATGTGTGTGTGTGTGTGTGTGTGTGTGTGTATAGGTCACGGATATATATTGGTTTCACAAGAAATGATGTAAAGTTTACTTATCTATAAAACATATGAACATGTACCCATAATAAACCTAGATAAAATCATGAAAACCTCCTAAAAATATATTATAGCCGTGGGCTATAAGGCTCATTATGGAGCTTGTGGTTAACTTGGTTAGACTTGTTGTAAACTTAGTTAAAGTCCTTAGATCTAGATAAATCCCTTGAATACTTATTAATGGACTTATTAGGCCCAATGAATAGTAGCTAAGCCCATTATGCCCATACTTGTTAGATAAGCCCATTAAGTTAGTCTTGTAATTATAGTGGACTTAAAAATATAGTGAAGCCCATTAGAAACCCTTTAGTCCATTTAGAATTAATAAAATTGTTAATGGGCCTTGTAAAGCCTAATAAGAATATAGAAAGCCCATAAGCGCACTTGACTTATTTAATAGGCCCATTTAGTATTCTTAAACTTAAATTTTGATACTCAAAATATAACTTATAAAAGTTTTCGGGCTAAAAATTTAATTATATTAAGTCTAGGGGTTAAAACCGTGACTTTTGTAACTTATTATGACAACACATTAAACACAAGGACTAAAAGTGTAAATACCCAAAAGTATAATGGCTAATTAATCCAATTCGTGACTTAGTTAAACCCTAAGGACCATTTTTGTAATTATTCGAAAGTTAAATACATGTTTTACCAAACTAGGGACTGTTTGTGAAATTAGCCGAAAGTTATAAACCATAATATAACCCTTGAGACCATTATTGCACATAACCAAATCCTATTCGAGCCCTATGGGGCTGTTTTGCCATTTTATAATAGTTCTAACACCAAATTACAACCTAGGGACTAAACATGCAATATACCAAAAGTTATTTAAAGCCCTAAGGGCTGTTTCATAATTTAATATGCACTACAAACCCTAATTCAAACTTAAGGGACTAATTGAGTCATTACTTGAAAGATATACAAGCCCTAAACCTAAATATAACGCGAGGTACTAGTTTTGCCAATTACCGAATCTTAAGGAAAACCTAGGGGTATTTTATGTAAATGTCGTGGGTATTAAATAATATGGAGGGACTTAAACTGCAATTACATGAAACTTAAATAAGCCCTAAATCGACATATATATATTTTGATATTAAAATTATGACTAAACCCTAACTCATAAGGACTAAACCGTCATTACCTCAAACTTATAATCTAGAAACTATTTAATAAATTATAGAAACTTCGGGGACTTTAATTTAAATTAAATAAAATGATATACATTTTAGAAAAATCATTTATATAAGTTATATAAATTTAACGCGAATAAATTATAAAAGTAAACATATTAAACATATTTATTATTTTCCCATCCTTTTAAATATATATAAACCATTATTTTTATAAATTATTGAAACTAACTACGAAAGTAAAAGTACGAGAATAATAAGTAAATAATTAATTACTTAAACGATATTATTAACTACGTAATTAAAATGGATATTTTTACTACTTGTACTACGATTAATTAAAATACAGAGATCATAATAAAAAGCTTAAAACCAGTATAAGCATGCACAGATTTATTCAGAGACTTCTATGCATTATTTTATGCAAATATTAAGACTGTACATTTATTTAGGCAGTTGATTGTGTCGTGAGCATTACGTTGGATTACTTATGATTTATTGTTGTACTACTACTGAGATGAGTTCATGGCCCCACACTATATATTGACAAACTTTTAAACCTTTTATCATTTTATGGACGTAAACTGAACTACGTTAAACTTTGATTACATTTGCCTATTGTAGAATGCCTCACTTACCCTTGAACTGAAACTGTTAAAATTATTGAATTGATTGAATGTTATAAATAGATCTATTTGGGACTGACCATCCCCATCTGGGTGAGTAGCGCTCATTGTGCCTGGTCCAGGACAACAGATGTTTCTCATGTCGGAACATTGTTTTGGTTGCATTTTTATTAATGCGAAGGGTCCTCATTTGTTGAGGGCTTAACGAGTTAAGTGTCAGTTTCAGGCAATAGGAATTGTAGTTACCTTTAAGTATTGATGATATGTGCATTACTACTTTAGTGAATGTTTTACTGTCCAAACTTATTTTATTAAACTTGTGAATTCACCAACTTTATGTTGACTCTCAAAGCATGTTTTTCTCAGGAAATTGAAGCAGGTATTTGATGTGCATAGAGTCAAGCATCATGATAGGCAACATTTATTGAGCTCATCTGGGGTTTTATAATCTTGTGAATAAACAAACTATTGAAAAATGTTAAAGACAATTTTTATGACATTTGTACTATGGTTCATGTAATATTTGATTTGATAATCTTTTATCTGTTGCTCTACATACTATCTGCTATTGATCCACCTACGTGACACCCAATTATTATTTCCGCTGCATTTGACCTATTTGGGGGTGTCACAGAATGGTATCAGAGCGATAGTTATAAAGAACAGACCAAAAACTAAATAAATATAAAAATAATTTCTTTTATATAAACTGGATTATAACTGCTTAAAAATCTTTTTGAGATTTTCAGGACTAGAATAGTTGAGCATGTAGAATATAGAGCATACATTTATTATGTGGACTAAGCGTGCATTGATTATTAACATCCGGTTGATTAATCTTATAAGTATTAACGTAACCTTTAACTTGCCAATGTTAAATGGCACTATTATATAATTTACAACTATGATTTCTAAAACTTTTTAACTTGAGTAAGCTTATACTTACGTCAATTAAAAATTATATTATTTTCAGATTCATCATGACTTCACCAGTTGCATCTCCTACTGCTTTATCACCGACTTCAGTACTACCAGGATGGTTGTCGGCCAGCAAGTTTGATGACAGTCAGCTTGCCGGAGATACCGCACTTGTCGATTCTCTTCTTGTCTCTCCACCTGCTACACTTGTATCCCCTATTGGGGAGGAGGACCAGATGCCTTTTGCCCTGCCACGTTTACCACCAGCTTCTTCTCTTCAGGGTTATGCTCCCGGGTCTCTGCCACCTCGTAAGAGGAGGTATAAGGCTCCTCCCGACTCTAATTTCGAGATCGGTGAGGGCTCCTGGGCAGGACGTGTTGACCCTGTCCAGGCCCATACCTATCTCATGACCATGGAGCAGACGCTCGCGATTTTCTTCGATCTGGAGGAGGTACGCCACTAGGGCTTGACTGTAGGCTGCCCATCTCAGAGGAGCCGAAGACACTTTCAGGGCTCAGATCTTGGAGGCACTCCGACTCCTTAAGGAGACACGAGTCGCCATGATTTCGATGCAGGAAGCCATGCAGGCACTGGTTGTTTCAGCAGTACCAGTCGCACCGGCCATTTATGAGGAGTCTGTTAGGCATGAGTAGACTAGATGTACTAGATCTTTTGTACATCATGATAATCTTTTTGGTTGCACCCCAGCTATCATGATATAGGACCTCATGTACTTTTATTTCATTTCATCTTTTGTATCCTATCCTTGTACTGTACTATCCTAGATAGTTGTTTGTAGATGATGTACTTTAGATTATGTGTACCATTATCCCAGACAGGCGGGTTGTGCTTCTGTCTTAGATTGGTTGTGCATTATGTTATTGTTGTTATTTCATAGAAACAAGGTTGCAGAAATTGTTAGGCGCTAGTGAGGCGGCCGACGATCTTCGAGGCGGAATTCATCTAGGCGGATTGGAATTTTATACAGATAAATTTTATAAAAAATATGTATGACTTAAAAAAATACTTCTAATTTCAAATCATTCGAAGTTCCTGCAAAATAGACAAATAAAACATAACAATTTAAGTGCTTAAAACTTTAAACGTGAACATATAATTCAATTGATTTCAATTTCATACGAAAAATCCATTACTTTATGTTTATGATCGTTCGTTTATCTCTCATTTTAAGATGTTACGTTAATATAAATATGGGCACTATATATTAGAAAGAAAACCCTTAAATTTTTTGTAAAAAAATATTGATTTTGGTTGACTTTCTTGACTTTTTTGACCGCCTAGCTCTTAGTCGCCGCCTAGGCGGAGTATGACCGCCTAGCGCCTAGGCGGCCGCCTAGCCCTTGTTTAACAACATTGCATAGAAATGACATGTACTCATTTTCTTTTGCTATATTATGTGTTGTATGATATTATGAACTCTTGACTAGGGGTGTGATTCGGGTTGACCCGGTCGGGTTCGGGTCAACTCGGGTCGGGTCAAGTCGGGTCAAGGATAAAAAATATATAACCCGACCCCGAGCCTAATTAGAACTCGGGTCACTCGGGTTCGGGTCAATTCAGGTCGGGTCAACTCGGGTCGGGTCAACTCGGGTTCGGGTCAACCCGAGTTTAAGAAAAATGTGTAAAAAGTGGCTCAATTAAGTACTAATACAATGTAAAAAGTGTAATTTTAGTCGGGTCAAGTCGGGTTGGTCGGGTTTGGGTCAAGTCGGGTCGGGTCAAGTCGGGTAAATGGTAAAAATATATAACCCGAACCCGAGCCTAATTAGAACTCGGGTCAATTCGGGTCAACCCGAATTGACCCGAATACACTTTTTGACCCGAGTGACCTGACCCGAATATGATTATTCGGGTTCGGGTTCGGGTAGGGTTCGGGTCGGGTCAACTTTTTTGACACCCCTACTCTTGACAGGTTATCCATTTTGTTGTGAATACTATGCATAGACTTTCTCATGTATTTAAATATAAAAATGTACTAACACCAAAAACTAATGATCTCATTTTTGTGTATGACTATAGACAAATGGCAATCACTAGAACGAACCCCAACAATGCCGACGCTACCCAAAACACCACTGCCGCCCAACTAAGGGAAAGGATTGATCAGGGCATCGCAACTGCTATGGCCTCTAGAGATGCTAGCAGGAAGATGGATGATAGCCAAAACTCCAATGCCCGTAGAGAAAACCGTACCACCAGGGGTTGGTCCTACCCTGACTTCCTGAAGTGTAAGCCCTCATACTACAAGGGCAGGGAAGGCGTCGTGGAACTGATGCAATGGTTTGAAAGGCTGGAAACTATGTTCCGTATCAGTGACTGTGCTGATGATAACAAGGTCAAGTTTGCCACCTGCACATTACTTGAGAGTGCTCTTACATCGTGGAACTCTGTAGTTGTCACTCTTGGACACGATGCTGCCTATGCTCTCAACTGGACCAATTTGAAAGAAAGGATGACTAAAAATTATTGTCCAAGAGGTGAGATGAAAAAGCTAGAAGTGGAACTATGGGATCTCAGATGCAAGAACAATGACATTGTATTGTACAACCAGATATTCCAAGAGTTAACCCTGATGTGTACCAGAATGTTCCCTGAGAAGGAAGAAAAGATTGAGAAGTATGTCAATGGAATCCCAGACGTCATTCCTGACAACGTGCTCGCATCTCGACCCACTACTATCGAGAGTGCCATTGAGTTCGCTACTGAATTGATCAACAAACGAGCCCGTACTATGTCTGAGAGGCAAACTAAGAGCAAATGGAAGGCAGATGAAAATTTCTGTAGTCAGCACCAGCAGCCCCCTAGAAGGAAAAATGTTGTACAGGTTTATTGTGCTACCACCACAGGAGCTAGGCCATACGTAGGTGCAAAACCCTTGTGCTCAAAGTGCCACTATCATCATACTGTTGGTAGTCCATGTCAGTCCTGCCACAAGTGTGGACAGACTGGCCATATTGCCCGTACTTGTCAAGTTAATGTTGTCACCCTGGTCCGACCCAACAACAACACTGGGACCAACAACAGGGGCGGATACAATGCCCGTGGGAACGAGAATGGACAGCAGGGAAACCGCAATACTGCAGGAGGAAATGGCAATGGACCAAAGAAAGGAGTTGTGTGCTATGAATGTGGAGCACCAGGACATATGAGACCAGGTTGTCCCAAGTTGGCCAACCAGAGCAAGAGAAATGGAGGAGCTTTATCAAGGGTGTACGTGGTAGGCAATGCAAAAGCCAACCCAGATTATAATGTCGTTACTGGTACGTTTCTATTAAACAATCGCTATGCATCCGTTTTGTTTGATACTGGAGCAGATAGAAGTTTTATATCCACTGAATTTAGTAATGTATTAGAAGTCTTCCCATCGATTCTAGATCACCGTTACTCCGTAGAATTAGCTGACGGTGAAACTGTAGAAGCCGATATTATCATTAGAGGTTGTACCTTAAATCTTTCTAAACATCCCTTCAACATTGACCTAATCCTAGTAAACCTTGGTAGTTTTGACGTTATTATTGGCATGGACTGGTTGGCAAGATACCACGCAGTCATTGTTTGTGATGAAAAGCTAGTCTGTATTCCATGGGGAAACAAAACTTTAATCATTCGATGGTAACACGGACCTTACTGACACTAGACTTAGTGTTATCTCTTGTACTAAAGCCCATAAATATTTGTTGAGAGGATGCCCTATCTTCTTGGCTCATATTTCCCAAACCGATGAAGAAGACAAACCCGAGAAGAAGCAAATCAAGGACGTACCGATCGTCCGAGATTTTCCTAAGGTCTTTCCTGGTGAGTTTCCAGGCTTACCACCTACCTGATAGGTGGAATTTCAAATTGACTTGATTCCAGGAGTTGCACCTGTGGCTAAAGCTCCATACCGGTTGGCACCATCAGAAATGCAAGAACTAGCTGAACAACTTCAGGAATTATCTGACAAAGGATTCATCCGACCTAGTTCCTCTCCGTGGGGAGCTCCTGTTCTATTTGTCAAAAATAAAGATGGTTCTTTCCGAATGTGCACCGACTACAGGGAACTGAATAATTTAACTGTGAAGAATCGTTATCCGCTTCCTCGCATTGACGACCTATTTGACCAACTACAAGGGTCAAGTGTGTACTCCAAGATTGATCTGAGATCTGGATACCATCAATTGAGGGTCAGGGAGTAAGATATTTCAAAAACAACTTTCATAACCCGTTACGGTCATTACGAATTCCAGGTTATGCCATTTGGGTTGACCAATGCACCAGCCATTTTCATGGACCTTAACCGTGTGTGCAGACCCAAACTGGATAAATTCGTGATAGTCTTCATTGACAATATACTCATTTATTCCAAGAATGAACAAGAAGACGGGGAACACCTTGCACAAGTATTAAAGGTGCTCAAGGAGGAACAACTTTACACCAAATTCTCCAAATGTGAATTCTGGATCCCCAGAGTGTAATTCCTCGGTCACATTATTGATAGTGACGTTATTCACGTAGATCTAGCAAAGGTCGAATATGTCAAAGATTGGGTATCCCCTAAGTCACTAACAGAGATCCGCCAATTTCTAGGCCTTCCCGGTTACTACCGTAGATTTATTGAAGATTTCTCCAAGATAGCCAAACCGATGACCACACTCACTCAGAAAGGTATAAAGTTCGATTGGGGAGAAAAGGAAGAATCAACCTTTTAGCTGATCAAGCAGAAGTTGTGTAGTGCACCCATTTTAGCCTTACCTGAGGGTAACGATGATTTCGTTGTATATTGTGATGCTTCACACAAAGGTTTGGGTGCAGTATTGATGCAGAGAATGAAAGTGATCGCCTATGCTTCAAGACAATTGAAGAAACACGAGAAGAACTGCACCACTCATGATCTAGAGCTTGGATCCGTAGTATTCGCTCTAAAAATCTGGAGACATTATCTTTACGGAACAAAGTGTACCGTACATACTGACCAAAAAAGTTTGCAACACATACTGGATCAAAAGGAGTTGAACATGAGGCAACGCCGTTGGATTGAGTTGTTAAGTGACTACGACTGTGAGATCAAATACCACCCCGGTAAAGAAAACGGTGGTTACTGATGCTCTAAGCCGTAAGGAAACGGACCCTCCTATGAGAGTCCGAGCACTAGTTATGACAATCATCTTGGATCTACCCAAGAAAATGTTGGAAGCTCAGACCCAAGCCCAAATAGCATAAAACCTCGTGAAGGAAGACATCGGGAGAATGCTCAGAACCGACCTTACCAAAGAGAAATTAGAACGAAGAGCAGATGGAACCCTTTGCCTTCACGGGAGGAGTTGGTTACCTTGTTATGGAGACTTGAGAAATGTGATCATGCACGAATCTCATAAGTATAAATTTCTATATATCCCGGATCTGAAAAGATGTATCAGGATATGAAGAAGCTATACTGGTGGCCGAATATGAAAGCTGGCATAGCCACCTATGTTCAGAAGTGCTTGACATGCTCACGTGTCAAAATCGAGCACCAGAGACCATCAGGTTTACTTGTACAGCCCGAGATACCAAAATGGAAGTGGGACAACATCATTATGGACTTTGTTACCAAACTCCCAAAGTCATCTCACGGTTACGATACTATCTGGGTAATCATCGACCGACTCACCAAATCCGCTCACTTCCTACCAATTAAGGAAAATGATTCCCTAGCAAAGCTAGCAAAGACGTATATTAAGGAGATAGTGACCAAACATGGAATACCAGTCTCAATAATCTGTGATCGAGACGGTAGGTTCACATCGAAATTTTGGAAGGCTTTCCAACGAGCCTTAGGTACAAGCTTGGACATGAGCACTGCTTATCATCCACAAACCGACGGTCAAAGTGAACGAACCATCCAGACTCTAGAAGACATCCTACGAGCATGTGTGATTGACTTTGGAAATGGATGGGTTGACCACATCCCTTTAGTTGAATTCTCCTACAACAACAGCTATCACACCAACATCAAGGTTGCCCCTTTTGAAGCACTATATGGTCGAAAGTGTCGTTCACTTGTGTGCTGGGCAGAAGTAGGTGAATTTGAGCTCATTGGACCCGAGTTAATCCAGGAGACTACCGACAAGATCGTCCTCATAAAGCAAAGAATTCAAGCTGCTCGCGATCGACAAAAGAGCTACGTGGACTAGAAACGCAAACCTATGCAATTTGAAGTAGGTGAGCGTGTCATGCTCAAGGTATCACCTTGGAAGGGTGTTGCACATTTTGGTAAACGTGGAAAACTGAACCCACGTTATGTCGGCCCCTTCAAAGTGATAGCCAGGATCAGGGAGGTAGCGTATCGTTTAGAGTTACCACAGCAATTGAGCCGGGTACACTCTACCTTCCACGCGTCTAATCTGAATAAGTGCTATGCCAAAGAACCATTGGATATGCCATTGGAAGGAGTTCAGTTCGACGACAAACTCTAGTTCACAGAAGAACCAGTAGAAATCATGGAGAGAACGGTTAAGAAAGAGAAACGCAGACGCATTCCGTTGATCAAGGTACGTTGGAACTAAAGGAGAGGTCCTAAGTTCACCTGGGAACAAGAAGACTCGTTCAAAACCAAGTACCCACATTTGTTCATCTGACCGGTGACTTCATCTTAAGCTTTGAGGACAAAGCTAAAATAACGGGATTGTACTGCTAAACCTCTTATTTTACCTATTTGACTTTGTCAACTTTTGTACTCATCATTTCTGGAATCTATTTATTACCACTTTTTACATGATTAATTTAGCATTATCTTTAAATTCTCATACTATCATTACATATTTATCTTTAAAATATGTGAACCTTTACACTCTGTTCTCCAGTTTTTTTAAAGAATGGAAAAGGAAGGGAAGGAAAATTACAAAAATTTTGTGTTCTCAAGTTTTTTTTCAAGAAGGGGTGGAAGAGGATAGGAAAGGAAGAGGAAAGGAAGGTATGGGTTTTTATGTGTAATCTCAATCACTCCAATTTTGGGATAATCAGGAGAGGAAGGAGGTGATTAACAATATGGGCTTTTGTTAAATTACTATTATAACCTCAGTTTTTAATAAAGACTACATCTTTTTAACATGATTTTGGACTTTTTGGTTTGAGCGAGTATTTTTATGAATACGAGTCAAAATAAATCGAGTTCATTATTCATCACTATATATTGTCTAGTATATGTCAAACTATATAAACTAAGCAATAGACATGTTAATTGTTTGGTGTAGATTGGGTTGGTGGCAATATGAATAAGTGTAACATGGAAGTTACGATATTATCATGTATGTAGCAACTATGTATCTCCGTAGTTGTGAAACTTGTTATCTGGTAGTACGTTATCACTTATCACGAGCGCAATTATTTTTGGATATGAATCTTAGACTATATGATTGTATAAGGAACATAATAAAACTGTTTATATAGTAAAAAGCAGAACAACAACATCATTTGCCATAGAAATTGAATGAGTGATATTGGATTCTTGATGTTTATCTTCTATTTTGGAGTTTTGTACATCGATGTTAATTAAAGGGTGTTACACATGTTATTGTAGACGAGATTCATGAGCGTAGCATGAACGAAGGTACGTAACATGATTATCTGGGCATAAAAATAGGGCACTTTAGTAATTATGTTTCGTTCCCTTTCTTTTCTGCTCAACTAAAAAAATAAACTCGAGAACATGAATTAATGAACCTGCTCCCTTCCTACTATGTTCTCTTCCCATCCTTTCCCATCCCCTCCTTTTTCATTCTTTTAAAAATAAACTCGAGAACGGAGCGTTAGTCTTTTCTGACTACTCTGTCAATTTACTGGCCACATGATAAACAAGGACTCACCACCTTAGTACACATTTTGGAAACATGATCTTACATACTTAACTTTACTAAGTACATGGACTTATCATTATATGTATATGTATATTTACATACCTCATACTATAAGAAACCATACGACCTCATAAAAACAACATGTGTTACCTCACCTTGACATTTTATTTATTATAAACTAGTATAATATTTTAATATTATATACATTATATACTTTCACCAAATTATCTAAAACCTTAACCAAAATACCTAGAAACCTCATAAGTACCTACAATATATTACCTAAACTTATAGTAACTCACTAATTTAATCAAGTCAAACTCATTCCTACCCTAAAACATATACTCTAGCCGTGTATATATATACATGTATACACTTGAACTACCTATACTTAACTTGTACAATTGGAAATGATTTATGTTGCTAATAGTCAACCTTTCCATACCACACACCATATTATTAGACACTTGATACTATTTCATGTCACTTGTGTCTCCTTTGACTTCCTAACACACGGCAACAAACAAAGAAAAACCAAAGAGACATGTTTTGCCAATTAAGGAATGGTACTTGACATATCTATCACAAATCTTCCAAATCCATAAAGATCTAGAGGGAGATACATGTGTACTATGTTAGGATACTCAATATCCTAGTATATCTTGCATTGTAGCCGAATATCATACACACACTTCACTCAAAACACACTCAAAACTCTCTCATACTCTTCCAACTCACGGCTACATTTTCTTTTACACCAAGATCCACCAAAAAAACATTTACTTCATCATTTACTAGCTCAAATCTATGTCTTGAACATCAAAAATACTAAGCATTTACTCCTCAACATAAATTTGATCTCTAAGACAACTCCAAGAACCTATATAGGCATTAAGGGTCATAGCTTGTATTTATGAGCTAGGGTTTTCCATTGTTGATTTATAAGCTTAAGGTTCCTTTGGTTTACTTATCATCACCTTTATCATCTTAACAAGTAAGTCATACAAACTTATACCTATCTCATATATATTCTATTTACACTCACTTATTCATTCACATGAACTCATATTATGAACTTGTTAAAACTCAAAAACTAGTGAATATATATATGTATAGGTCACGGATTTATTTTGGTTTCACAAGAAATGATGTAAAGTTTACTTAGCTATAAAACATACCCATAATAAACCTAGATAAAATCATGAAAACCTCCCAAAAATGTATTATAGCCGTAGGCTATAAGGCTCATTATAGAGCTTGTGGTTAACTTGGTTAGACTTGTAGTAAATTTAGTTAAAATCCTTAGATCTAGATAAATCCCTTGAATATTTATTAATGGACTTATTAGGCCCAATGAATAGTATCTAAGCCCATTAGGACCATAATTGTTAGATAAGCCCATTAAGTTAGTCTTGTAATTGTAGTGGACTTAAAAATATAGTAAAGCCCATTAGAAACCCTTTAGTCCATTAAGAATTAATAAAATGGTTAACGAGCCTTGTATAGCCTAATAAGAATATAGTAAGCCCATAAGCCCACTTGACTTATTTAATATGCCTATTTAGTATTTTTGAACTTAATAACTTTTGATACTCAAAATATAACTTATAAAAGTTTTCGGGCTAAAAATGTAATTATATAAAGTCTAGGGGTTAAAACCGTAACTTTTGTAACTTATTATGACAACACATTAAACACAAGGACAAAAAGTGTAAATACCCAAAAGTATAATGTCTAATTAATCCAATTCGTGACTTAGTTAAACCCTAAGGACCATTTTTGTAATTATTCGGAAGTTAAATACATGTTTTACTAACCTAGGGACTGTTTGTGTAATTAGCCGAAAGTTATAAACCCTAATATAACCCTAGGGACAGTTATTGCACATAACCAAATCCTATTCGAGCCCTAGGGGGCTGTTTTGCCATTTTATAATAGTTCTAACACCAAATTATAACATAGGGACTAAACATGCAATATACCGAAAGTTATTTAAAGCCCTAGGGGCTTTTTCGTAAATTAATATGCACTACAAACACTAATTCAAACTTAAGGGACTTATTGTGTCATTACTTGAAAGATATAAATGCCCTAACCCTGAATATAACGTGAGGGAATGGTTTTGCCAATTACTGAATCTTAAGGAAACCCTACGTGTATTTTATGTAAATGCCGTAGGTATTAAATAATATGGAGGGACTTAAATTGCAATTACATGAAACTCAAATAAGCCCTAAATCCATATAAATATTTTGATATTAAAATTCTGACTAAACCCTAATTTATAAGGACTAAACCATTACCTCAAACTTATAATCTAGGAACTATTTAATAAATTATAGAAACTTCTGGGACTTTAATTTAAATTAAATAAAATGATATACATTTTATAAAAATTATTTATATAAGTTATATAAATTTAACGCGAATAAATTATAAAAGTAAACATATTAAACATATTTATTATTTTCCCATCCTTTTAAATATATATAAACCATTCTTTTTATAAATTATTGAAACTAACTACAAAAGTAAAAGTACGAGAATAATAAATAATTACTTAATTACTTAAACGATATTATTAACTACGTAATTAAAATAGATATTTTTACTACTTGTACTACGATTAATGAAAATACATAGATCATAATAAAATGCTTAAAACCAGTATAAGCATACACAGATTTATTCAGAGACTTCTATGCATTATTTTATGCAAATATTGAGACTGTACAATTATTTAGGCAGTTGACTATGTCGTGAGCATTACGTTGGATTACTTGTGATTTATTGTTGTACCACTATTGAGGTGAGTTCATGGCCCCACACTATATATTGACAAACTTTTAAACCTTTTATGGGGAGGAAAACATGCAACACATTTTATGGACGTAAATTGAACTACGTTAAACTTTGATTACATTTGCCTATTGTAGAATGCCTCACTTACACGTGAACTAAAACTGTTAAAACATTGAATTGCCTAAATGTTATAAATAGATCTATTTGGGACAGACAATCCCCATCTGGGTGAGTAGCGCTCACTGTGCCTGGGCCAGGACAACAGTTGTTTATCATGTCGGAACATTGTATTGGGTGCATTTTTATTAATGCGAAGGGTCCTCATTTGTTGAGGGCTAAACGAGATAAATGTCAGTTTCAGGCAATAGGAAATGTAGTTACCTTTAAGTATTGATGCTATTTGCATTACTACTTCAGCGAATGTTTTACTGTCCAAACTTATATTATTAAACCTGTGAATTCACCAACTTTATGTTGACTCTCAAAGCATGTTTTTCTTAGGAAATTGAAGCAGGTATTTGATGTGCATGGAGTCAAGCATCATGATAGGCAGCATTTATAGAGCTCATCTTGGGTTTTATAAGCTTCGGAATAAACAAACTGTTGAAAAATGTTAAAGACAATTTTTATGACATTTGTACTATGGTTCATGTAATATTTGATTTGATAATATTTTATCTGTTGCTCTACATACTATCTGCTATTGATCTACCTACGTGACACCCAATTATTATTTTCGCTGCATTTGACCTATTTGGGGGTGTCACACACAGCTCGGGTGTAACCTTCAAGGATTACTCATTTGAGAAGGCTTTGGAAACACAAGGTTGAGGTTTATCCGGAGATATGTCTTGAATTTTTTTCAACTTATTATTTCAAAAAGGAAGTTAAAGATGTGATGGAGGAGTTTTGCATTTGGTTTAAGCTGTGTGGGGTAAATCATTGTTTCACACTATCATAATTTGGAGAAGTGTTAGAATTGTATGATAGGGATGATTTGGCTGACCCTTTGTTTGAGCTACACTTTCCTAAGTTAGAGATTCGTAGGAAGTCGCTCAATTTGAATGCTTATTGGAAAAGAATAGCTAGAGACACTACGGGGAACAGAAAGAATGGAATGGTTAAGGAACCAATTATGAGAATGCTACAAAGGTTCATTGTGGGACAACTTGAGCATCGAACAGGTAGTAGGGAAAGGTGCCAAAATCCAGACCTTTGGTTGATGTGTGTAGCAAGTGGAGAGAGAGATTTAAACTTGGTATGGGTTATTGCCGAGTACTTATACAAGAGAGCTCCCAGGATGAAGTCGGTAAGTGAAATTTGTGGGGGACATTATGTGACTTGGATAGCTAGAAGACTCAATATTTTGACCAATGGCGTGATCTCTAAACATTCTGAACCAGTTGAGAATGAAGTGTGGGATTTGAAAACTTTGGAAAAGGAATTGGACAAGAGGAGGAAATATCTAAGAGATCCGGAGCCTTTGGAACAAAGAGCTAATGTGGAAGAAGAGCGTGATACTAGTGGGGTAAACTCTAGTTGGGGAGATTAAAATGCAAATTTGAATGAAATGGAAAGGATGACGATATAGAGAGATACAATGACCATGAGGAACAACTACATCCTTGAGCATTCTCTGCCGATTCTACACCACTTGGCGAATGAAGCACATTTTAGCTACCCAACTTATGAGCCACCCAATGTTCCACCATATCCATACCCATATGTACCATACCCCTATCCTCACGCACATTACCCTAGTAGGGACGAGACTAACTTTGGAGGAGATTGAGTACTCGTTAAAGACTATTTGTTCACAGGTGCTGTAATACCTGCTTTAAAAATCCTAAGATCATTAAATGCACGAAATTATGATTAAATTTAAACTTTTTAATTAATTAATATACGACATGAATCATGAATATTTACTACGTATGATACGTATATTAATTAATTATTGTAAGTATTACGTATGTAAACACGAATATAAATGCATGATAAGAATTCACGTATAAGATTTAAACATGTAAGATATAAAACACAAGCATTAAACGAACACACACGATGATAATTTGCAACACGAAAAACAAATGAATGTATGTGTGTGTGTGTGGGTTTGTTGTCCCATATATTTGTGATTGATTAAGCAATGAAGAAAGAAAGAAAATAGATGAAGAAGAGATGAATTCCTAGAGAGAGAAACTAGTGAGAGAAAGTAGAGAGGAGATGATTAACTTGGTGAGATTAGTTTAGAGAAAAGAAGTTGTTACAAATGACCATCCACCCTCCTAACATGCTAGGAGGGTAGTATATATAGTCCACCCACATGCGGGCTTTAATGGACTATATATTGGGCCGGGCTTGTCTTTTTGGACTTTAATTAGTTTAAATCCAAGCCCGTAAATCACGACTAAGTAACTATCTATTACAACGTTCTAACTAATGTTACAATAATAACCTATGACCGAGCATTCTTGTTTGACTCAATATTTTGAGGCTAACAATCTCCCCCAATGTGAGGTCATACCCTTTTGATATTTGAAGATCAATGGAGATTACGAATCTCGTCATAAATGAGCCTTAAACGTGTAACAATAGTTTTGTTCCTTCATGCTATGATCTTTGAGCCTTTGTCGTTGTCTTTCGACTTTGTCTTTTAGACTTGAGATCTTCAAATCATCCTTGACTTGTCATTTCCATCTTGCGATCTTGTGTCTTTGTCCACATGCTCACACTATCAATTGTTGGATAAGTGTTTGGGCATGAATATGTGGTTGTGAATCTTTGACTTTGCTGAGTACACCGTGACGCCACCTTCTCGAGACAAAACATAGACACGGACTGAATGGCTTTGACATTCGTCCTAAATCGGTAGCGTTTTACCTCCGGTCGGTGAAGACCGTTATACGATATTAAATATCGTACCTGTGATCAGGTAGATTCAATTAAGAATCTCCTTGACAGGGTTTCGCGGCAGTACTAGCCGTTCTCTTTACTCGACAGTCTCAAAGCAGAACTGCGAACATAAAGAGTGAATCAATTGGATAAATATCCGCTTGATTAAAGTCGTCAATTCAATTTCCTGGAACAAGTTTGATTCATTAAGAATCTTACCATTGTTGTTTTCCAGTTGACACAAGTTTGATTCATGAGAATCTCACAAGTCACCTACCGTAGCGCTGTTTGATGTTGACGCTAGAAGGATTTCCATTCGTCACTGTGAATATTAATGAATATCACTCTGAATGTTCTGGCAAGACCATAAAGATATTGCGTAGAAACCTGAAACGAGTTTGAATCAATTCAGAATCAAACCACTGTTGCTTTTCAGTTTTACATATGTTCAATTCATAAAGAATCTTGCATATGACCTACCGCAGTGCTGTTTGATGTTAACACTGGAAGGATTTCCACTCATCATTGTGAATACTAAGTAGTATCACTCTGAGTGTTCTAGCAATATCGCAAGGATATAGCGTAGGACTCTCTTGATCTTCATCCGTGTGTCCTAACGAGATTTGATTGATCTCTTGGCTCTAGACTCGATTTGTGCACTTTTAGTGGTCGGAGGCTGGAGCAGATGCCACCTATTCAATATCAACTATCTCGGAGTGAGAAAGTCAATAGAAGTCGTGTTGATCTCCGTGACAATAAAACAAACTTCTTTTAAGAGAAGCCTGAGTAGCTAGGAAAGGGTTGTGCTTCACATCACTGGGTCCATGATGAGTTTGTCTTCATGATGAGTTGACCCGGTTTCTGCCTAAGTTGTATGGAGGGCTTCTTTCTTTACACCCTTTATCCTTACATTTATTTTTCATTCTTCAACCCCTTCAATGCTTACCAAGACATCATTAATAGCACCTTGTTGTGATTGTTCCAATGCTATCATCAGTACTTAGTCGGCATTCAGCTACGTTCACATTCTACTCCATCTTTCCTAAGGACTTCTAATAATCTATTGGATTATCCCTGGGAAGATCCCTCCGGTTCTGGTTGGATCATAGGACTTAAACCTAACCACCCTTTTGACACCAATAACGCCGTGAATTAAAGATGTTGTGGGTATTTGATCGTAACCATGAAAACCACTTTAAATTCTAACAAAGTGTTTGAAAAACATATAACACCTTGCTAGTTTTGTCGTTTCAGAAAGGCTCCCCCTTCACATGTGCATCGATAATCGAAAGTGTTTCGCACATGTGGGTAAGAGTTAAAGTGCTTGAGTCTTATAGATCACATTTTAATCACATTTTCTCCCCTATCTCTAATATATAAAATCTTTTGATATTAGAGATACCAAATTTGATTAAAATATATTTTGAAAAATAGTCTTGAAAATCTTCGGGAGAAAGATGTGTTAATCTTTTGCATGAAGTTGAATTGCTCCCCCTCAAAAATTGATCCAATGGAATTGTCATTACGAGGATTGATCCACATTAAACTTTTAAGGATAGGAGTTGTTGAACACACAATTTTTGAAAGATTTTGAATATCATTGAGAAATTCTTGAAAAAATTGTGTTCAACGCTTTTAGAAAAATCAATTCTTTTTGACGAAAAGGTTTTTCTAAAGCATAAACTTGAGTTCATAGACTTTAAATGTCTTGACGAATCCACTCAAGTGTAAGAAGATTTAACTTCTTTTGCTAAGGGTAAGAGTACAAAAGTGTACACTCCCCCGTAAATTTAGATCCGGGTTGCAATCTGAAAGTGATTACAAGCCATTGTGTTGAGCTCAAAACGTTGAATGTTTTGTGACAAGCTCAACCCAAGATAGATTGCTCTACCCGTTGTTGGAAATATTGTCCAAAATAGACAATTTCCTTTTGAAAAGATAGAAATGACATGTTTTGAAAAATATTTACAACTTTCATTCGAGCTTTATGTACACACCTGTGTCGTTATTGAGCGACATTTCTAGGTACGTCCATATTATTGATACTGAAAGACATGTCGAGAAGAATATTTTTGGATTATCAAAGATTTTTTACTTTTGTATTTTGCTTTTTGATTAATATTTACAGGTAGATGTTTGATAGATGAATCAAGCAGGCTTCTTTGCCAGAACCTCCAGTTCTGCTGGAGTCAAACATCTCATACCAATTTGCCTAACTAGATACGCAAACCTCTCTTTCGAAAGAGATTTTGTAAACAAGTCAGCTAATTGGTAATCAGTTCCAACAAAGTATAATTCAACAATACCTCTTTCAACTTGTTCCTTAATGAAGTGATATCGGACATCAATGTGCTTCGTGCGGGAATGCTGAACCGGATTGCAGGAGATGGCTATGGCCGACTTTGAGTCACAGTACATAGGTACTTTATCAAAATGGAAGCCATAATCCGTGAGTTGTGTTCTCATCCAAAGAACTTGAGCACAACACGCAGATAGAGACACATACTCCGCTTCGACTAATGAAAGTGACGTGCAATCCTGCTTCTTGGAAGACCATCCCACTAGCTTGTCTTGACCTAGAAATTGTGCACCACCAGAAGTACTTTTACGTGTATCAAGACACCCTGCATGATCAGAATCTGAATAGGCCGTTAGAAAGAAACCGGTTTCCCTCGGATACCAGAGTCCCATGTGAATGGTATTCTTGAGGTACCGAAAGATCCGTTTAACCTCCTTGAGGTGCTTTTCAGTGGGTCGTGCTTGATATCGTGCACAATAACATGTAGCATGATGAATATCAGGTCTGCTTGCGGTCAAGTACATGAGGGACCCGATCATGGAACGATATCTCGTTTGATCAATGGGTAATCCCTCCAAATCAACATCTAGGGATGTGGTTGATAATGGTGTCCCAACGGGGTCACATGATGTCATACCATGCTTTTTGATTATCTCTTGACAATACTTAGCTTGGTTAATGAAGATACCACTTGGGGATTGGTGAACTTGAATTCCTAGAAAGAATTTTAGTTCGCCCATCATAGACATTTCAAATCTGCTGTGCATTACTTTTTCAAACCATTTTGAAAGTTTTGGGTTTGTAGACCCGAAAATAATGTCATCAACATAAATTTGCACAAGCAGAATGTCATCTCCATATTTATAAGTGAACAAAGTTAAATCAATGGAACCTTTTGAGAAACCTTTGGAGACCAGAAATTTCGAGAGCTCGTCGTACCACGCCCTTGGAGCTTGCTTGAGTCCATATAGTGCTTTGTGGAGACGATACACCTTGTCAGGATAATGAGGATTGACGAATCCTTCCGGCTGCGTGACATAAACTTCTTCCTTCAAAGGACCGTTAAGAAACGCCGTCTTAACGTCCATTTGATAAACGATGAATCCCTTATGTGCAGCATAAGCAAGGAAAATCCTGACCGCTTCCATTCGAGCTACTGGTGCAAATGATTCTTCGAAATCAATACCCTCTTTATGTCCATACCCTTTAGCCACTAGCCTAGATTTATTCTTGATGATCGTGTTCTCTTCATCCATCTTGTTTTTCCAGATCCATCGAAGATTTAATGGTGTTACATCGTATGGTCTGTCAACAAGTTCCCAGACTTTAAGTCTTTCAAATTGTTGAAGTTCATCCGTCATCGATTCAATCCAAGCATGATCAGCTAATGCTTCTTTGATGTTTTTCGGTTCAGCTGAACTCACGGCGAGTGCGAACATACAAACATCGGCATCGGTGTTAAGCTGTCGTCTTGTGCGAACGGGCTGTGAAGGGTTTCCAATGACATGAACCAAAGGATGATCTCGGGTCCAATGATGTGTTGAAGGATGTCGTTGGTAGAACGTATGCATATTTGACGGATCAACATGGCGAGTAGAAGACTCTCCATTTTCGTGTACCGGTGTACCGAATGGGTTGATGAATTCGTCTTCGTCAGATAATGCATTGTCTGCTTGATTTGTGTTCTCTGGAGCAATGACAGTAGTTGTGGATGTTGTAGGATCGATTGTTGAAGTGATATTATGAGGAGGTAAATCTGCTGCAACCCGTGTTGAAGTAGATGAAGTTGTATCCTTTTGTTGACGATGATCGGTATCATCATTCATATCATGAGTGACAGCGGAAGACTTCGATACAACGTGTTTCTCCCCCGTGAAATATTCATCATACATTGGTCCATATAACATTTCCAACTCTTCAATGGTCGTGTCGACTGTCATATCAGCTCTAGGAACATTTTCTGGAACTAGCGTTGAACTTGACGGTTCATTGCTGTGGTCTTGAGTTCCGAGTTCCGTGCGGTTGTGAATGGAAGTCGTTTGTCATTGTGGGTCGGGACTTAAACTGTTTTGTTCAAGTGCCATTTCTTGTAATTCATCAAATCGGATGTGAATAGTCTCGACTATCAATTTTGTTCTCTTGTTGTACACTCTATATCCCTTAGACTGAGTTGCATATCCCACAAGAATACATGCATCACCTTTTTCTTTCATCTTATCCAAGTTTTCACCATCTCGAATGATGTAACAAGTACATTTAAAAACATGAAGGTGTTTGAGTGAAGGTTTTCGATCATGAATTATGTGATATGGTGTCTTTTCGTGTCTTGGGATAATTAAGGATCGGTTTTGTATGTAGCATGCGGTTGACACGGCTTCGGCCCAAAAGTACAGCGGAAGTTTTGAAGCGGATAGTAATGTTCGAGCAGCCTCAACTAATGTACGGTTTCGTCTTTCAACAACGCCGTTTTGTTCGGGTGTTCGAGCAATAGATGTTTCATGTTCAATCCCTTCGGCTTCAAAATACTTTCTCAGATTTGAATTCAAAAATTTTGTACCTCTGTCAGTACGAACCACTTTAACTTGAGCCTGAAGACCACGTTGTATCAATTTAAGGAAGCTGATGAGAACTTCAGGTGTTTCATCCTTGGACCTCAAGAAGTGAGTCCATGTGTACCTTGAGTAATCATCGACAATTACCAGAATATATTTCTTTCCATTGATACTCTGAACACGCATGGGACCACATAGATCCATATGAAGAAGATCTAACCGTCCTTTAGAGCTTGGTGTGGTCTTTGTTTTGAAGCTACTTCGTTTAGCTTTACAAAGTTCACAAGAAGAACAAAGATGATCTTTGATGAATTTCAAGCTTGGAAGGCCTCTCACAATATCTTTCTTGGAAAGCAAGTTAATGGTATCAAAGTTGAGATGAGAAAGACGTTGATGCCATAACCATGCCTGAGTCGTTGAAGCTTTTGCCATGAAGCAAATTAGAGTTGATGAAGTTGTGTCTTGAAGTGAAATTGTGTAAAGATCAGTACCCCGTGTACCGGTAAGTAAGTCATTCCCATCATAATCACGAACAAAACATGTCTTCTTTCTGAAAGCAACTTCTAAATCCGCATCACAGAATTGACCAACCGAGAAAAGATTGTGATTGAGCCCTTCGACGTAGTATACCCTTTTAATCGTAATATTCCCCTGAACCAAATCTCCATATCCTAGGATCGGTGCAAATTGATCATTTCCGAATCGGACCGTACCTACGAACTTCTCCACGAAGTTAATTAGAAGCTTGAGATTCCCCGTCATGTGCTTCGTGCATCCGGAGTCCATTATGAAGAGAATTATTTGTGTCACCTGCAGAAGAGTTAGAACACGATGGAGCATTTGCTAAATTGGATACCACAGTAGTTGTGATAGTAGAATCATTAGTGTCCTTATCAACATTTAAAGGCAAACTAACACTCGTTTTCACATTTTCTGTCCTAACTTTAGGCATCCATTTATATCCGGGAGGACATTGATTAGCAAACCACCATTTCCAAGACTTACTGGCAGACTCATATAATTCCTTAATTTTGCTTCTAGGATTCTTAGTGGTGGAGTCTGATGCATTACTTTTCTTAGTGGGGGTTGCACCAGAATGGTTCACTTTGCGTTTGGGTTTACTAGCTCTAATAGGCATTGCAACTTGCTTCTTAGTTCTAGTATCTACGCCTTTGACTTTATTTATAGCACACATAGAATGATTAGCATTAGCACCCTTTCCACATTTGACACAAACAAATTTCACATTCATAACATTCAAATCATTCACAGCATTCAAATCGTCATTACACGCGATTACAGACTTTTTATTCTTAAAAACGTTCAAATTCCTAGGGTGTTCTTCTACTTCCTGCATCTCCCCTTGAGTCTTGTGTTTCCAGACCTTATCATTCACTTGAGTGCGCTTAAGCTGAGGCCGGCTAACACTAGTAGTGGAGACTATTCCTGTAGTAGAAGACACACGAATATTAGTGTTTCTAGAAGTCTGAGGCGAGTGAGTATCTTTGTTTGTGGGCTTCGTGGACATTCTATACATCCCTGGTTTAATCACATTATTGTGCTTAACGCTTGGTGCTATAGGATTCCTTATAGGTTGAGATTGTGGTAACCTTTCTTTTCCATCCATCTTGGGGGCAAACATAGGTTTTGCAAACGAGGAATTAGATAAAGCAGATGGTTTTCCCAAGATAGAGGATCTATTCTCTTTAAAGGCATTGGGTTGTCTAACAACATTTTTCTTAATGCTAGGTTCCACAATTTTCCCACCCATTTTAGCAATGAGTTTCTGCAACTCTGCTATCGCTCTGTCCCTGTCTTGTAATTGAGCTTTCAACCCTTTAATTTCCAAATTCTGTTCATTCATTTCTCGAAATGTTTGGGAAAGTTTTTCTTGCAATTTATTATCATGTGGAAAACTACCAACTTCTTTTTGCAGAGCAAGTTCAAGTGAATGACAACATTTTTGAAGGAAATCAGTTTTGTGTTGAAGTAACTCAAAAGCCTTTTTGTCAACATTTTCTTTACGTTTCGAAAGCTCAATTTCAAGACGTTCACATTCTTTGATCTTATCAAGATATTGGCATGCAACTTCAGAATATTCATCAATATCAGCACAAGATGTAAAATAAGCACACATAACATCTTTAGAAACGCATTCTTGCAAGAGTAAATCATATTCATCTGAAAAATCAGACTTCTCCATTTGAAGATCATCAATGTGTTTCTCAAGAGATTCAACGTATTTTAAATCATCATACATTTCAGTCCGAATGAACTCCTCAAGTTGAAGAACAGTTTCTTTAATCAGCGCCGTGTTTGGAATTAAGAGTTCTTTCACAAGCAAGGTAATATCTTGAGGAATCGGACGTGTCCATTCAGCATTTTCACGTTTTGCCCAGTCTCTTTCAACAATAGATTTAACATTATCTATGTGGTGTTTAAGAATACCTAATGTTTTCCTACTCTTGCTTTTAGATTCATCTAGAGGGAGGTAGTTGATGTATTTGTAAACATTAGATTTCTTAGGGGCAAATGCTTTCTTCCATTGAATTCTCTTTTGTTTGCATTCTAAGAACACTTCCTCACGAGTTTTCTGAGTTTGTTTGTTGAACAGGCCATAAAGACTATTCTCATAAGCATAATTATAAGGTTTCACAAACTCCTTATTAACAAGTGGTTGACTATCAGCATCCCAAAGGGCAGTCTCTTCACTATTGACACTAAAAGGCATGCAATCAAGATCTGTCCTTTCAGTCTCATCAAGATAGAGACACGGGTTCGCAGCTTGAGCTTTGGCAAGGTACTCAGGACTTGCAAAGCTAGCTTGACCCTTAAACATCGATGGAGGTGCTAGCATTCTTACGGATTGAATAGAATCATGCGTTTTATAAACAACGTTCTTCAAAAAATCGACTTGTGCTTCTAGTTTCGTAACTTTTTCGGTTTCTTTATCATATCTACTTTTGAAGTCTTGTTTTAACGCATCTACCTCTTGTTTCTTATCCTCTAGAATTTTAGCAGAATCAGTAGTGGTCATAGAGAGCTTTTGTTCAAGTTCATTAACTTTGGTATTGGCAAGGTACGTTTTTTGACGTTCATCCTTTAAGAAAACATTATATTGACGCTTCTCTTTAGCTAATAACTCAAGAGTTGTATTATATTTGTTTTCAAAATCGTCCTTTTGATTTTTTAACGCACTTCCCTTGTACCCCTCAAGCTCTTTGGTTTTCTGAAGGAGCTCATCTCTATAGCTTTCAGTCATCTCAGTAGATTTGATAAGAGCAGCTTTACATTCTTCAAAACTTTGAGTGAGCGTAGCGTTTGCCTTCTTTAATTGCTTTTGACTCTTTTTATTTTCAGTGACATCTTTTTGTAAAGTAGCAATTAAATTAGCAAGCGCAATACGTTCCTCTTCATCATATTCATTTGCATGTTGGTCATCCTCAGACTCATTATTGCACATGTCTGATGAATCGGGTGTGGTATTGCTATCAACCGTTTCCATCATACACGTGTCATTAATGGCATTGGGTAGATCACTATGCTCAGGAATATCACCAAACACATTATATTCATCAGTAGTGTGTACCTTATCGATTGGCTCAGTGTCAAAGATAGGGCCATTGTCATCTTCAGTGACTTTGAGAACTTCTTCAACCTTTGCCATGTACGAGTAATGTGCATCAAGCTCTTGATCAGAATCTTCATCATTAGTATCATCAAGCATGGCTCCTTCTTCAGCTGACAATTTAACCCATGCTTTCATCTTTTTGCATAGCAACATCTTTTCCTTGTGATAGCTGGAGTCTCTAACCCTTTTCGGCTTCCTGCATTCCTTTGCCATATGCCCAAAACCTTGGCAATTAAAACATTGAATCCCACTCTGCTGAACCACTTGACTTCCAACCGTTTCCCTATTCCCAGTAGCAGCAGCAATCCTCTGAGTATCATACTTTGCAGTTTGTCGATCATATCTTGCAGAACCCTCAACATGCGTTGGATTATGTCGATCATACCTAGAAGGACTTTCACCACGTCGACGTGTGTCATACCTTGGAGGAATCTCAACATATCGGTTCTTTGTGTTAGATGATGTGCGAAGATTGTTGTTGGTAGGTTTGTAGATTTTCTTGTAAGTCTTCATTATGTAAGCAATTTGTTGTTTCATCTCTCGGTTCTTTTGAGCTTGGTCTTCATCACTATCTTCTTCAGACGATGACTCAGATGGTGGTGATGGTGCTCTTGGCGCTTTACCTCGAGATTTTGTGGAAGATGAAGACTTAGAGTGTTGGAAATACGTTTTACGCATTTAGAAAGTCTCGGTCACTCCAACCATGTAGTTATAGGCTCGTAGTTAAGTTAAGTAGTATTTATTACATAGCCCGACCCATGAGCATGTTCATGGGCCGGAAGCCCAAGTCCTTTAAGGACTTGGGGTATTTAAACCTCTTTCCACCATGGAAAGAGGTGTTGGTTGTTTTATTCTCTCATTTCAATATATGTGTTTTCTTTCATTTCTCTCTCTAACTTTCTCTCTCTAGAAAAACATCAACCCCCTTGTTTCACAAGATTATCATTGTTCTACAATTGGTATCAAGAGCATGGGATGAGATAAAGGATTGTTCTTTGTGTTGAGTTGTGTATTTACATTCGTAGATTACAATCTTGCTTTTTGGCCGTAACTTTCAAATTTTTTTTTTCGTTTGATCATAGTGATAAGTAGTGTAACATAGGAATTTGGGCTTAAACGTGTTCTTGGTATCTTAGATTTCATTAAAACTTCAGGTTTCTTGGATCAAAAGTGCAAGAAAGTGTGTTTTTCTACATTCCGAAATTTCAGCAGACGCATCCATCGGAAAGTACAAAAGGTACTTTGGCCTCCATCGCAATACCTTCACCATCGGAAAGGGTTAGGGTACTACTTTGCGATCATTGGATTTTCATTACTTATTCCGATCTGAATCATTCCGATAGCTTTTGTGATCTGAGATTCCGACGGGTATAAGGAAGGTGTGTTAAGTCGTTACTCTGCTCAAATTTGGCAAACCACTTTGCGATCTAAGATCATTGCGATAGGTATTGCGATCTGAAACATTCCGATAGACATCGCATTGCGATCTGCAACATTCCGATACCATCATCATTGCCATAAGGTTACATTGCGATCTAAAATCATTACGATCTGAGCTGATTCCGATAGTGAGACTTTCCGATCTAGGTATTCCGACAGAAAGAACATTGCGACAGAACTGGTTTTAGATACTTAGTGGATTTTCTTCTATTTGGCATTTAGTTTGGAAACGTTCAAAAGCTAACACTACAACAAGATAACAATACTTTTTAGTTAACAACGCAAAAAACTCATAACCTTTATTTCATTGTTCGATCATCTTTGATAATCTTATTCAAGGGATCACAAAATGAATTCACATTCATTTATGCCAACTATGACTTCACTCACCGATATATCGATCATTTCGGGTACCGATACTCGCCCGCCTTTGCTCATCAAAGACTTATTTGAATCATGGCAAAGTCGAATGAGAACATACATCATGGGCAAACAAAGTGGTCGACTTATGCTAGAATCAATTGACAAAGGTCCATTAGATTGGGGAGAGGTTACAGTCAACAATGTGACAAGGCCAAGGCAGTATCATGAGTTAACCGATGCCAACAAACTCATTGCAGATGCCGATGAAAGGGTTGTGCAAACAATTCTTCAAGCCCTTCCACCTGATATCTTCAGAATGGTGAGTGAACATAAAGTGGCTAAGAATCTTTGGGATCGACTTGCGGTTTTGCTACAAGGGACATCTCTCACTAAGCAAGAACGAGAATGTCAATTATATGATTTGTTTGATAGATTCCAATACATTCCAGGGGAGACTCTTCGTGATTTTTACTGGCGTTTTACTACTCTGATGAATGACATGAATGTCTATAATCTAAGGATTGAACAATTTCAGTTAAACACCAAGTTTTTGAACACACTACCCCCTGAATGGAGTCAATATGTGACGGATGTCAAAATGATTCGTGATCTACACAAGTCCAATTTAGATCAACTATATGCTTTCTTACAACAACATGAGAAGCATGTGATCCAAAACCGAATCTCTCAAGGACCTTATCATGAACCAATGGCATTATTGGCAAATCATCCTACACTATCATATCACAACTCTCAGCTTGCTGTAGGACACAAATCTTCATATCAACCTGTGTATCAAACACCAAGCTTTCCACAGTACTCGATTCTGCCACCGCCACCAACATCTTATCACCAACAAGCAACATCATCATCACAAGGAGCTTCACACCAGTATTCACCGTATCAACCTCCCACCAACCCTGTTAGTACCTATCCACAACTCGAGGCTCCTCAACATCATTACTCACATCAAGAAAGTGTTCCAACCAATCAGTTTGTTGCTCAACCAGCATCAGCATTATACTGTGAAGATGACATCCCTGTCCCTGAATTTAAACAAGGAGATAGCCATACTGAAGTCCTAGCTCTGTTGTCTGCATTTTTAAGTCAAACTTTAAACAAAAGAGGTTACCGAGGTTCAGCACCAACTAACAATCAGTTAAGGAACTCGTCTAACTCTCGACAACAGGCAACAATTCAGGACGGCAGGGTCATGGTGCAACCACTTCAAGGGAGATCAAATTCGTCTAATGCTGGTGCACGTTCATCCAATACTACTGCTACAAGGACCAACAGCACTGGTAAAATGAAGGTGGTTATTTGCTACAACTGCAAAGGGGAAGGGCACATGGCCCGCGAATGCAAGCAGCCTAAGAGGAGAAGGGACGACACTTGGTTTAAGGAGAAGATCTACCTGGTGAATGCTCAAGCCCAAGGTCGTGAGCTTGATGAAGAAGAATTGGCATTCCTTGCAGATCCAGGAGTAGCGGAAACTGATTGTCCCACAACAGTCATCACCAACAATGCTGCTTATCAATGCGATGATTTGGATGCATATGACTCGGATTGTGATGATTTTAACACCGCTAAAGCAGCTCTTATGGCAAATCTTTCACTCTATGGGACTGACACCATTGCTGAGGTACCAAATACTGCTACAAATACTAGCATTGTACCTTATCAAGTTGAGCAAATTTCTGAGTATTCGGAAGAGCCTCCGGTGGTTAGTAATTCAATCGATGAGACAAACAATGATAGCAATAACATTGCAAGTCCTCAGATTTTGAGTGAACCACAACCGGAAGCTCCTATGACTATTAATTCGTCTGCTCAACCTGATTTGGTTATGGTCCCTGCATCTTTGCTTAGCAAAATGAATATTGCAGTCCGTGAAACCCTTAATGCTAATCAGACTTTATCTGCTGAGCTTGCTTTGCATAAAGACAAGGTTAAAACCTTGGAAATGACTCCTGTGTCCACTACCTTAACCAATCCTGAATTTGATAGGTTTAGGAAAGTTCAAATGGACAATCTGCTTGAAATTGAAAGTTTAAGAGCAAACCTTTCGAATGAGCTTAAAGAAAAAGAGTCAGTCGTCACTAATTTTCAACAACTTCAAACAGATTTTGAAATTCTGGAATCCAAACAGCTTGAACTGGAAATTAAGACGTCTAACAGAATAAAAGAAACGGAACTTAAGCTTTTAAAACAATATGCCGCTTCACATCTAGTACACTTGTTTCATGCTTCATTTAAAGAGATCAACTTATCGCGTCTCATAGACTTACCACCTAACCCGGGTTATGCAAAGCAAGCACTTAACCACAACCCCCGACTGTATGATGCAACAAAGTTAGGTTTGGCATTAGACCCGATAGTGTTCTCAAGTGATTCTATATCACCATATGATGAAAAGCAGTTAAAATTACTTTTGACATATCCTGAATATGATTATGCTTCAATGAATGCAAAAAATGCCACAATAGATCTTAGAACTCGTTTTAATATGAAAAAGAAAACTCTCCAAACATCCACTTTCATGCCGACTAGAGAATGCCTTAGTATAATTCCTACACTTGTCAACTCGGACAAACCAAAGGAAATTCCTAAGAATCTTCCCCCGGTTAGTACGGTAAGGCTCAGTATTGAAGAAATTGGGCAATACCTTACCGATTTTGACAAGGTCATCTTGGAATGTACGACTTCAACGGCTCAAACTGCTGGAGAATGGGCATTCGAACACATGAAATCGGTGTTTGAAGAAGCGATCGTTCCGTTTTTGGACCATATTAAACAAGGAGTCTATGATCTAGTGTGTAATTTACAATTTGAGCTTGGTGAAGTTCAAAAAGTTTTCAATAACATGGATGATGCTTATGAACAACACTTAATTGAAAAGGAAAAGATTTTATCAGAATATGACTGCTTTTTAGAACATATGGTGTCTCTTGAAGTGATGCAAGTTGTTACTACTCAATATACTCATGAAATTTCATCTACTGTGAATATTTGTGATGATGTGCATAAATCTGTGAATACTATTGAACATGTGAATACTGTAGAAAATCATTCTTGTCATGAATCCAACGCTGAATTTTTAAAGATTCAGGATTCATATAATACACTTTCAAAAAGTTTTAACGAGCTTCAACAACATTCTATATCTCTTGAAATTGAGAATCAATCTATAAATGAAACTCTTTCAAAACTAAATGAAGGTGGGAACTCCGTTGAGACAAGTGACAAGATGATTCAGATGGTTCAAAATTTAGAAGATGAAATGATGAGACTTAAGAGAGAATTAGTAGAAACAAAAACGGAACTAGAGGCTGCAGAGGCTAACAATCATGTCCTAGAAACAAGAATTAATTCTATACTAGGAGAGCATGAACAAGTAAGGCAGGGAGACTCACAAATTTCTGGTTCAATAGAAGAACACCTCGCGTTTAATGCGACAGAGCGAAAGTCTTTAATTGACAAACTGAACAAGAAATGTGAGGAAACCTCTGACCTAAAAATTCAGCTCATAGATAAAAACATGGTTTTGGCCGAGTTAAAAGAGACACTTCTTGTCACCCGACAAGAAGATGTTGATAACTTAGCTACTGACTCTGCACCGTCCACTAGTGCTCCAACAACCAAGTCAGTAGTGCTTTATAAGAATCCACTTCACAAGAGAAACCAGGTTACCTATGATGATTATATGAGGAATGCCATTAAGCATGTCGATCTTCTTAGGGATATTTTAGACGATCTGTATGCCTTAGATCCCTCAAGTAGCGACTATTATTCGGCTCATGCATATGTTAAGCGAGTTCAATATTGCCTAGCATATTTGCAATACATAGGTACACCAGGTTCTGCACTACTTATTAATAAGCCCATTGCTGTCACTCCATTCAATAAGACTCCAGGAGCAAGACCGTCATTGACACTATCAAGTAAGGCACCTTTAAAATCTGTCACTAATGTTCCCTTGGCTTCTACAGGAGTAAAAGTGTCCACTAAGGCTAAAGGATCTCGAGGAAAGAAAGATAGGATCAAGCCTTCCACTAATAGGACTGAGAAGCAGAAAGTAGAAGTGCACCCTAGGAACGTTGTTTCAGTTTTAAATAAAAAGAATCATGTAGCTAAGACAAAAGGTCCTCTTTATGAGTGGAAACCTAATCAAAGTGTGAATTCTAATGCTAAATGTTGGAATTGTAACGAATGTATGTTTTCTAAGCATCATGATTTATGCCTTATTGATCACGTGAATGAAATGCATGCTATTAAGAACAATCTTGAATGGAAGCCAACAGGTAAGAAATTTACTCACGTTGGGTGGCAATGGAAACCCACTGGTAGGACCTTTACTGCAAATGGAACTACGTGCCCTTTAACTAGGATCACATCCACGGAAGTTAGGTCTAAGCGTCCTTTAAATAGGAACACTAGCACTAAGAAAAGGAACAAGCGCCCTTTAACTAGGTCTGCCCCCACTAATGTGCCTACCAGTGGTAATGTCCCCAGTCACAAAGTACCTCAGAATACTAGACAACTAGAATCTAAGCCAATCACTAGTAAGAAAATCTGGAAACCTAAAGTTTTGTCTGATAGCAAATCTAAGATAACTATATCTGTACCTGCTAACTCAGAAGAACAATTAGAATCCGATACATCGTCTATGTTTGGTAAAATTTTCAGGTCGTCCAAATTATTCTTTGGTATTTGGACTCTGGGTGCTCCAAACATATGACTGGAGACCGCTCGATGCTCAAAAATTTCGTCAGCAAGTTTCTAGGAACGGTCAAATTCGGCAACGACCATATTGCAAAGATTATGGGTTATGGTGAATATCAAATTGGGAATGTCACGATTTCAAGGGTTTACTATGTAGAGGGACTTGGTCATAATCTATTCTCAGTAGGACAATTCTGCGATTCTAACCTTGAAGTGGCCTTTTGACAACATACTTGCTTCATTCGCGATCTTGCAGGAAATGATTTGTTAAAGGGTTCTCGAGGGGATAATCTATATACTTTGTCTATTCAAAACATGATGGCCGCCTCTCCTGTTTGCTTACTCTCCAAAGCATCTAAGACCAAGTCATGGTTGTGGCATCGTCGGTTATCTCATCTTAACTTTGATGCTATCAACCATTTGGCTAGAAACGAACTTGTTCGTGGTCTTCCGAAACTAAAGTTCGACAAGGATCATTTATGTTCCGCATGTTCATTGGGGAAAAGCACCAAGAAATCTTACAAACCTAAAGCAGAAGACACCAACCAAGAACCACTGTATCTTTTACACATGGATCTTTGTGGGCCAATGCGTACAGCTAGTGTGAGTGGTAGAAAATACATCCTCGTCATAGTGGATGATTTCTCAAGGTTTACATGGGTAAAGTTTTTAGCATCTAAGGATCAAGCACCAGAGTGTATCATTACCTTCTTAAAAATGATCCAAGTCCGTCAGAATGCTACTGTTCGCCGCATTCGGACTGATAACGGCACTGAGTTCGTTAATCAGACTCTTCGAACGTATTACGAAAAGGTTGGTATTTCTCATGAAACATCTGTGGCTCGCACTCCACAACAAAATGGTGTCGTTGAAAGACGTAACCGTACACTGATGGAAGCTGCTAGAACTATGTTAATTTATGCGAATGCTCCCTTATTCTTATGGGCAGAAGCAGTGGCAACCGCATGTTATACCCAAAACCGCTCAATCATTCGCAAACGTCATGGTAAAACTCCATATGAGCTTCTTCATGGACATAAACCCGATATTTCCTTTCTTCATGTGTTTGGTGCACTTTGCTATCCAAATACAAATAGTGAAAATCTGGGAAAAATTCAACCGAAGGCTGATATTGGAATTTTCATTGGCTATTCACCTGCAAAGAAGGCTTACCGGATTTATAACCGTCGTCTTGGCAAGATTGTAGAAACTTTGGATGTCGATTTTGATGAGCTGACAGCGATGGCTTCTGAGCAACACAGCTCTGAACCCGCTTTACACGAGATGGGAACCGGTACAATCAGTTCCGGCTTACTTCCCAACAACCCTACTTCTCCATCATTCATACCACCAACAAGGTCCGAGTGGGATAAGTTATTTCAACCTATGTTTGATGAATTCTTTGATCCACAGAGTAATGATTCTTCAGTACCCGTAGCAGTGGCTCCGATTCCCGTAGTTGTTGCTCAAGATAATGGAAATGAATCCGAGGCAACTACTGTTACTCTTGATCAAGATGTACCATCCCCTACCAATTCTCAAACAACACCTGAATCATCACCCCCACTCGTTCCTAATGATGTTGAAGAGGAATTATATGATCACGATCTGGAATACGCTCACTTACAAGAGCTTCCTTTCTTTGGTTCACACATACCTGATGACCCTACGGGTGCGTCTACTTCAGAGGAAGCTCCTGCAATCGTTCACTCTCGTCCACCAAGGATTGAAACTCACAACACTAAATGGACAAAGGATCACCCAATCCGAAATATTATTGGTGACATCGATCGACCAGTCTTAACACGTCATCAACTCCAAGAACATGCATTATATTGCTATTTTGATGCATTTCTGTCAGACACTGAACCTAAAAACTGGCAACAAGCCATGACCAAATCATCATGGATTGAAGCAATGCAAGAGGAACTTAATGAATTCCAACGTCTTGAAGTGTGGGAATTAGTTCCGTTACCCAGCAACGTGGAAATCTTGACACTGTTGTGGGTATACAAGGTTAAGCTTGATGAGTTAGGTAGTGTGCTGAAAAACAAAGCTAGATTGGTCGCTAGAGGTTACAAACAAGCTTTGGGTATCGATTTTGAAGAATCCTTTGCTCCTGTTGCACGATTGGAGGCAATTAGACTATTCCTTGCTTATGCTGCTCACATGAATATGATCGTCTACCAAATGGATGTTAAGACGGCATTTCTTAATGGTGAATTAAGGGAAGATGTCTATGTAAGCCAGCCGAATGGATTCGTCAATTCAGAGTATCCTAATCATGTGTACAAGCTCAAGAAGGCTCTTTACGGGTTGAAACAGGCTCCACGCGCGTGGTATGATCTCTTATCGACGTATCTCATCTCCAAAGGCTTCTCCAAAGGCAAAGTGGACCCCACATTATTCATTCTCAAGGAGGACAACGACATGATACTGGTACAAATTTATGTTGATGATATAATATTTGCTGCTACTAATCAACGTTTGTCTGACCGTTTTGAGAAAATTATGTCCACACGCTTTAAGATGTCAATGATGGGAAAATTTTCATTTTTTCTAGGGTTGCAAATTTCTCAGAATCCCAGAGGCATCTTTTTTAATCAATCCAAATTTGCTCTTGAATCCTTAAAGAAATATCACTTTGAAAACTGTGACCCCGTGGATACTCCAATGGTGGAGCGATCCAAGTTAGATGAAGATAAGGAAGGGATAGCTGTCGATCCTAAACTTTACCGTGGAATGATCGGCACCCTTCTCTATCTGACTGCTAGCAGGCCTGATTTGCAATTTGCTATAGGCATGTGTGCCCGGTATCAGGCTCGGCCTACCGAAAAGCACTTACATGTTGTGAAAAGGATCTTTTGGTATCTAAAAGGAACACTTAATCGTGGTCTGTGGTATCCGAAGGATTCTTCTATTGCATTAATTTCATATGCAGATGCAGATTATGCCGGGTGTCAAGATACAAGACGTAGCACTTCTGGCAGTGTGCAACTCCTTGGAGATAGACTTATCAGTTGGGCATCAAAAAGGCAGAAAAGCGCTGCGATATCAAGTACTGAGGCTGAATACATAGCTATGTCCGGTTGCTGTGCTCAAGTTCTTTGGATGAGATCACAATTGACTGACTATGGCCTTGGTTTCAACAAAATCCCGATGTACTGTGATAACAAAAGTGCAATCGCTCTATGCTGCAACTATGTTCAACACTCTCGAGCAAAGCACATTGACATCCGCTACCATTTCATCAAGGAGCAAGTGGAAAATGGAGTGATCGAACTATACTTCGTCAACACTGAGTATCAGCTGGCAGACATATTCACAAAGGCCTTAGATCGAGCACGCATCGAGTTTTTGATCGAAAAGCTAGGCATGAAATCATTTTCACCAGCGACACTTAAGGAGTTGGCAGAAGAGTCTGAAGAATAGTACTGGTAAACTATTCTCTAGTATCCTTTTGATCGTGATCTTGTATATTATAGTATATACTTAAACCATCAAAAGCAAAATACAAAAATATAAAACCAAGAAAAACCATAAAAAAAATATAAAACCAAGAAAAACCATAAAAAATATAAAATCAAGAAAACCCAAAAATATTTTTCGTTTCAACTCGGGCATGTCTTTTAGTACGGTAATATTTACGGCTTTAGAAATGTCGATTACTATTGACACGGCGCCATAAATAGAGTCCGTATAAAAGTTGTACAAGTTTTAAAACATTCCCATTATGGCTTGTAGTTATTTCTGACTGCAACCCGCTTTTCATATTAAAGTCACGTATTTCTTTTGAAAACGTTGGCTCACAACGGGAATTAAGTTTCTCGGGCAAGGTTTTACTCTAAAACCTTGTAAGGGGCCAAGTTTACTTAATAACTTGGTCTAACACAAATTCGTGTACGTTTCAGTGCACTTATCTTGTTTAAAATAAGAGAAATCTTATTTCCACCAGAATCGTTCTATACAATCACTTAATCGGCAAATGTCCTCATTAATAGTTGTGTCCCTAATATCTTTGATTACAGCTCTTTAATTAGAAAACGGGTCAGGGATTAAGGGGGAGCAAATATTAATTCTTTAAAGTTAACAAATTTGGTCGTTCAACAGGTTACTCAGAAAATATTAGCTACCCATCATCTTCAGTTACACTATGTGTGCTATATGTGAAATAAGTATATCCTCGATAGGTCTTTAACATTTTGGCGAAAAGTATTTGTGTTTGTGTTTGGGAATAAGTTTCTTATGTGCCAAGATAACTTGAACTTTCACTTACAAAATAGGGGGACTCGTTTTGCAAATTGGCAAAAATGGGAGGGGCTTGAATCAACTTTGACCAAGTCAAAAACAAACCCCCCCCTATCTCTCCTTCCCGTCGCATTCGCTACACACACAAACACACTTGTTTCTCTTTCTGCCATTGTTAAGGATCTCAAAAGCTTCAAGTTTGATTAAGTGTTTCTTGATTACTTCATCATCTAGGTAAATTTATGGCTTATTAACCTTCGTCTAACATATTTCATCATCAATCAAACACAGTAACCACTATCTCAAATCTTTCGATTTAGGGTTGTAATTTTTGCCATGAACACATAGTTTAAGTGCTGGGATTTGTTAAGAATTCACTTTTACACAATAGTTTTGTTCAGAATCGCCTAAAACGCTGCCTAAAAACTCCAGATCGTGAAGTCAAACATGAGATCGAATCCCTGTCACGGATTTCGATGCAGATTGCGATACAACATTGCGATGATATCATTGCGATGAGTCATTTCGATGATTCGTTGCGATGGGCTATTGCGATGAGTTATTACGATGACTCATTGCGATACTCATTGCGATGAGTCATTGCGATGGTTCTATTGCGATGGGTTGTTGCGACGAGTCATTCCGATGGTTCGTTGCGACAGGCTCATTGCGATGGACTTTCGTTGATTCATTGCGATGGCATGTTGCGATGGAACATTCCGATGTGACATTGCGATGGATTCGCACTATGTATTGCGATGGGATATATTGCGATGATTACTCAGTTATTCTGATGGAAATGCGCAGATTGCGATAGCATTAGATATTGCGATAGGATGGTATTTCATTAGGATTCCGATGATTGTTTCATTGCGTTGGTATGGCTAGGATTCTGATAGTTTGCTACATTGCGATGGAATTAGGTCTCTTATTCTTATGCTATTGCCTTAGGATATACCATGAGTTCGGCCTAGATTGCACTAATCCTTCTTTTGCTTTAAGTTCTTTAGGGCCATTTAAACGAAACCAAGTGTTGTTGAAATAAGCCAATTTTTATCTCATAAGAATACTTGAACGGTTTCTTATTACAAAAGTTCATCTTAGTTAATAAGTTGATTCCGATGTAAACAAAAGAGATACAAATTACTTACTCAATGTCTTGGGTTTGTGTTTCCAGGCCATGGCAGACAAAGCTTCATCTTTGTTCAAGCCCACTATCATTTGGGTTGAGGGTAATCCTACAATTCCTGACGTAGTGGTTGAAACTAAATCAAAACCCACTGAAGTTTTGGTTGAAATCAAACCAAGACCTGAGGTGTTAGTAGACATCAAACCCAAACCTACTGAGGTAGTGGTTGAAACTAAATCAAAACCCACTGAAGTTTTGGTTGAAATCAACCCAAAACCTGCTGAGGTTTTGGTCATGACCACCAAGAAATCCAAATATTGTAAGAACTAAGGCTAGGACGGTATCTCCTTAGAATAAAATTATCACTGGCTCTCATGCTAGTTTCCTAAGTGCATTGCTATATGTAAAGACCTTGTTCATCTGATGTATGTGTGAATGTTGTGGTAATAAGTGTAATGATATTTTTCTTGTGTTTAAAATTGGCATATATTGAATATATCTACATATGTTATGTATATCATTTGTGAGTATGTCATCAAAGCAGGAAAATGTCAATCACCGAGGAAGAACAACGAATCCGTGATCTTGAACTTGTCCCACTCAGTCATAGGCTCCCATATGCTGAGAACAACACTAGGTTGCAAGATGATTTTGATCCGGTTTTACCTGCTTTCAAAATTGCCACGGATATCCTAGACATATCACCCATCAGCGACACACTCAGACGTACTGCATCTGTTCCCGAAGTCTACATCCATGAATTCTGGAATACTGCATCTTTCGATAACAAGATCATATCTTTCGAACTGAACAAAACACCGAGGGTACTCAACTTGAGCATTTTTAGGAAATTGTTTAAGCTCCCTAGATTGGCACAAGGAGAACAATTTGTGCCTAACCCAAAGAATGATGAAGTTCTTCGAGTTATTCGTGCCATGAATTATGAGGGTGAAATTAACAGTCCATCACAATTTAACACTTCACACATAGGGCAACCCTGGAAAGCAATTATCACCATCATCGTCAAGTGTCTCACTGGTAAAACTAGGGGCACCGATGCAATGTGACCACCACAGGCTCACTTATTTTGGGGATTGTATACTGCATCAAAAGTCGATTATGCACTTCTTCTCTGGCAAGAATTTTGTTATCAGATTACTGGAACGAAGAAGAAATCCGTGCATCTTCCATTCCCGAGATTCACCAAGCTCATTATCCACTATTTTATGAAGAATGACCCAACCATTGACACTCGCGGGAAGTTCTTTTATCACACGAAAGATGATGATTATGTGATTCTCTCCATGAATGCAGACACAAATTCCACAAAGTATGCATTACTTCCTGCACTAGTACCTGACACGATGATTAATGATGGAATCAAGGAGAGTGATAAATACCAAGAAATGCTTCGAGACATCGATGCACAATTCAAGCGGGCAAATTTACCACCCTCAGAGAAGCAAAAAGGTAAACGCAAGAAACGAGTTTCACAGCGTCAACCAGCTGCTCCTAAAGATAAACGCTCAGGAAAAATGCAAATTATTGATGAAGATGATGAAGATGAGCTGATCCACACTGAAGACGAACAAGAAGAAGAAGTACCACTCCGCAGGCCTAAGAAAGCAAGGAAAGCTAAAGGCAAAGAGGCAAGTGTTGCTCAAAATGATCCTGTTCAACAACAACTTTCTGAAGAAAAAAGACTTCGTATTATTCTTCAACAAAGTCGACAGGAAGCCTTTGGTGGATCAGGCTCAAGGTTATTTGATGATTTAGCAGATTTTGGTAATCCTGATGATGATACGGAATTCTTCGACGAAGAAAATATTTATGAAGATGATTATGAAGATGCTGCTACCTTTCAATTTGAAAGTCGGGAACCAAGTGAAGAATGTGAGAGCAGTGCTGACACAGATACAAGTATGATGTATCAGGATGCAAATATCACCACATCTCTGCCTGAACCGACTCACATGGTACTAAATGAAGATGCTCATGCAACTTTCATTCCAGACACACAACTTCAAAGTAAGTCTACTTCAAACTCTGATGATGTGTTGAAATATCTTAATTTCGAAGGGGAGGGAGTTGAGGTCACCAACACTGATCCGTCAACAAACGAACAAATGGTGGATGTCCCTATAACCACTATTACATCGACCAACACTTCCCTACTTTCAACCCCAATTATCAGTGAGGTCCCGACCACCACCATCACACCCGCAACTGTTGAACAACAAGTATTAACCACCACCATTACCACGGAATCTACACCGGCATCTACAGTTGAACAACCTGTATCAACCACCGTCCTAACCACTGCATCTACATCAACACCTATCCCGGTACAACCAGTATCATCCACGACCACTTTAACAGTTTTGGTTACACCTCCACCAACAGAACCACAAGCTTCATCTACATCAAATCCTTTTCTCACAATCAATGATCCGTTGATCCAGTCTCTTCAACAACAGCTAGAGGCTCAAGCTACCCAAATAGCTACGTTGACAGAAAGGTTTGCTACTCCTCCAACGGAACCGCATCCTGATGAGCCCATTCTTCAAAAACTATCAGACAAAGTGTCAAAGCTCAAAGAACAACATAAAGCATTTCGTAAAGAGAAGAAAACTCGGGATAAAAAAAATGCTGCTTTTCTCGGGTCAATTGACGAGCAGATGACCTCGATCATTCAACGCGAAGTCAAGTCTTATGTTGATCAACAATTACCACATCTGGTCGGCAATGGTCTATCTACTCTTCAAATCATGACATTGCTTCAGAAACGTCTGCTAGACTTGGGAGCTCATAAATCAAAATACAAACGCAAAGTTCTGCAATATCTCAACTACGCAATTGATGAAGAGAATCCTGCAGACACTACCGACTCTGAGTCTGATGATGAGAATGCGTTAGAAGAGGAAGATGACGAGGAACATGGTGAAAAGGATGATGAGAATGAGGATAAGGATAAGGAAGGAGATGAGGAGGATGAAGAGGATGAACAAGGAAAGGACAAGAATGTTGATGACGATAAGGACGAGGACGAGGATACAGATGATGATCAGGATGACGATGACGATAATGACAAGGGTAATGAAGTCAGCAAGGGTGATAAGAATGACAACACTGGTACAAATGCCGACGAGACAAACAAGGATGACAATGAAACGGCCACCGAGAAAGGTTTCGAGGACATTGCAGAAACGGTTGCTGACACCACAGATAAGCCACTGGAGACAACAGTATCAGAAACCCAGCAGGCTGCTTCAGGTATATCTACTGCACCAGAATTCACTACTGATTCTCATATTGAGACTGTAGAATACATGCAAGCAGAAGAACCGACAGACACAATGCTTGAAGAAGAACATCACGATGATATACCGGTGACGCAAACTCAACCTTCCACATCCTCTACAGCTCAGCATGATGATGACATGGAAGTTGAAGATTTAAATGTTCCAGAACCGACATTTGCAGAATCTCTTATCATTGATGATACGATACAAGAACAACTTTGGCTAACAAACGCAGCACCACATCATCCATTTGAAACTGCAACTGTAATGGAGATGACTCAATTCCTCAACAACCCTATCGACTTCTCGGCTTTTCTAAGGTACTCTCATGGGAAACCAACGATGACCCCGGATCTGATCAAAATGGCAGCTGCAAATGTGGACTTCTTTGATACCTTAAAGATCACCCATAATGAAGCAGAATATCACCTGAATGAGCTTACCAAAGCAATGAGAGCGACAACTACAGGAATTCAAACTCCCGTATTGCAACCTCTTACACCAACGGTCATCGCTAGTTCTGCCACTATCCCAATCGAGCATTTTGTCTCTCACGATCTTGAATACCTTGAAAATGGAGCAAAGAAGTATGCCACGTCACTAACAATGCTCAAGGCTGTCAATTTGGAGAATGTTCCTTGGATAGAAGACAAAGTGCCTGACTCAATCTGGAGAAAGAAGCTGCTAAAATTTTATGACACCTATGCTTCACTTGGCATATCTCACTGGGACAAAAAGAAGAAGTTAGCCTATAATCACTTCCATCGTCCTAAGAGAGGTGCTTCTATCGTCTCATCTCACAGAATCAAAAGTATCCTTGGGGCAACTACTCAGACGGTTTTCGGTTACGATTACTTAAATGTAATCTTGCTCAAACGTACCGATGAGAAAGAATTCCGCATTGACGAAAGTGATCTCCAGTACCTTCAACTTGAAGACATAGAAGATCTATTGCTGCTTTTGGCTCAAGAAAAAGTTGACCATCTATCACCTGATATTGTCATAGCCTTGAGTTCAAACTTTCGTCAATATGCCAGGAAAATTGTCATTCAACACCGGGTGGAAGATTTTCAACTTGGGGTAGAAAGCTATCAGAAGAAGCTAAACCTGCAACGTCCCCATACGACTCCACTTAGTAACTTCCACAAGGACAAGAAGGTCTACATGGGGACTACCAAGCCGGAAGCAGGAATCTTTTATCTGAATCAGACTGGCGTCATGCAATACATGCGATTCTCAGAACTGCACAAATTCAGTGATGGAACGCTAAAGAATGTTCGAGATGATTTGTCAGTTCTCAACTCCAACTTACCTCTTCCGGCAGTCACATACACCTGGACAACCCAGTGCCGAAAAGGATCTTCGTATGCAATCAGGAAGATTGAGGAAGTGCTAAGGAAGCGCCGATTGCTACGAAGCATAGAACGATTCGTCGGTGGACGACCATATGGAGCTCACCATCGGCTTACGGAACGAACCAATTAATTTTGGTTCGTCTCATTACAGGTCAACTCCATATGTACATTATTGTGAATATGTTATCTTTTTACTTTATCAGCTTTTGTGGCTTGTTGTAGTGTTAAGGTATGATAATTTTTCAAGAATTTCTCACGAGATTCTAAATCTTTCAAAATATATCATACTAAAGCACTACAACTATCCCTTATTTAATTAAGGGGGAGCAATAACTTGTTCTATGGCCAAACATCAATTTCATTTTTACCCAAAGACCGGTTAATCCATTCGATATCCCAAATATTAATGGTTAACATTTTGGATAAGGGGAGAAAATGGGATTAAGGAGACTTAAGTGATACTTGGCTAAAAGATGAAAAAGACCTAACGATAATCCAACTTAATATGTGTAAAGCACGTGTTAAGGGGGAGCGTTTTTGATAAACAAAACACCTAAGGTACAAAACTTTTGATTTCAATATCACAAGTACCTTAGGTGATTTTCAATGATTTTTCATGGTGGCAATTCCTTCCCAAAACACGCTTAATTCACGACGGATGTGGTGACAAAAGGGTGGTAGGAATAGGTTTAGTCCAATGATTCATCAGAGCCGATGGAATCTTCCCAAGGACAATTCCCTAGATAGAATTAGAAGTCCTAGGAAAGATGGAGAAAGAATGTGAACGTAGCTGAATGCCGACCAAGTACTTAAGCTAGCACTGGAACAATCACAACAAGGTGCTAGTGATGACGTATTGGTAAGCATTGAAGGGGTTGAAGAATGAAAAAGAATTGTAAAGATAAAGGGTGTAAAGAAAGAAGCCCTCCTTACAACTTTAGGCAGAAACCGGGTCAATACATATGCTATTGAGGTCATTTTTGCTAATGATTCTCGGTATTGAAGAAAGACATCATGGACCCAGTGATGCAATGCACAACCCTTCCCAGCTAACTCAAATATCTCTCAAAAGGTATTTGTTTTAATCACACGGAGATCAACACGTTATCTATTGGTTTATTCACTCCGAATAGACTGGTATTGAAAAGGTGGCACTCCTCTCCAGCCATCGCTCACTAAATCAAAACGCACAATCGAGTCTAGAGCCAAGAGATCATCAAAAGTCTCATTAGGACACTTTTCATTTATTCCTTGCTTTCTCACACACTGTGAAAAGTAAGAGATTTTCATGAGTCCTACGCAATATTCCTGTAATATTGCCAGAACATCCGAGTAATACGTAAGTATTACAATGAAGATGGAAATCCTGCTTGAGCCAACATCAAACAAGCTCATGGTAGGTTACACGTGCGCTTCTTTTAGAATCAATCTTGTGAAAAACTGGAAGGTAACAGTGGTTTAATTCTTAATTGAACTTAAACTCGTTCCAGGCCTCTTCGCATTATCATATGATCTTGCCAGAACACTCAGAGTGACTCTTTATTGACCACAGTGACGAGTGGAAATCCTTCTAGTGTCAACATCAAACAGCACTTGGTAGGTGACGTGCAAGATTCTTTATGAATTAAGCTCGTGACAACTGGAAAGCAACGATGGTGAAAATCTTAATTGAGATTCACTTGTTCCAGGTTTCATGAATTGACGGCTTCTAATCACAAGGATAAATTATCCAAGTGATTCACTCTTTATGTTCGCAGTCAGCTTTGGACGGTCGAATAAAGAGAACGGGTTTACCCGCGAAATCCTGTCAGGAAGTTACTTAATTGAAACTATCCGTCACGGGTACGATATCTAATATCGTCCAACGGTCTTCACCGACCGGAGGTAAAATGCTACCGAATTAGAATAAAATGTTCAAAGCCATTTTATTCGTGTCGTTGCTGTGTACCTGTCAAAGACGGTGGCGTTGTTGTGTACCTGTTGAAGACGGTGGCGTTGCTGAGTACCAGTGAAGACGGTGGTGTTGCGGTGTACCAGTAGAAGTCGTTCTCACATGCTTATGTCTTTCTGCATCAAAGTTTAACAAAAATTCAAGAAAGTACAAGATAAAGTCTTCCGCTGTACCAAACTCTGAAACTTTCGAGAATTCAACAAAAAGACATAAGTGTGTGGAACATGGAGTCACGAGAAGGCAAATTCACAAGAAAGGCAAAGATCGCACGTGAAAGGCCAAAAGAACATGTTCCAAGCAAAAAGGCTGATATCATTCAATACATATTCACAAAAGAAAAGAAAAAGAAAGAAAAGAAGACTACGAGCTCAAGAACAGAATCTAACATGCTAGATTAGGACTTTGTAAACTTGGAGTGACCTCCCTTTGGGGGAGATTGTTGGAAATACGTTTTACGCATTTAGAAAGTCTCGGTCACTCCAACCATGTAGTTATAGGCTCGTAGTTAAGTTAAGTAGTATTTATTACATAGCCCGACCCATGAGCATGTTCATGGGCCGGAAGCCCAAGTCCTTTAAGGACTTGGGGTATTTAAACCTCTTTCCACCATGGAAAGAGGTGTTGGTTGTTTTATTCTCTCATTTCAATATATGTGTTTTCTTTCATTTCTCTCTCTAACTTTCTCTCTCTAGAAAAACATCAACCCCCTTGTTTCACAAGATTATCATTGTTCTACATAGAGGATGTGGAATATCGTGGTGAAGATGATGTATTGGAGTATGGCTTAGGAGCACGAGAGTGATAATCGTGAACATGTTGTGTGGTAGTCACTAAAGCAAGTGGATTAGCCGTTTTGGCAACACGTTCAGTTCGAATCTCATTTGCTTCATTCTGAAATTGCTTCAAGATGTCAAAGAGTCGATGATATGAGACCTCGTCTAACTTTTCTTGTTGTTTCACCAAAGTGACGAATCGTGTCCACTCGGGTTGAAGTTGTTGAAGAAATTGAACATTGACTTGCATGGTGGAGACTTGCAGATTATTTCTTGTCATGTCATTCATCATCTTATAAAACCTGGAGTAGTAAGAGTCAATTGATTCTCCATCCCTTGAAGTAAACTTGCCAAAATTCCAAAACAAGTTTGTTTTGACATCTTGTTTGTTGAGTGATTCTCCTTGTTGCAAGCGTTCAATAGCAGTCCACATTTCATGTGCTGTCGGACATGCATCAACCGTGGAGTAAATATCATCTCCAATCCCACTTAAAACCATATAGATGGCTTCCTTCTCCGCATCATGCCAAGCACAATTTTCAGGTGTGAGATCAGCTCTTGTTTCATCACGTTCACTTGCAGGTATTGGATCAGTAGTATCTGTGGCTGCTCTTGGAGGAACTGAGATCTTCTTAAATATATATGGTCCATGAGTAATACATTTCCTCAAGGCATCACCATTAGGTCTTGTATCAAGATATCGTATGAAACGTGATTGCCATTGAGCATACCGACCAGATACAAGCATTAGTGGTCTCTCTTTGTTACCCGCCACCATTATGTTGTTGTTCGTCACACGATATTCGGCAGTAGAATCCATCTCAATATTCTCTGAAATGATGAAGTGAATATGGGTCTTAAGTAGATTTGTTGTGATTGTTGTTGTGGTTTAAATTCCGAAAATTGCAATTTTTCTCCAGGCCGACAATAAATTCTCCAGTCCGACAAAAACGATAGACCAAAAAATTTTGTAATTGCCAAAATTTGAAATCGAGCTAGAAATGTCCTAAAACTAGTATGGAAAAAATTTGAATTTACTTGACGAAAAAATTTTAACTCTTTTTTTTTTATAATCTTCGTGGAAACGATATTCCGAAACTAGTCTAGATGGTGGCTAAGTCTAAAAAATACTCAAACAAAAATTAGCAAAAACATGTCATCGGAATCACTTCGTCGGAATGTATGATCGGAATGTATGATCGGAATGTATGATTGGAATGTATGATCGGAATGTATGATCGGAATGTATGATTGGAATGTATGATCGGAATGACTAATCGGAATCCCTTCGTCGGAATGTCTAATCGGAATGATGATCGGAACGGCCTTGTCGGAATGCCAACTCGGAATATCTGAAGTCCAGTCGGAATATTCGAAGTCCAATCGGAATGTTCGAAGTCCAATCGGAATGTTGATCGGAAAAGCTGGTCGGAATGTTAAACCCTTTTCCGATGCTACTGATCGGAATCCCAATCGGAATCTATAAACCCTTTTCCAATTACACCAATCGGAATAATAGTGCTGTTACGAGATTTTGGGGTAAAAAATTGAATTTTTCGACAAGAAATCCGCGATTTTAACCAACCAAATGCGACCAAATCCCTACCTCGGCTATATAGAAGATTTATATCAAGATTTAGAGCATAGAAACACAAAAAGAATCTTTAATTCGAGATGATTATAAGAGAAAATCACACGAACCAAGTAAAATCAACAACGAATCACAAAACTACCCCATGGCGATTGATACCAAATGTTGTCCCATATATTTGTGATTGATTAAGCAATGAAGAAAGAAAGAAAATAGATGAAGAAGAGATGAATTCCTAGAGAGAGAAACTAGTGAGAGAAAGTAGAGAGGAGATGATTAACTTGGTGAGATTAGATTAGAGAAAAGAAGTTGTTACAAATGACCATCCACCCTCCTAACATGCTAGGAGGGTAGTATATATAGTCCACCCACATGCGGGCTTTAATGGACTATATATTGGGCCGGGCTTGTCTTTTTGGACTTTAATTAGTTTAAATCCAAGCCCGTAAATCACGACTAATTAACTATCTATTACAACGTTATAACTAATGTTACAATAATAACCTATGACCGAGCATTCTTGTTTGACTCAATTTTTTGAGGCTAACAGGGTTTGCCGACGTCCAAACAAGAGGAAAAGGGGGGCCCAATGCTCATTCTAATATTAATCCTTTTGTAATCAAATAAGGATTCATAAAACATAAAACACAGGTTATTAACAAAAACCCTAAACATTTTTTCCTCCTTCTCTCTCTTGGCCGCGTCGAACAACAAGAACAACAAGGACGATTATTTGATTTTGATCTTTGTTTTTACAATGGTATCGTATTCGTGTTCATTCCTTTTAATCACGTGTTTTGTATCCTTAAATCCTTTTTCTTTTATTTAATTATGTTATGATCAAGAATCATTAAAGATAAATCAAGAAAACATGTAATTGTCATAGATTAATCAAGATTAAAACAAACTACGGGTTGGGGGTTTGGTTTTTGTCCCAATCGCAGCCAACCGAGACCATGTAGGGTCTTGGTGGTGTTTGTTCCATCAGCCGCAACCCTTTAAAGGTCGGCGTTGGTTTGGTACCACCAGCCGCAACCTTAGGGTTGGCGGTGGTGTTGGTTTGCTGCCAGCCACGAGACCAGGAACCCCAGCAGTGGGGAACTTGGCCCGACAGTGGGAACCGAGACCTAGTAACAAATGAATCCCAGGACAAACAAGAAGAACATCTACGTATTATGCTACAAATTCTTCGTCAGAAACAATTGTATGCCAAATTTTCTAAGTGTGAATTTTGGCTAAACAAGGTGGCATTTCTAGGCCTCATTGTCTCCGCAGAAGGAATTACTATAGATCCTGCGAAGGTTGAAGCTATCACTAAATGGCCAAGACTGATGTCTGCAACTGAGGTTCGTAGTTTTCTAGGCTTAGCTGGTTATTATCGCAGATTCGTGGAGAACTTTTCAATACTAGCCTTACCTTTGACCAAGTTGATGCGGAAAGGAGAGAAATTCGTTTGGACTGATGAGCGGGAGAAGAGCTTTGAAGAACTCCAGCAGCGGTTAGTATCTGCACCTATTCTTACTCTCCCATATGCCACAGGTGGATTTCAGATCTACAACGACGCTTCGGGTATAGGATTAGGCTATGTACTCATGCAACATGGGAAGGTGATTGCATATACATCACGTTAGGTGAAGCCTTATGAGGAGAATTATCCTACCCATGACTTGGAGCTAGCAGCAGTAGTCTCTGCACTTAAAATCTAGAGACACTACCTATATGGTGAATCATGTGATATCTTCACTGATCATAAGAGTCTCAAGTACATTTTCACTCAGAGAGAGCTTAATATGAGGCAGAGAAGATGGTTGGAACTACTCAAGGACTACGACATCAATCTTCAGTATCATCCCGGCAAGGCAAATGTAGTGGCAGATGCTCTCAGCAGGAAGTCGGGTATGATTAATGGCATCAAGATATAGGAGGAAATCATACGTGACTTGGAGCGACTAGACATGTAAATCTTAGTACGTGGACAACATAGATACTGGGCTAATCTAATGATTAAGCCAGACTTAATTTCTTGGATCAACGCAGCTCAAAAAGATGATGGTGAGATTTGGGCTATTATACAGAATCTTGATCGGCAGACAAAATTTCGTGTAGACGAAGAGGGCATTGTATGGTAAGGAACTAAGCTATGTGTTCCGGATGATCAGACACTCCGAGAAGCTTTACTAACTGAAGCTCACAGCTCTCCATTCTCTATTCATCCAGGATCCACCAAAATGTATCTTGACATTAAACAACATTTCTGGTGGAGTGGTATGAAGTAGGATACTGCTACTTTTGTATCCAAGTGTCTAACCTGCCAGCAGGTTAAGATCGAGCATCAGCGGGCTAGTGGTTTACTGCAACCGTTAGAGATTCCCGCCTGGAAGTGGGACAAAATCTCCATGGATTTAGTCACTGACTTCCGCTCATTTAGAGCAAACATGATGCTATATAGGTAATAGTAGATCGTTTAACCAAGTCGGCTCATTTTCTTCCAATTCGCAAGAACTTCTTAGTTAGCAAATTGGCAGATATATTCCTTAAGGATATCATGCGACTACATGGAACTCCGTCAGACATCATATCAGATTGAGATCCTCGTTTCACATCAAAATTCTGGAAAGGTATGCAGAAATATTAGGGCACTAAGCTTAAGCTTAGCACTGCCTTTCATCCTCAGACCGATGGTCAATCGGAGCGTACCATTCAGACCTTAGAAGACATGTTGCGGGCTTGTGCATTGGAATGGACAGGAAGTTGGGACGACTACATTTGTTTGGTTGAGTTTGATAAACAACAGTTGGCATGCAAGTATTAAGTGTGAACTTTTCGAGATGCTCTATGGCAGGAAGTGTCGTGCTCGAATCTGTTGGGATCAAGTTGGAGAACGAATCCTTGAAGGACCACAAAATGATAGAGGTGACCAAAGAAAAGGTTGCCATCGCCAAGGCGACGCTAAAGGAAGCTCGTGCTCGACAGAATAGCTATGCTGATAAGCATCGTAGAGATCTAGCGTTTAAGATAGGTGATCATGTTTTCCTTAAGGTAACACCAGCACGTGGTATCAAACGTTTTGGACTCAAGGTCAAGCGCAATCCTTGTTTCATCGGACCGTTTGAAACCCTTGAACGTGTCGCTGAAGTATCATATCGTCTAGCTTTACCTCCTCAGCTATCTCATGTGCATGATGTGTTCCATGTATCCTTAGTCAGAGGTTACAATTACCATCTATTGCAAAAAAGTTTCGTATCCATTCGAGCAGATTCGAGAGGATCTATCATATATTAAGGAACCCGAGGAAGTTCTCGATCGTAAGGATCGAGTCATGAGGATAAAGACTATTCCATTCGTCAAAATCCGTTGGAGGGACCATTCCGAGCGGGAAGCCACTTGGGAAACGGAGGAGTCTATCCGGACTTCTTACCCTCATTTTAAGTTTTGACTCGGGTATGTCATTTTCAGCTTACATGTCTTTCCAACTTACGTTTCATTTCAGCGTCTATTATCTCATCAGCTTATCGTATCTCTAATTCGAGAACGAATTATTCTTTTAGAGGAGAAGAGTTGTAAAACCCGCTTTAAAAACCCTAAGATCATTAAATGCACGAAATTACTGTTAAATTTAAACTTTTTAATTAATTAATATACGACATGAATAATGAATATTTACTACCAACGATACGTATATTAATTAATTATCGTAAGTATTGCGTATGTAAACACGAATATAAATGCATGATAAGAATTCATGTATAAGATTTAAACATACAAGATATAAAACACGAGCATTAAACGAACACACACGATGATAATTTACAACACGAAAAAAAAATGAATGTATGTGTGTGTGTGGGTTGGCAGACGTCCAAACAAGAGGAAAAGGGGGGCCCAAGGCCCAGTCTAATATTAATCCTTTTGAAATCAAATAAGGATTCGTAAAACATAAAACACAGGATATTAACAAAAACCCTAAACATTTTCTTCCTCCTTCTCTCTCTTGGCCACGGCGAACAACAAGAACCACAAGGACGATTATTTGATTTTGATCTTTGTTTTTACAACGGTATCGTGTTCGTGTTCATTCCTTTTAATCACGTGTTTGGTATCCTCGAATCCTTTTCCTTTTATTTAATTATGTTATGATCAAGAATCTTTAAAAACAAATCAAGAAAAAATGTAATTGTCAAAGATCAATCAAGATTAAAACAAACTACGGGTTAGGGGTTTTGTTTTTGTCCCGATCGCAGCCAACCGAGACAATGTAGGGTCTCGGTGGTGTGTTGTTCCATCATCCGCAACCCTTTAAGGGTCGGCGTTGGTTTGGTACCACCAACCGCAACATTAGGGTTGGCGGTGGTGTTGGTTTGCTGCCAGCCGCAAGACCAAGAACCCCAGCAGTGGGTAACTTGGCGCGACAGTGGGAACTGAGACCTAGTATGGGCTCGGTGGGAAGGTTGGTCGCATCGAGGGGAACCCCGGCGCAAGCTGAGGGTTGGTTGTTCGGGCAGCAGCATCAAACCGAGAGCCTTGGCTCTTGGTGTGGGGTTGTGTTGGCTCGGACGAGGCATGGCAGCAAGAGGCCACAGCCATCGGGTTGTGGTGCTCGGTTGTTTGGTCTCGGGTTTTGGGCTTTGATACTTAACAATTTTTACAAGACATGTAATTAAACCATTTATGTAAAATACTTTATGTTATGTTTTTATTAATTCATTTTATTAATTGATATGTGGTTTAATTAAAATAAGACTTAGGTTATAAATTTATTTAAATAAAATCATGTTATGTTTGTATGTACATTTTATTTAAATAAACTTATGGTAAATTAATTGATAATTTAATTATTCATGTACACTAATATAATTAATTAAAACTTAGTTTAATTATATATCTTTTAAGGTAAAGTTTAATTTCATAAAACATGTAATATTATTAATTAATAATAACTTATGTTAACATGATATAACATTATTAATTATTAATAATAAGTTAAGCCTAAGTATTTATTATTATTAAACTTTAGAATATGATTACACATGATATAATATAAGCTTATTAAAACTATAGGTTATACCATTTAATCATTAAGCATACAATTAATTATGGAAATATATTAATTATGGAAATATGTTAATTATGGAATTTTACTAATTATGCAACATGATAAATATGGAAACAAACTAAATATGATAACATGCTATTTATAGAAACATGCTAAATATGGAAACTTTCTATTTTTGGAAATTTACTAATTATGGAAACTTTCTATTTTTTAGAAACTTACTATTTTTGGAAAGTTACTATATATGAAAACATACTTTTTTTAAAGTTACTATATATAGAAACCTGCTATTTTTAGAAAGTTACTCATTATGTTATAACAAGTACTGTAACACATAAAACATGAAATACATGAATCTAAAATACAGGAAACTATAAGAAACACATGATTTAAACATGAAATAGTAAGACAACACAAAAACAAGTATAGTAAGTATGAACACGTCAAGTAAACTAAATAACAAGTATGTATAAGTAAAACCGACACTTATTCATATCCCTTCATTATGTAGCTATCGTGAAGCCGGAGTGATCTTCTGCGTTTGTTTTCGTCTTCATTTACTGCACATAAGGTACGAATATTCCGTCCTTCAGTAAGGACATTCTTTCCTATATTAGGATTTCCCCATTTGCAGCCATCTGTTTTCCCAGTAGTTTACGTGTCTTAAACACATCAGTATATGTTATGATTATTTTAGATTGCTTGAGCTATATACATGCATGCCAGTTTCACCTAGTTATGAGGGTTCCATAACCATAGCACTAGAGGCACCGGTGTTATGACTCTTCTGTGGTGAGAGTGATTGCTCACAACGTCCCTTTATAGTATTTGGCCTTGGTTATTATTATCATGTGGGGCGAATGGGTGCATCCTAAGACAAGTATTAAGATTTCATGGTAACTGCGTTGTGTGCCTTGCATCCGTTACAGGAGCTGATCCATCCACTCATATTATATATTAATTAGAAGCAGACCCTCTAATTGCATGATGAGGTCACCCCTCTAAGTTTTCATGCACGTTGATATAACATGACCTATATGGGCTCTGGACATATTTAAAATACAGTTTTTCAGAATTAAACTAAAGATAAGTCTTTTCAGAAATATAAACCAGTCTTATGAACTTAAAACCAGGTTTTACATGACATACACTTATTTTGCTGTTATTCATTTCATTTCATTACTTGCTTATGTCTATGTTTTACATTCATTGTTATATATCCGCACACTAAGCGTATTGATCAGCCGTATTTTTCTTTCCATGTCCCAATACGACAGGTACTAAAGGGCAAAGCTAGGAAACAAGAGTACGTGCATGAGATGAGGTGCCTAGTCTTCTTTTTCCTGTAATGCATTTACATACTTTTGCTTTGGTGGAAATTTTTTAGTCCTTACCTTTACATTCTATACTTATGCATTTCGTGTATGGAGCATATGTTGGAACCGATGTTTGTTTCTGGTTTCCTTTATGGTCATTTAATGTTTAGACATTTACCTTGCATGCTTTGATGACATGCCATAATTACTACGTAACGGTCCATTTACCCAAATGGGGTGTTACATTTTAGCTAGCCAACTTATGAGCCACCCAATGTTCCACCATATCCATACCCATATGTACCATACCCCCATCCTCACACACATTACCCTAGTAGGGACGAGACTAACTTTGGATGAGATTGAGTATCCGTTGAAGACTATTTGTTCACGGGTGCCGGTCAATATGGTGGAGGAAGCTCTATTGTCTCAAGGAACTTTGATGTTGGAGGATCATGCAGAGGAGCTAATGACGAGAATGAGGACATGGATGATTGAGTCGCCATGTTGCATGAAGATTTGTAAGACATTGCTATTCAAGAACGTTTGTTTATTTATTTTGTCTTGGAAAGGTTAAAACTTTAAGTGTTTGAAGTAGGATTTTTAAAACAATTTGATTTTTATTTTTATGGTGTTTGGTTTTGGAAGAAATATTTTTGTTTGCAGTATTTGCACGGATTGATTTACCAACCTGACAATGATGGAAAATATGGAGTTTTCTATAGACTCATGATGCAACAATACCACATGCGGATCATATTTTCAATTCTGTAGTATTGTTTGACCTTATTTTTTAAATTTTCTTATACTTTGAAGTTCGTTTATTACCATTAGGGACAATGTTTAACTTAAGTGTGATGGGGTGGTCAAATAGGAAAAATGGTTTATTTTTGTCAAATATGGTTACTTTTCAAAAATTATAAAAAAATCTAAAAAAGTAAGTTAAATTTTTATTTCATTCTTTTTGTATTTTTAATCCACAGTGAGATCACAATTTTTGTGATTATGACAAGAATAAATGATAAAAGACAAAAATTCTTTAAAAAAAAGTGACTGAAATTTGTTGCTAATCATGGGATTGGAAGAGTATTTTTTATGATTACGAGTTGATCACACTTTGTATTCGCATGAGTTATTTCAACAAAAGAGAATTAGCTAATCTAGTTTGTATTTTTTTGTAGCGTCTGCTCATCCAGAGTGTGAGGGGGTTGTTAAAAAGAAGTAAATAGCCAATGAGCTAAAAATTATGAAGATTAAGGAAGAAGTAAAATGGTAGTGTCGATTGGCCAAGGTGTCAAGACGTGACACTTGAAGTTGAAAAAAAAAGAAGAGAAAAAGGAAAAGAAAGAATGGTATGTCGAGAAAGGTGGAAGTGATCATTTGGTGATTAGTGTTTTTACTTTTATTTGCTTCGAAAATAATAAAATACCTTTTTGATAAAATTGTCGGGTGCACACGCCTCATCAGATTAATATATGCTACTTTTTGGTTATAAGAGTCAAAATTGATTAGATGAAGTCTAATAAAAGTTTGCGTTCATTTTCTTGGTTTTAATTTTACTTTACTTGCTCGAGGGCGAGCAAAACTTAAGTGTGAGGGATTTGATAACGCTTAAATCCAACATGTATTTATAAGCGTTATCTTCACTATTAGTATAGTATTTGTGGTAATAAACAAAATTTTATTGCTAATATGGTGCAAAGTTCGATTCATATGTTTTGTAGCTAGCATAGAAGAAGAAACGCGAAGTTATGAATAAAAGGCGAGAATTGGAAGCGAAAAGATAAACGAGACATGGGAACGTAAGCTCTTATATGAATAATAATAGATATCTTGGGAAGTTTGAAAGAAAGAACAAGGACAAAAAAATGGAAAAGGAGAAAGAGGGTAAAGAAGTGGGCAGTAGAAAAGTAGCCAACAACGATATCAAAATTTGGCCAACAGAATAGCAAAAAGGAGCTGCCAGCAAAATAAAATGGTAGGAGGCTGCTCTGAAATTCCACCATCAACTTTAAAAACAGGTTTTGGTTAAATGACTTCAATCAATGCCATTACTCTTCACCATCAATGGGAGGCTGATCATTTCCCTCCCATAACACCTTAGGGTCGTTTTTTACTCTTCCCCAAGGATTAACATGTATAAAATGAACCCAAACGCTATGGTTATGTGTGTGCTTTTCATTGTAATCTTTCTAACCCTTGACAAAGGTTAGCACACCTATCTTACATAACCCAAAAGATAACAAAACCCTGCTTATTCGCATAGGGGGACGAATTTTGCATAGGGGAGTGATACAAGCTATTTTTGCTAGGTTCAATTATATTTCTCGGAATCTCCTCGAACTGATCTCAGCTCAAAGTGGAATGATTTGTTTTTGGTGACAAAGGGTGGGATTGGTTTTCTATTCTAATAAAGATGTAAATAAATGCAATAAATAAGGATTAGAATAGAAACAGTAAATGCATTAACACAAAATTAGAATTAAAGTTAAACAGTCAAATAATGAGACTAATAAAAGATCCTTACTGAAAATACTCCATTCGGAATGTTTGGCTATGCGGAATACTAGTGCTTACTCGGAATAATGGACAATTCGGAATGTGGAGACCTATGCGGAAAAACTGATCTATGCGGAATAAATTCACTATTCGGAACAATTGGCTTATGCGGAATAAATTCAAGAAAAGCTATTCGGAATGTGGAGATCTCTATTCGGAAAAATATCCTATGCGGAAAAATAAGTTCTATTCGGAATATATAAAATATTCCGAGTAAGGAAATGGAAAATCTTGCTATGTGGAATGTTCGAAGGATTCCGAATAAAGGAAAAAGAAACTGGCTATGCGGAATACTGGAAATATTCCGAGTAAGAGAAAAAACACGAGATGATTCGGAATAAGTAAAATATTCCGAATAGGGGACGAGTCTAACTGCCTATTCGGAATAATTCAGGCGAAGAACAGTAACAGCAGAAGCAAAACGTTTTTCAATCAAATCGATCCAAATACTCAAAAAGGTTTTACCAAATTAACCCATAATCATTCAAATATCATATCCAACAAATCCCAACAATAAAAACACAAAATCAACAACTTTTTAAGATCAAACTTGAACCAAATAAAAACTTAAGAACTTGCAATAAAAAGATGATGAAGAACAAGATGGATAGAAAGATTGGAATTAAAAGATTAATGTAAAAGTTAACAATAGTAATGATCAAACACTTACAAGATTGAAGAAAAAATGAAAAATCACCAAACACCCTAATGGTGTTGGTGAAGCTACGAACCAAAGAGACTGGGAAAAAGAAAAATGAAAGCTAACTCCCTAAAATGTGAAGGAAGAAACTATATATAGTCCTAGTGGTTGGTTGGTGAGTGGGCTTTCTCCCTTTCTTCTTGTCTTCTCGTCTTTTCAGAAAAGTTGACGTTTTCGATTCTGATTTAGGATTTGTCGTCGATTAAATTCAACTCGTCTTTTAATTTCTTCGTTAAATAGACTTGAGTTTCTTCGACATATGTAAATCTTCCGTCTTTGGTCCTTTTCTTTGATAAATCTTCAAATAGGCCCATTGACTTCAAATCTTTTGCATCTCTTGGACAATAGACTTCGACTTAAGTCTTTTTCCTTGATAAAACCCGTGCAATCCCATGTTTTCTTTAATACTCATCCGGTTAGCTCTGAAAACACAATAAACACAAAAACCACGCATAATTCCAAACAAATGATATTAAATACTTGTTTTGGTCTTGTTTTAGCCAGAATTAAGTGGTAAAAGGATGGGTGTTTACACACCTATCAAATCCCCTACACTTAACCATTGCCATGCCCTCATGCAATGCTTAGTGATAAAGCAATTTTACACTTTTCTCATAATTAATCAACCTTGGCCTTATTCAAATACTACTAAATAAAAATTAAAATACTAAGAGAAATTAAAACTTTAAAATAAACAAAAGGATGGAAATAACTTGCAAAGAAATCAAGGACTTACATTAGGGCTTTGGTGCTGCGAAGATTTATCACCCTCAAGTTTCACGTTCCCCAAACTAAGCTTAAAAACGAGATCATTGTTATTATAAGTTAGTAAATCAAACACTTACACACATGGCTTAATTAAATGCTTAAACTCCCTTATTCCTAGGTGTATCTCTTATATTTTATTTTTGTCTTAGAATGATCATGAAGATGCATTTTTCGACTTATTTCGATAGTTTATTTAGGCTGAAAGCAAAGTAGGACGATTTGATCAATAGTTAGCTAAAGGACAAAATCTCTTAAAACTGCTTCTCGGGATATCAAAAAGTTCATATCTTGGCATAACTCGGTTCACGATTTGAGACCTTTCTCGGGCCGATATTTGGCATGTACTTCATACTTCATATCTTCGAGAGACGTTCTTGAGATAATGGTCTTCTTATCATAATAGAGTTTCTTCACTTGGAGACTTTTGAGGGGTACTCCAACTTTGTTGACCACGACTTCATGACTATTTCTTCAATCTCTAATTGGGATTTTGAGATACAACGATCCACCTCCTTTTCGGACTTGGATCTATTTATCCTCATACCTTGTTAGGGTCTTTTTGGATAGACTTCTCCATGATCTTTATGGGAGTTGATTGCTTTTCGTCGTGAGTCTTGATCCTTCATATTGATTTTAGAAATAATGCTTTTCACATCACTTTGGATCTTCAGCAATAAAATTGAATCCTCATGCCTTGTTAGGGCCTTTTCGGACTCGCCAATCTTCGCGCCCCGCTTCATAAGTTATGCCTTGGCTATGAACTCTTATCATTACCGAGCAACTTTTAAACGATCTTGGGCTAGAAGCTAAGTAATTTTTCAAATCGTACGACCTTACTTATTGCAGATAAATTATTAGCAAGTGATGGGAGAATAGGCAAATAATGACACCAAGTGAGCTTGCGTAAGAATACCGACTTATAATTGACTCTATCATTTCTCGTTCTCCACAATTTAAAATCTCAAGTAATGAGACTCGTGGATACTTAGCCTAATAAACCAATTAAGGTCTACATGGTTAAGGATACTAGCTAGAATAAACTTGGATAAGTCTATTCGGGTTGAGTCAAAATAAACGCAACGGGCCTAATATGTCAAAGATTTCTAAACTAGCTACACCACTTTATTAATATTTTTGAATTTATTGCGGGATATATACATATGAAAGCAACGATAAAAATTTAAAAATTACGACTAAATGGCCAAAGTTAATAAAAAATTTGAAAAATGTTGAAAAAGATGATTTTCCGGTTTAATGAAGGCATTTTCATGGAAAAGTCCACTTAAAACTTCGATAGAAGTCCCCCCTACACTTAAGATAAACATTGTCCTCAATGTTTAAGCATGTGGGAAAAATCTCCCCTACACTTATGACATTGTGCACGTTGGTTAAATCAAGTTAAGGAAGAGACGACTAAAGTGATCAATTATGAAGAAAATTGAATCACGATAGTTGAGAGATAGAACCGGATTTCGGATAACACGGGAGCACGGTTCTTCAAAGATTCCAAGAGTGCAATTATCCCTGTAATCACATCACCACACAAACACAAACGACCAAAATAGGTCTTCCCCTACACTTAGGGGGTTAAAGGGATAGATACTTGGGTTGCCTCCCGAGGAGCGCTTGTTTTTGATAACCGAGTCACGAGCCTGACTCGACCCAAAATTAGTTCATGGGGAACGTGGTGAGGGATGGAATCATCTCCTGAGAGATGTCCTCACCAAAGTACAACTTCACTCGTTGGCCATTCACCTTAAAATTCGGTCCATTAGGTTGAGCGAGCTCGAGAGTACCCTATGGAAAAATTTGGGCAATGGTGAATGGGCCGGACCAACGAGATTTGAGCTTGCCCGAAAAGATTTTCAACCGAGAGTTAAAAAGTAAGACTTTGTCTCCAACATGGAACTCTCGGTTTTTGATCTTGGAGTCGTGAATGAGCTTAGTTCTTTCCTTATAGATCAAAGAATTTTCATAAGCCTCATTCCGAAGTTCATTCAGCTCATTGAGTTGGATCTTGCGTAGGTCACCGGCTTTGTTAATATCAAAATTAGCCCACTTCAAGGCCCAATAAGCCTTGTGCTCCAACTCAATGGGGAGGTGACACGCTTTCCCGTACACAAGACGATATGGTGTACAACCAATCGGAGTCTTGTATGCAGTACGAAAAGCCCACAAAGCATCATCAAGTTTATCAGCCCATGAGGCACGATGCTCTCCCACGGTTCTTTCCAGAATTCGCTTAAGACCTCGGTTGGATATTTCAGCCTGGCCATTAGTTTGTGGGTGGTAGGCTGTGGAAAGACGATGGTTTACACCGTACTTAGCCATGACTCTAGCAAATTGTTCATTGCAAAAATGAGTCCCACGATCACTAATAATGGCACGAGGCACACCGAATCTAGCGAATAGAGCTTTCAAAAAGTTACAAACCACCCTTGCATCATTAGTGGGTAAAGCTTTGGCTTCAACCTATTTGGAGACGTAGTCAACGGCTACAAGGATGTATTTGTTTCCTTTAGAAGAAGGGAATGGCCCCATAAAGTCGATACCCCAAACATCAAAGATTTCACACTCTTGAATGAAATTCTGAGGCATCTCGTCTTTATGTGTGATCTTGCCTTGTTTCTGGCAAGCATCACATCGTTTAACCATATCGTGAGCGTCACGATATATGGAGGGCCAATAAAATCCCGAATCAAACACTTTTTTGGCGGTGTAGTTGGGACCAAAGTGACCACCGGTGGGTCCTTTGTGGCAAGCATCGAGGATTTCCGAAGCTGCCGGTCCATCAACACATCGGCGAATAATCAGGTCGGCACATTGTTTGAATAGGTAAGGGTCGTCCCAAAAGTAAGTCTTAATGTCGGTGAAGAACTTTTTCTTTTGTTGGGAAGTCAACCCTTCCTTGAGAATTCTACCCGCCAAGTAGTTCGCAAAGTCCACAAACCACGGGGTTTCATCAGATTTCGAATTTATAGACATTAAGGTCTCCAAGGGAAAAGAATCATTGATTTCTTTGTTCGGATGATCCCCTTGGTAAGGATCCTCAAGTCTGCTGAGATGGTCCGCGGCTAAGTTTTCAGCTCCTTTTTTATCGCGAATTTCGATTTTAAATTCCTGGAGCAGCAAAACCCAGCGAAGAAGTCTTGGTTTGGAGTCTTGCTTTGTCAACAAGTACTTCAGCGCGGAATGATCGGTATACACGATGGTGGTGGAAAGGACAAGATAGGGGCGAAATTTTTCAAAGGCATAGACAACAGCTAAAAGCTCTTTTTCGGTTGTCGTATAATGCAATTGTGCCCCTGTCATTGTCTTGCTAGCGTAATGGATTGGTTGGAAGTGTTTATTCACTCTTTGTCCTAGAACCGCTCCAATAGCAAAATCACTAGCATCGCACATCAACTCAAAGGGAAACTCCCAATTAGGGGTAACCAAGACGGGTGCCTTAGTTAGCTTATCCTTAAGCGAGTTGAAGGCTTCAAGACACTCTTTGGAAAAGATAAAAGGAGTATCTTTTTCCAAGAGGTGGGTCATCGGGCGAGCGATTTGAAAAAAATCTTTGATGAATCGACGGTAGAAGCCCGCATGACCCAGAAAACTTCTCACACCCTTCACGGTGAAGGTGGAGGCAACTTGGCGATAACATCGACTTTAGCACGGTCTACTTCAAGACCGGCTTTGGAAATTTTGTGTCCGAGCACGATGCCTTCTTTTACCATAAAATGGCATTTTTCCCAATTCAGAACAAGGCGAGTGTCTTCGCACCGCTTGAGCATACGTTCCAAATTGGCAAGGCAAGAAGAGAAAGAATCCCCGAAGACCGAGAAATCATCCATGAAGACTTCCATGGTTTGTTCAACCATGTCATGGAAGATAGCTAACATGCACCTTTAAAAAGTCCCGGGGGCATTGCATAAGCCAAAAGGCATTCTTTTGTAAGCAAATGTGCCATAAGGACAAGTGAATGTTGTTTTCTCTTGATCTTGGGGATCGATGGGTATTTGGAAATAACCCGAGAAACCATCAAGAAAGAAGTAATATTCATTACCTGCTAATCGTTCAAGCATTTGGTCCATAAAAGGTAGAGGGAAATGATCCTTTCTCGTGGCATCATTGAGTTTGCGGCAGTCTATACAAACTCTCCACCCAGTAACGAGACGAGTGGAAATCAACTCGTTGTGTTCATTGGGAACAACGGTTATTCCGCCCTTCTTGGGCACACAATGGATTGGACTAACCCATGGTGAATCCGAAATAGGGTAAATCATACCCGCATCAAGAAGTTTGATAACCTCTGTTTTGATGACTTCATGTATTTTTGGATTCACCCTTCGTTGGCTTTGAATAGTGGGCTTAAAGTCGTCTTCCATGAGAATTTTGTGTGTGCAGAAGTGAGGATCAATTCCACGAATGTCAGAAATCTTCCAAGCAATAGCCTTCTTGTGATTTTTCAACACGGCGATAAGTCGGGCTTTTTCTTCGTCCTTTAGGTCCTTAGCAATGATGACTGGCGACTTCTTCTCTTCTTCAAGGAATACATACTCGAGATGGGGCGGCAACTCCTTAAGTTCCAAATCCAGAGGATTTTCGACGGGAGGCGTTTTCAAAGTCGGAGTATCGATAGCAATGACCGTGGGAGATGGAGGCGAAAGATTGTCTTCGGTGAGAAGATTGTCAAAGAAATTTATGTCTTCATCCCCATCGGTGGGAGAATCATTAGTAGCTAAATTCACATCTCCCATGGTATCTTTAAGATTGTTCCAAAATAAATCACTATCTCCAAATAGAGACAATGATGAATCAATAGAGGACACGGTTTCAACATTGGGAAGAGAGGTAGGAATACTTTTGCAAGCATCATTAAAGTGTTCTTCACAAGCCTCATCGAGAACGTCAATACAATTAACACTCTCATATGAATAAGGTTGTTTAGACAACTTTCCCATGTTGAAGACTACTTTATCGTCACCCACTCTCATGATAAGCTCACCGGCTTCAACATCAATGAGAGTGCGACCGGTCCTCAAGAATGGACGACCAACAATCAGTGGTACACGGGGGTCCATCTCGTAGTCGACGACAACAAAATCAGCAGGGAAGGTGAATTTGTCGACTCCTACAATGACGTCTTCGGCTATCCCCACTGGATAAGCAACCGTACGGTTAGCTAATTCCAAAGTCATTTTGGTGGGGACTAGCTCTGGGAGAGATAATTGCTTCCAAACACTTAGAGGCATGAGATTAATACTGGCACCTAGATCGGCTAGGGCCATGCAATTCTCTACTCCCGGGAAATTGCAAGGAATTAAGAAACGACCCGGATCACCAAGCTTGGTTGGCAATTTCCTTAAGAGCACTGCAGAGCAATTCTCATTAAGTTGGGTGTTGGCAATATCGAGGAGCTTTTCCTTGTCGCTCAGAAGATCTTTAAACATTTTCGCATATTTAGGCATGTGAGCGAGAGCCTCAGCGAAGGAGATATTGAAATTCAGTTGTTTAAACATTTTAAGAAAGTTAGAAACCTGAATACCGTCCTTGCTTTTGAGCTTCTCTTTCCTCAACCTAGATGGATAAGGTATATTGGAAGAAGAGGAAGGCTTTGGGAGAATAGGATCACTCACATCCTTGGGTGGAGGAGGGGTAGAAGGAAGAGGTGGAGAAATTGGGGAAGTAGAAGGATGAGGAATAGGAGCAGGTGACTCGTTCTCCTTAGTCACAACCACCGGTGGAGGTATAGGAAGCTCGGGTTCCTTGGTACCTTTGCCACTTCGAGTGGTGATTGCTTTCATCTCCCCTCTTGGATTCGCAACGGTATTACTCGGAAGAGTACCCGAAGGAGAGGGTTGATTACCTTGGAAGAAACTAGCCATCATGTTCCTCAGATCATTAGTTTGGCTATCCAATGTGTTTCTCATGTCGGCTCTCAAATCGTTTCCTTGCTTGACCAAGTCTGCTTTCAAGTTTCGCACTTCCTGTTGGAGATTTTCCACGATCACATCATTTGTCCTCATGTAGGTTGAAACCTCCTGGTGTAATGCAGTGGGTTGGTTTGGAGGAGCATTGTATGCGGGTGGTTGATAAGCAGGTTGTTGGTAAACTTGGTTGTTACGTTGAGGTGGTTGTTGCTGCTTGTGAGGAGGTATGTATGGTTGTCGAGGCTGTTGTTGTTGTTGAGGAGGGCGATTGAGGTTTTGTTGTTGGTTTGAGTTGGTTGGGGGAAAACCGGGTGGTGAGAGGTAGTTGTTGGAGCGATAGCTAAGCAAATTACGGTCACCTTGAGGTCTAGCTTGATAAGCAGGTTGAGGATAGGTGCCATATGCCGCATTCACATTTTCAGCAGGGTAGTCTTGGGTGGCAGTACAAGTAGTGTAGGAGTGAGGACCACCGCATATCTCACAAGGCTGGCTGACAGCGTTAACTTGAGCGTTTTTAGCGTTGTTGCTGTTGTTGTTGCTGACGGTGTGGGTGACAAGCGATTCAAGAAGCACAGTGATTTTGTCTAATCGCTTGTCGCTGTCACTAGTGCTAGCACTAGCGACATTGGTCCGAACACTCTTGGTTTGCACACGAGATTTATTCTCAATGATATCCCAAGCAGCATTGGAAGTCTTAGCCAATAGATTACCCCCCCGAGGCACTGTTCAGTGAATCTTGGTCACTCATGCTTAAACCATTGTAAAAAGTGTTAATTTGATGTACTTTGGTAAAACCATGTTGTGGGCATTTTCTTGAAAGATCTTTAAAACGATCCCAAGATTCACTGAACGACTCATCGTACTTTTGTTCAAAATTTATGATTTCATTCCGCAAAGCGGTAGTACGAGAGGGTGGGAAAAAGTAATTGATGAACTTAGTTTCCAAATCCGTCCACGAGAGAATACTCTGTGGCGGTTCCTTAGCAAGCCAATGCCGGGCTTGTCCCTCTAAAGAAAAGGGAAAAAGTTGTAACCGAATTACCTCTTGTGGAACACCATTGAATTTGACCGTGTTAGTGAGTTGCAAAAATCTCTTGATGTGGTCATGTGGGTCATCAATGGTACGTCCCAAGAATGGTTGAGCGGAGACCATCTGGATAAAGCCTGATTTTAGCTCAAAGTTGTTGGCGGCAATTGGAGGTATGACAATTGGATCAGTGTTGCCATCTACATGAGCTTGCAGCAATTCAATCATCGGGCGATTATCCGGAAGGGGCTCATTGTTGTTGTTATTGTTCATGTTGTTGAAAGGTGGGTTGTTGTTGTTATTATTGTTTGGAGGTGGTACACCGGCCATGTCTAAGTGATCGAGAGGCTCGGGCTCTTGATAAGACGTGGATCGAGTGCGCATACACCTGCAAAAGAACGAACAAAGAAAAGTAAAGCACAAATATTTTTGGTTTTTATGTTTTTTAATTAATTTTTTTTTCTTTTTTTTTTTTTTTTTTTGTATTTTTGAAAATTTTATATTTTTTAGTTGTTTTTGAAAATTTTCGTGAAAAAGTAACGTTCACGGGGAACGGATCCCAAAATCCAAGTTCTCACAAAAAACTTTTGATCTTAACGAGAAGAGCCGGCAGCGGCGCCATTGGATACAAGCTATTTTTGCTAGGTTCAATTATATTTCTCGGAATCTCCTCGAATTGATCTCAGCTCAAAGTGGAATGATTTGTTTTTGGTGACAAAGGGTGGGATTGGTTTTCTATTCTAATAAAGATGTAAATAAATGCAATAAATAAGGATTAGAATAGAAACAGTAAATGCATTAACACAAAATTAGAATTAAAGTTAAACAGTCAAATAATGAGACTAATAAAAGATCCTTACTGAAAATACTCCATTCGGAATGTTTGGCTATGCGGAATACTGGTGCTTACTCGGAATAATGGACAATTCGGAATGTGGAGACCTATGCGGAAAAACTGATCTATGCGGAATAAATTCACTATTCGGAACAATTGGCTTATGCGGAATAAATTCAAGAAAAGCTATTCGGAATGTGGAGATCTCTATTCGGAAAAATATCCTATGCGGAAAAATAAGTTCTATTCGGAATATATAAAATATTCCGAGTAAGGAAATGGAAAATCTTGCTATGCGGAATGTTCGAAGGATTCCGAATAAAGGAAAAAGAAACTGGCTATGCGGAATATTGGAAATATTCCGAGTAAGAGAAAAAACAAGAGATGATTCGGAATAAGTAAAATATTCCGAATAGGGGACGAGTCCAACTGCCTATTCGGAATAATTCAGGCGAAGAACAGTAACAGCAGAAGCAAAACGTTTTTCAATCAAATCGATCCAAATACTCAAAAAGGTTTTACCAAATTAACCCATAATCATTCAAATATCATATCCAACAAATCCCAACAATAAAAACACAAAATCAACAACTTTTTAAGATCAAACTTGAACCAAATAAAAACTTAAGAACTTGCAATAAAAAGATGATGAAGAACAAGATGGATAGAAAGATTGGAATTAAAAGATTAATGTAAAAGTTAACAATAGTAATGATCAAACACTTATAAGATTGAAGGAAAAATGAAAAATCACCAAACACCCTAATGGTGTTGGTGAAGCTACGAACCAAAGAGACTGGGAAAAAGAAAAATGAAAGCTAACTCCCTAAAATGTGAAGGAAGAAACTATATATAGTCCTAGTGGTTGGTTGGTGAGTGGGCTTTCTCCCTTTCTTCTTGTCTTCTCGTCTTTTCAGAAAAGTTGACATTTTCGATTCTGATTCGGGATTTGTCGTCGATTAAATTCAACTCGTCTTTTAATTTCTTCGTTAAATAGACTTGAGTTTCTTCGACATATGTAAATCTTCCGTCTTTGGTCCTTTTCTTCGATAAATCTTCAAATAGGCCCATTGACTTCAAATCTTTTGCATCTCTTGGACAATAGACTTCGACTTAAGTCTTTTTCCTTGATAAAACCCGTGCAATCCCATGTTTTCTTTAATACTCATCCGGTTAGCTCTGAAAACACAATAAACACAAAAACCACACATAATTCCAAACAAATGATATTAAATACGTGTTTTGGTCTTGTTTTAGCCAGAATTAAGTGGTAAAAGGATGGGTGTTTACACACCTATCAGGGAGATTCGGTTGGAGGTTTGTTGATCAATTGGAGGCTTTGGAGTTGTTATAAGTTCTTGTATTAGTGATTTTGTGTTTAAAGAATCATTTGGTAAAGACTCTTATACTTGAGTTGGTTTTATTCTTAATTTGAGGATTATTAAATGTTTAATGTGATGATGACTAATTGATATGAAATGTGTTTGAGTACGATTTCCGAGTAGTATGATATGCTTGTGTGATGAAAACGGATTCTAAGGGAGAGTTTTGGTTTTATGGTCAAGGAAATATAATTGGATTAGTATGGTTGATAAATTCTTGAAACCTATTTTGATAATCAATGAAATATAGCTTTTTATTGGATTTAAAGGTCGAAAGGATTTCTAGTAAACTATGTTCTAAATGATTTGTGCATGAGTCAATTTATTTTCTTGGTGATTGACACTCACCAAGACGAGTTGGTTAAAGGAACTTGTCGAAAGATTTGTCTTGGGTATAGGTCTAAAGAGCCCATTCAAGCTAAACGTATCTCTTAATATTTCCTAGCAAATGGCGATTATAATGAATTGGAATAGATAATCATAGGTCAAAAGGGTTTGTCTAAATCAATTTATTAATATGGATTCCATGAAATACACCATGGAATAGGGTCCATGTACTTTAGATTTGTGATTCATAGTTCTTAATCACACACAAATTATCTCTCCTACGGATGAAATGGAATTCACACAAGTGTTACTTTTGATTATGTTTTCCTTTACAACAATAGTTCTAGCGGTAATATCGGTAGTGACAATCCTATTACCAACACCATTACCATGTTATGAATATACGCAAATCCCATGACTTACCCAACTTTGCTACAAATGAACGAGTATACTTGCTCTTATACGTAGTTAAGGAATTAATAAGTTTTGTTTATAAATTTAAAACTAGGATTGCAAGACGCACATCAATGAGATTTTGAAGAAGTTTAACATGATGGATGTTAAGCCAGCTAATACTTTAACACCCCCAAATTTACACGCAGCGGAATATATCTTTGGGTGCTAAACAATGGTACAATAACACATAATTTATAAAGAACGACTCGAAAAGAGACGTTTCAAATTTACTGTTCCTAAAACATTTATCAGAGTAGCGTAGTCCCAAGACATCGTAACCAAAGTACAAACTAAAACAAAGGATTTAGATTTTTTTAAGGACATGAACGATAAACATTCAAAGAGTTTAAACTACAAAAGCAGTGCACAACTTCATTCCCGTGACCTCCAAGCTTCACACTTCTTAATTACCTGAAATACATGTGAGTAAAATCATCAACAAAATTTTTGAGTGAAATCTATAGGTTTATGTAACCATTTTGAACACAAGCAAAGGTTATAATTTGGTGGTATACTTGAAATCAACACACATCGAATAATTTACATCAACAACTATAATTGTATATAGCAACAATTGCATTAAGCTCATAGAACCGAACCCTTAGACACTCCCATTAGGTCTAATTAGACGAGATATTTATTAGTTGTCGGTTACCTCCAGACTATAGATACATTGCCGTATACCTGACTTCTTAATACAATATGTCCGTATAGTGGGCGTCCAGGCATAAGATCGAGGGACATCACCCACACACCAAACCGGGACGGCTTCCCCCATAGATCTATTAATTGTACCAGTGGCTAGCCCATCATAAGCTAGTTAAAGGTCCATAATTGAGGCTTTAACAAGGGCAATATACTTAATTCAATTTAAGGCAACAACGGGTCCATTCATATAGGGACAAGTATACCAAAACAACTTGTATTCTAAGTTTATAAAAACATGTATTCCCCCTCGTGGGTTTTTAAAATATTTAAAATTTATCAAACGAGGATATAGACTCACCTTAAGTAGTAGAAGTAGAGATGACGACAGCCAACGATAGTAGATGCCCGGTAAGCACGACAATCGCAACCTAGCAAATAAGGCGCGTACTTTAATATTATGTCCAAGTATAAACTTATACTTAATATAATCAAAATAAAAAATTTAAAAACCACAACAAACTTAAGAACATCCCATACAAGTGATATTACTAGACACTATTACATGTTCACTTAGTAAACCAATGCCCTAAAAGCATTCCGCCGGAACATACCGAATGTTCAAGCTGAATTCCCATACTTAGACAACTCCGTTTTCGACGAAACTTGGTGACAAACTCACACATAACCTTTATAAAACTCAGTTTAAATTTCATTCAAAAATATTACTCATAAGACCTCCTGCTCAAAGCATCTTTAGACTTTCAAAACCGGATAGTTTTGTACATTTGACTTATAAAACCATTTTGACCATCTTAAGCAATACTATTTTCAAATCCGACACTTGATTGTAAAAATAGACTCAAAAGGTTACATTTAGGCCCTGAGATCAGCCTTTGAACATTTGTACAACTCTAGCTATAGTCCCCGAGATTTGATCCGATATCGACAACAATTTCGTGTTGTATCGATACGCATCTCCTGGTACACGAATAATCAAACTAGCGTATCTTCCTCCTCGTTTTGAATTGGAAGGCCTAATTTATACCAAATCGAAGCTCTCGACATCTTCTACAACACTATCCTATCATATAAAACTTTAATCAAACTTTGACCCACGAAACACACTTCTAAACCTGCTGGTCAAAAATACACTTTTGAAAATCACATTAAATCACCAAATTGACCCATTTTAACATCACCAATACTCCTAATATGGACTATATATCATCCTAACCAATTTCTAACCATCCTAATCACTTGCATGTCATCCTTTCTAAAAACCCACATCAAAATTCATACATGCAATGATCAAAATAAATACATAATAAAAATAGCAACACATGCATTCATCAATTTTGGATCAAATATTGCAAAAATTCTTGAAAAATAAAATTTATTTCATGTAGATAAAAATTAGTTCAAAATACTCACAAAAGGATTTCTAGGATGGGATAATTCTTGGTTTTCTTTGAAATTAGCCAGATCAAATTTTGTTGATGTGTTTATGGTGTTGATAGGGGACGGCTAAACAAGAGAGAAAAAGGGGAAGGTGTGTGTTTTTCTGTAAATGAAAAATGAGAAGAAATGTTAGTGGATAATATTTATATAGTGGGGTTAGGGTAAAAATTGCCATTAGTGAATAGTTTCGGACTAAAATACAACATATAAGTTAAAAAGCAGGAAATGACTAGTAGTCGACTTTTCAAAAATTCCAGGGAGTCGGGTTTCGTAATAATACCTTTTAAAAGTTTAAACACACACGAAAAATAATAATATAATTTCGACACGACTTAATACGCAATTAAAACGAAATCGTCGAAAATATTAAATATCGAAACGATCGATAATAAAATGTAAAATTTTGGGCATCCGTCGGTATCACGATCATTAGTAGTCCTCGTTGGTCGTTAAAGCATAATAATAATATGTTCAATATTGGTTTCAATTTAACTGTTAAACATAATAGTATTTGACGTCATTAAATATTTCGAAAATGCTTGAAAGATAGAATTAAATAATGACCTAATTTTTGCGGGTTTTACAAATATTCCATTAATGCTGATAAGACATTACCAAAGGATGAAGATGGTGAAGAATATGATGAGCACTCTTATAGGTCTATGATTGGATCATTGATATATCTCACATGCTTTAGATCTGATATCATATTTGATGTATGTGCATGTGCAGGATTTTAAGTCAATCCAAAATTTTCTCACTTTCAAGCCATCAAGAAAATCTTTAGATATCTAAAGACACATCCCAAACTTAGACTATGGTATCCTAAGGATTCTACTTTTGACTTAGTGGCATATACCGACAGTGATTATGCTGGTGTTAGCTTAGACAGAAAGTCCACAACATATGGTTGTCAATTTTTGGGATGCAGATTGATTTCACGGAAGTGAAAGAAGCAGATAGTGGTAGCCACTTCCTCTAGTAAAGCTGAGTATGTTTCTATTGCTCATTGCTGTGGACAAGTACTATGGATTCAGAATCATATGTTGGATTATGGGTATAATTTCATGAACACTATTATGTATACTGATTACACAAGTACTATTTGTATTATTGAAAATCCAGTTCAACATATCAAAACCAAACAAGTTGAGACCTGACACATTTTATAAGAGATTGTCATGAGAAAAAATTAATTTAGATGCTTAATATTAAAACAGAAAAGAATTTGGCAAATATTTTTACCAAAGGGTTTGATGTAAGAGAATTCTAATACTTGAGGGCAAGTGTTGGATGGTTAATTTATAAATTCTTAAAGTTTTTGTTGTGCCATGTAAAGTTTTGTGAAGTCTAGTACTGATATTAGTCAATACTGGTAATTTTGTTAAATTAATTATGTTCGTGTTCAAATTAATACTGCTAGTGTAAAGTTTAGTTATGTTAGTCAAATTTTTCTTAAACAAGTGGAATATGTTTTAGCAAATATTATTTCTTTGTTTTAAACTAAAATTTGTAGGGAAAGAAATGCTAGTTCTTTCTAGCTGGCTCACTCTTTGCCAATCTTTATATGGTGTGTTAGTCCTTGGACATCTGGCTTAGAGAACAACTTTTGTTGGAAATATTGTCAAGAAGGCTTTTTCATAAGTCTATCTAATCACAGGTAGTACTTTTGCCTTATAATGGTTTTCACAAATCAGAGGTTAATGTAACCTACAAGTGTTAACTGTGTACTAGTAACCTATTTGAGCATACAATACTGACTTTATTCTAATGAACATTGTTGAGTAAGGAACCAAACAAGCTTCAATATCTATCTCATGAATTTGAGTAAGTACTGAATACTTTGACAACTTGCTTAAACTTTAAAGTTAGTTCATCTGTATCTGTGTGTGGGTTCCTACTATTATGTGACTAAAAAAACAAAAAAAAAACAAAACAAAACAAAATTAAAATAAAAACAACTTTTATATAATGTGTTTTTCTAGTTTTGATGCAAACTGTTTGAAGGAAACTAGGGGATTTATTAGTTTCGTTTTTGATAATACACAACTAATGTCGGTGAAGACTCTGAAATCTTGTGGCACTATAAAAATTTCAGGGGAGGCATATCATGATAGTGCAAATAGTTACTATCATACTAGAAAGGATACACCTACTGTGACTGATGTAGTATAGGGGAGGTGTACATTAATAAGTTCTGATCCAGGTCTTAAGATCTCATTTTAGGGGTTACTTCTTTTAAACATGATGAGGACAAGTTTTACTTATGTAACTGATGAACACATTTTGGATTCTGAGACATACTGAATACCTCCTAATCAATTCATGGGAGGATATTAGTTGAAGACCTTCTCATCAACTAGGGGAGGATTTTTGTCTAGCATTGAAGAATTGATAAATAGATTTTATTCCTGATGAAACTTGTGAAATTGACAGAGGAGTCACAAGCTTAGGGGAGGATTGTTGGGGAAACAATTAGTGCTATTTATTGCATTACCAGTATTAAAGTTTTAATGCCAGTAGTGATATTATTAGAACTTGTATTGTTCGTACAAAGTTGAAAAAACTAGTCGTAGTCAAATCTTAATGCTGGTTGTATCCATGGATACTTACTAAGGGATAAAGACTAAAGACCTGTTTAGTATTGACAGAAGATATTCCTTAAAGAAATAAAGATTGAAGGGTGTTGTTTATCAAAACAAGATATTATGTGTATATCTTCTTTGTTTTTAAAAGATTATTTTGTGTTTATCTTGTAAAGGACTCCTTGTGCTATAAAAGGAGGTCCTAGGTTTAGGTTGAAATATATATCATTCTCACGTCTTCATTATTAGCTTTAAGGTTTCTGTAACCTTAGTACTTTTACAAAAATTACTTGTATTATTAATATCAAAGCTTTTGGTGAGATCCTTGTCATTCATAAACTGGTTAATCTTCATAATATCAAATAGTAGATAACACATACTCTTTGGTAGTTACTCAAAGTTTCTACTAAGACTATCTAAATTTTATTCTGTGTAGTATAGTCTACAAGCTAGGCTAACAAGATCAGTAGGGATCAACACTCATCCTCCATGTTTTGTAGATCCTAAGTTTCCTAATAAGGTCTGCAAGGTTATAAAAGCTCTTTATAGCTTACACCAAGCTCCTAGAGCGTGGTATACCTTATCCATTTTCTTATTGATGAACGGGTACAAGAGGAGAGACATTGACAAGACTTCCTTTATCAAGAAGGACAAGAAAGATATCATGTTTGTATACGTATATGTAGATGATATTATCTTTGGTTCTACTAAGAAGTCTTGGTGTGATGAGTTTGAAGCTTTAATAAAGGGCAGATTCTAGATAAGTTCTATGAGAGAACTTGCATTCTATATAGTGTTATAAGTCATGCAAAAATAAAATGGATTTTTTATAAGTCATCACAAATATGTTGCAAAAATCCAGAAAAAGTTTGATTATGTGAATATGAAGAGTGCAAGTACCCCAATTGAGACCAAGAAAACCTTAGTCAAAGATGAAGATATCTCGCTGATGTGGATCTTCTACCTATAGATCATGATTGGATCGTTGATGTATTTGATTGCTTCTGGGCCTGGTATTATGTTTGTAACTTGTGCTTGCTCTAGGTTTCAAGTGACTCCCAAAACTGCACACCTTATTGCGGTGAAGAGAATTTTCAAATATCTCAAAGGATAACCCTAATTGGGTCTCTGGTATCCTAGAAAATCATCTTTTGATCTACAAGCTTATACTGATAGTGACTATGTTAGAGCTAATCATGACAGTAAATCCACAGCAGAAGGTTGTCACTTTCTTGGCAAGAGACGTATTTCACGGAATGCAAGAAGCAAAACATTGTGGCTAGTTTTACTACTGAGGCAGAGTATGTTGCTGCTGCCCATTGCTGTAGACATGTGTTCTTGGTTCGAAATAAAATGTTAAACTATGGGTTCAACCTCATGAACAAAAAATCTACATTGATAATGAAAGCACAGTCAGTATTGTGAAGAATCCAGTGTTCCACTCCAAGACAAAGCACATTGAAATTAGGCACCATTTGATAAGGGATGCTTATGACAAGAAACTTATCTAGGTGCTAAAGATACATAATGATGACAATATAGCTGATCTTTTGACCAAGGAATTTGACGTGAGCATATTCCAATTATTGATTGCTAGCATTGGGATGTTGAATCAGTAGATGCATTTGGTCAGTAGAGGAAAGAAGGTATGTTGTGTAGTTAGCAGATAGAATCCATATGTTGTGATGAGTATTTGGGTCATTTGGAATAAGTTGATACTTATAGAGGGTACACTAAGGTTAGTACTGACAAACAAGAAGTTGGTACCGACAGGCAAAAAGTTAGTACCGACAGGCATACAAAGTACCGTCAGGTTACCATTGGAGAAAGTACCGTTAGGGGTTAAATGTTCAAATTAAACAGAATCTTTACCAATGGGTTTCCTAAACCTATATAAACCCATCTTAATTCCACAAATAACTCACCTAATCATTCTCTAACTCTCTGAAATTACAAACCTTAATCCTCTATCACCACCGATCAAAATTCAATCTCAATAGCTGCAATTGAAGCTTGTCCTAAACACAACATGGTTTCCACCTTGGAGAATACACAAGATTATGTTGAATTCCATGAGATCATAGAATTTCTCAACAGAAGCTTCATTCACTATGATCTTACTGTAAATCCTGTTGTCTCTACTTCGCTTATTAAATAGTTTTGGAGGACTCCTTCCTCCACGACAGTCAATACTGTTAGTCACATTAATGCCACTGTCCATGCAAGGCCTGCTACTATCTCAGAGGCATTAATAAGAAGGGATCTTCACATTAATGATGCTAATGGGATAACTTGTTTACCAAATCAGGCAATACATGACAATCTTGCTCTAATGGGGTATGAGGGGGAAATGAATCACTTACTTTCAACAAAGCTCTCTTCTCACCTCAATGGAGATTTCTATTTCATACCATCATTCATTGTTTAAGTCCTAAAAGTACATATTTTGATCAAATATTTACAAGTACTGCTTTTGTAGCTATTTGTTTACAGACCAAGTTTTCAATTTTTCCAAGATGACATTTGATGGTATGATCAAACACTTGGATGAAAAGAAGAAATTTTATATGTATCCAAGATTCACCCAAGTGTGTTTGTCTGACCAACTTACTAGTGTACCACCCCTACGGCCATTTCCCTACCCTTCATTGTCTAAAAAGTATTTACTTTCATGAGTAAGAAAGGCATGATTTTTTTGAGAGGGTAACATAATTATTTGCCTCTATGTTGGTTTAACTAGCTGTGGATGAGGGTGAAGGTTCATGTACCCCTACTGAACCCTAATCAACACCTTTTCCTACTCATCCTAGTGGAGGATACCAACCCACTTGTTCTTTTGGACCAGACCAGGTTATTAGTCCACGCCATAACTTTGTGAGTCAAGATGAATGGGTTTAGACACCCAATGATAATCCTAACTCAGTTGGTCAAACATCTGATAGAGATGAGGGTGACTTGAATCTAAAGGTGTTATCTAATATTTTCAATCCTCTATCTCAAAAGGTTCAAGCTTGCAAAAGGACAAGGAGACACAAGCTGCAGATATACTCTCTTTAAAACAAAGACTAGGGAACTTGGAAAAGAGGAGAAATCTTGTGATCATACATCACAAAGCCTTTCTAAGGAGTGATAAAATGATAAACAAGATGGGCAAGCAAGTTCCACTAAAGGTTCACATGAAGAAAAACAAAGGGGAAAGGAGTATTTATCCAAACAGGGAGGAAAATGGTAAGGCATAACCTTCTACTGCTTTTGATGACATTGATACTATGGATGAAGCTCAGATTTATAGATGAAATTCCAATAGAGGACCCAAGGATTAGTCCAATGGAGGATCCAAGGACAAGGGTCTTGAGAAGAAAAAACCCATATTGAAGAGACCAAAACAAGCTCTAAGACTGAGGAGCTTAATTTGTCAGACACCAAATCAGTGGAACAAAGGATGTCTGATGATATAGTGGTGATTGAAGATAAGGAAAGTGGAGAAAAGGAAGGAAGTACTGACAACTTGGTTAGTAGCTGTGGACAAAAGGATAGTACCGCTTAGCCAGATGAAAGTATTGTCTAGCCAAAGAATGGGAATTTAGATGAGAGTGCTACTCCATCTTTTAGTGATGATGACACAATTGCCTAGTTGCTTGTGTATATGCAAAATGAGAAGGCCAAGCAGATGGGATTTGAGATTCATAAAAGGGAAGGTGATGATAGACCTGCAAGGTCAACTTTGAACTAGGAGAAACTTCCAAAGATTGATCTCAAAGACAAGCGCAAGAGTGTTCTTGAAGAAGAATCAGCATCTGATATTGATTTAAACAGTTTGAATGAAGCTCAAAGGAAGATTCCATAGCTTTCTCATGATGAAGAGCTTGCAAATAAAATGCGTGAAAAGATGCGAGTAGAATTGGAGCAAGAAAGGATTGTTGAACAAGAAGTAACTCAATATGCATTTGTCAAGGAGTATTATGAGATACAAGCAAGGCTCAATGTAGATGATATTCTTGCTACAAAATTACAAGAGGAAGAAAGAGAGAAATATACTATTAAATAAAGATCCAAACTTCTTGTTGAAACTATTGCAGCTCAAAGGAGATTTCTTGCTGAATAGAGAGCTGTTGCTAAAAGGAATAAACCTCTTACAAGGACTCAGCTTAGGAACTAAATGATGACCTACTTGAAGCATGTAGGTGGATACAAGCATGCACAAATGAACAGAAAAATGTTTAAAGACATACAAGCTTTGTATGATAAACAAAAGAGGAATATTCAAGATATCATTCCAATTAATTTTGAGAATGATGAGGAGGAAAATTAAAAAATGAATAGGAAGTCAACATGGAAATATACTTAGGAAAAGTGATGGGATCCGAAGGTACCTGAAAATACTAAGGTTGAGCAAAATCAAGAAGAACCTGAGCTAGGTACTTTGAAAAGAAAAGCACCTTACAGAAAGTGTCCTACTAGAAAAAGGAGAAGAAAGCTATTTGGTACTGATTGTGATGATTAACACAGGATTTGCATAAAAATTGTTCCAAAAGATGAACAATCTATTGATACTAAAAGTCTACACAGTAGATCACCTATAGTGGCCTAGAAGAATATGGTAAAAGAAAATGTGGATTTAAATGGTGTCTATAGAGCTGACCATAGTGTCAGGTATTTTTAAAGTCTAGAAGATGTGCTTCAAATTTTTTATAGGCAAGATATATATGATCTACATGAAGTAATAATGAAGCTATATCAAGATCATTTGTCAAGAGGTTTTGAGTTGATTCTTTGAGGATTTGAAAACTATGGTTGAGTTACCTAAATAAGCTAATTCAATTGATTATTTGAGTGATCAACATGAATGGAAGATCATCATATGGAACCTGTATGTTTCTTGTGGTGTTCACAGCTTGGAGACTGAAGATGGGATAACTTACCATATGTTTGCTGGGAAAAGGTATCCTCTTACCAAAGCACTACTAGAAAGAATGCTAGAGTTGAAGTTAGAAGTTGAGAAAGAAAGTGACAGTGCTTTGGATTCGGTAAAGTTTGTGAAGCAGCTGATAAGGGATTTGGAAAGAGATTAGTGAGTTGAGAAGGACTTTAAGTGTTGGTTTCATAATCATACAACAAATGGTCATCAGTTCACCATGTCTAGCAAACACTAAGAACTGGCTAGTCTAAGAACAAACGGTCTTGGTAAAGACTTCTCAAATCTGTTCATGGCTTGTAGTTTGACAAAAACTTCATGGTTCTCAATTCACCACACTTTACTGTGAAGAGTTGGTTAGTCCAAAAGAAAACGGCTCTTGGTAAAGACAACCCACATTCGTTGTTGGTTGACAGTTTACAAAAAATTGTATGGTAATCAATGCACCATGTTTTTACCAAATAAATCATTGTCTATTCCAGAGCAAACGGCTCCTTGTAAAGAAATATCAAATATGCCTAAGTTTGGTAATTTTCCAAAAACTACAAAGCCAACTTAGTTGGTATGTAGGTGTGTTGTTGAGATGCTTATGTAGATGTGATGATGCAATGACAAGTTGCTGATAAAGATCAAAGTTACTTTAATACAAAGATGAGATAGTACTAGATAAGATCAAGTTCATGAAAAGAGAAGATCTAAAGAAGGACAGAATGTTTGGATACATTCTCTTAGTGCTCCAAAACCTAAATCTCAAGAGACATGAAGTTCAAGAAACTTAAACTGAAAAGATATGAGGTTAGCAAGTGAATAAACATGTTTTAGGAAGGATTGTTGAGAATTATGATTTCCATAGTTAGTACCATTAGATATATTAGTTAGTACCGTTGGTATGTTTAGTACTGTTAGTAGTATACTATTATTAGAACGTACTGTTAGTTATAATAGTTAGTATCGTGGGAGGATATGCATGAGTTGTTCTAGAAAAAGATATGTATGATCACTCAACACATCTTGTGTAAGCCTATTGGGGTTTAGGGATTCCTTGGTGTATAAATGAAACCCTACGGCTAAATAAGAAAAAACAAATCTTATCATTTATTCATATCAATATCAATACAAGAATTATTAGTTAGCAATATATTATTATTTCTCATGTTTCTTCTTAACATTATAACTCTTATTTCGCGTGACTTATAATGTTTTAGTATTTGGTTCTCTTATAGTTAGTTTGGATTTATTCAAACTAGTTACCTTCCTAACAGGCTAGAAAGATCTATTCATTGGGATCAACATATATACATAGGGTTAATGCGTGTCATGTTGAGTATGGTGATCAAACATGCAAACAAAAAAAAATCCATGTTCACTATAGTTAGGGATTATAGAAGTTTATACACACTTACGGTGAAAAGATTGTAATTTCAGTACTAAAAAGGTGAATTATAAATGAGAATTACAATGTATTTATAAACAGAAAAATTAAATCAAATCACAGTTTGACTTCTAACAAACTTAACTGAAATACGAAACTAAATTACACTATAATTATCATCTAAAAACTTGTTAATATTTTGTTTTTCCTTCTTCTTGACTACAGCAGTTATCAAGTTTGTAGCAGCAGTAGTTTTATGTTTCCTTTAGCTTGTGTAGAACCTTTACCCTCCTTACAAGTTGGAAATGTGTTGCTAAAAATAGATAAGAAATATTAGTGAGGGGCTTGATTGTATGGATCAAAAAATCACTTTTCATTTACAACTCCTCACAAAGATAATATCAACAAAGAAAGGAAGGTGTTATCTTGATTTTAAATGAAGAATGAGGTATCAGCACAACTCTGATTGAACTTAAAATGCTTGAGGAAATCAGTTAACTTGATGAACCATTGCTTGTTTGCCTTCTTATGACCATAGAGGGATTTGTGAAGTTTGTAGACATTGTTCGTTGGGTGAGAGGAATTGTAACCTTGAGAAATTGTGATGTAGACATCTTTAGTCAAAATTCTATGACCATCTTTGCTTCAAGGGAAAAAATATCATGAAAGTCTATCCCTTATTTTTGTGTGAAACCTTTAGCTACCAACCTGGCTTTGTACTTATCAAGAGTGTCATCAGCCTTGCATTTAACTCTATAGACCCTTTGCATCCAATTACAATCATATCATAAGGTAAAGTCGTGATGGTTAAGTCTTATTTGTTTGTAAGGCCTTAAGGTCTTTGTGTACAACATCTATCCAGTTAGGATCCTTAACTACTAGGTCATAGGATTATGGATCAATGATGTGATTAATGGTATTAATTAAGTATCTTTGAGAAGATGTTTGTATATTTTCTATAGTTAATGAAATTGGTGTAGTGATGTTTGCTGGAAGTAAGAAATAATGGAAGAGTAATATGATAGTCTTGAAGTTTAGTTGGAACTTTGTGAGTTGTTGTGGAAGTCCTGTGAGGTTTTGGTCAGGGTGGTGATGTAGGTGATAATGGTGCAGTAGTTGATAATGAATTAGTATGAGGAAAGGTTTAATCATGAACTGACGATGATGGTGGATGTGTGGTGTGGCTTGGTGTTGGTTCTAAAGAAGTATCAGTTGAGACATAAGGGAGTGGTAGGTGTGTTAGTTAGGTCATGGTTGGTAGAGGTGGTTCAGTTGTAGAAGAATAGTCATGTATTGGTAAAATGGTGTTAAGGAGTAAGGATGAATGAGAAGATGCATGATGATTTGTGGTTAGTCATGGTGAATTTGAATAAGGATGTGTATGGAAAGAAAATGTAGACTCACGAAAGGTAACACTTCTATGAACAAAAAAATTATGAGTGGCGAGATTGTACATAATATAGCCTTTTTTGGGTGGTAGGATAGTCAACCAGTACAGATGAAATCATTTCGTAGGAACTTTTGTTAAGTAGAGGTTTGGAAGGTAGTCTATGAATGAGGTAAGTCGCAGTGAGAATGAAATATCCCCAAAAGTGAATTGAAAAGTTGGCTTGAAATCTTAAAGATCTTGTCACTTCAAGGTAGTCCATTAATGAGTTTTTTTGTTGTTTTTAGGTGATCATTTGAGAAATAATTTGACGTGATGCTATACTTTTGAAATCATATTTTAATCCAAATATAATTACCAATCAAGTATGTGTATACACAAACACGTCGTCACGAAACATGGGCTTAAAACCTTGTTAATTTTATATAACAGTCTTTTCTTTAACTTTAAATTTGTGTTCCTTGATAAATCTTAGGGGTGGTAATTCAGGTCGGTTCGGTTTGGCGGGTTCGGGTTGACAGAATGGCTGGTCAGAAAACCGCAACCCGAACCTAAGCTATTTAAATAATCGGGTGAGCTATGTCATCCCTAACTTGTTTACACGTAACCTGAACCTGACCCATTTAACCCGTATATGTACTTGGGTTGGCTAGTTAAATAGGTTACATAGGTTGAGTGGGTTAAACGTGTTTGAGGTCGACCCATTTAACTCATTTTATATACAAAAGTTGACACATTAGACGGGTTAACACGTGAAATGAGTTTGTGGGTTGACCCGTTTAACCTATTTATCTCGTATAGTGAAATATAAATAATTTAAAATTTAAGAAAAAAATCGTAAACGAATTTGTGAGTCGACCCGTTTAATTTTTTGCCAACCCGAAACTAGGCTGTTTAATAAACGGGTTAAATATTTCAACCCAAAACCAAACCCAAATATATTTAAACTCAATCCGAACTTATTAATTTTCGTGTTGATTTCAGATCAAATTTCATGTCGAGTCACAAATTACCACCCCAAACTCTAACCATCCAAAAGTTTTCTAGAAAATCTCGTGTTTGGATCTTGCAATTTATCATTATTTCCTTAAAAATTACGTCAAAATAGAGGTTGCTGTTAGCTTACTTTATTCTTCATGTTTACACTCTTCCGAATTCCAAAATAAACAGCAATAATACACTAGTTAATTAGCTCTTAAACATAGTAGCTAGTTAAATTAATAATATATGACTAAACATTAAAACGCAAAACTAACCAACGGTCGGTAAATTAGGGTTTAAGGGATGACAATGTGTTAAGTTAAGTAGAAGCACTCTTCTTGAAGTTGGTAAAATAATCAATATTTTTAGGGCGAGTCCATAGATAGTTTATATGCTAATTTTGATGATACGATTTATAGTTTTATAAAAATATTTTATTAACCTCACTTTCTAACAATCATTTTTTGCAATTTGTGACTGTTTGCAAAAATAAATAAATAAAAATACGATAATTAGCTCAAAAACATGGATATTTTTCGAGTTTTTGAAATGTGAACCATAAAATTGAAATGAAGATAGACCAGCTTGGTTTTATGCAAAAAAATATTAATAGAATGTTAGTTTTTTTTTAACAACTTATCACATATTTCATACGTGTTTTAAATGAGGCTTGAACTCATAACTTATAGTTTGATCAGGAACTCACATACCCAGTGGCGGAGCTAAGGCTTAGCTACGTGTGGCACATGCCACATATGGATTCTGCTTGTGAATTATAGTTAGATATCTCACAAATGTGACGTTCACTGATTTTATATTTGGTCAAAGTCAAAAATAATGTGCTAGAATATAGTAATGATATTCAAGTTTACTTTTGCTAAAAATACGTAGTATATACGGAGTACCAATATTTATGGACTATTTGTTAGGTTAGTCCAAGGAATTAGGAAAGCCCACTTTTTAATAGCTAAACCCTTAAATCAGTTAAAAAAAATTATTTGTGGCTTTTGCATACTGAACGACAGTTGTAAAACAAAGAGGCGCAAAGCAAAACTAAAGATAAGAATTTCTTGGCGATAATTTGAGGTATAATAATTACTAAAGATCTTATAAAAAAAATCGATCTTATTTACACTTTATCTGATAAAAACATGATTTATTGATTTTTATCTTTCTACTTTTTAGGTATTTAAATTGAAATTTTTTATATTTTAAATAGTTTATAAATTATACCGAGACAAGTACAAACTTACTTAGTAACATGTCAGGCTTTGAGTTTGTGTGCTTCATTTTCTATGTTTGACGCCTCAAAGCTAATTAGTTTGACTACTTTGTATCCATATAATTTTACGCATGTGATAGGTTGCATGTTATGCAAAAACTTGACCTATATTGTGTGAATGTGGTTCAAAATGAAGATTTTTCAAAAATGAATATTATTACAGAGCTTGCTAAAGAGATGGTGAGATTAGATAAACATAAATCTTTTCTTTTGATATACAAGTTATTGAAGTTGGCTTTGGTTTTGCCTGTCGCTACTGCAACAGTTGAAATATGTTTTTCCATAATAAAGTTGATTTAGTCGGATTTTCGTAATCGAATGGGTAATAGGTTGAACCATGCTCTAGTTTGTTTCATAGAGAAAGAAGTATAATGTCACAAATGAAGATGTAATGAACCGTTTCCAATCCATGAGAGATTGAAAGGGTAAATTGATTTAGAGCGATCGAGGTAATTTTATTTTTATTTAAGTTGCGTAACTATGGTACTTTTTATTCTTTATAAGTTAGAAATTGGGTAAAAAAACAAATTTGTGCCACACACGTTTGAAAATCCTGGCTCCGCCACTGGTACTTTTAGTAACCAAGTGAGCTTGCTCAATCGGTTAAGTTATCTTGCTCGTCAAAATCATTTCATCCCATTGTTCATGAACATACATGATTTCTAAAAGTGGCAAAATGAATTTTTGTATTTGTCAAAACGGGTTGCAGTTGACTTTTGAATAATCTCTTATATTTTATGTTAATAACAATTGCTTATAACGATTCAACAGGGTGTCAATTCATTAAGTGATACTTCTCTTCAAAGTATACTTATTTCAGAAATGTCACTTGTGATGTACTAACATTGTGTATGCTTAAATTTCGAAAAAATAACCGATCAAACACCTAAATTATAATGTTATTATAAGAAAGAAACATTGCACCTGGCTGAATCACAGGCTTGCATGTGGCATTCGTGAGCTATTGTTAATGCATAATTAAGTTCCTAATTATTAAATTACTTTTATAACAAAATTATTGGATTAAATTGTGAATTTAAAAACTCTACAACTTGCTCCTTTCATTAAACCATTAACCAAGGGGCTCATGCCACATTACTTGATACGTAGCTTTTCCCAAATGCTCTCTTGGTTTTTTTATACATTTTTTATCTCTATCAGGCTACCTGCAACAGTTATTAGGTCACGACTTTAACACGTCAGTTTTCTTTCTCCTGCGATCTAATACGACATTTTTGCCCCAACAAAACGAGCTAGTGTGACCTATTTCAAAAAAAAATAAAAAAATTAACACACATTAAATTTTATAAAAAACCATTACATTTATTTAAAAAAAACATTATATAATAATCCAAATTTAAAAGAACATTACAATAAAACTAAAAACATTACAATAATCCTATTAATTTAAATTATAATGTTCCTTGATTTTGTCCTTCATTTCTTGCAAAGCTTGCTGTTTAGCTTCCGGCAAGTTGGCGTTGATTTCGGCGTTGTAAAACAACAAGTCTTTATCGCGTTTCTTTGATTCCGCAAGATCGGTTGCCCGACGCTGTAATTCGAGCTTTTCTTTTTTCAAATTCAGCTCTTGTTGCTTGATGCTAAAGTACTCATCTTGTTGTTGCTTCTTTTTTCCCCACCCGATGTCTTTCATCTTTTCCTATTTGTTGGTCACATCATCAACAAATGAAGAATTCCCTGTTGACGAAGATGTTGATGACTTCTTTTTAGTTTTATCACGACCCATTGGTCGGTATTCTTAAGTCTCTTCCACCTCATCTTCATAATCATCGAGCATATCCATGTAACTAGTGTGTCCAGAACCATAAGTGTTTTCAGAAGTCTTGGATTTTGTGTTACTTTTTTTCAAAGCAAACTTTGGCATCTCAATCTGTATCCAACTCGGGTGATCTTTGAGCACTTTCCACACCTCCTGGTATTCAAACTCTTTTTTGTATGTGACTTTGTAATCAGCACAAACTTTTTGGTAATCAGTAAGATAATTGACACCACTATCAAGAGTACGCTCAATGTTATCCATTATACAAAAAAAAAACAACGATGGGACGCAACCTGTTTTTCTATTTGCTCACAACCGCGTCGCACCCTCTAGTAGAACCCATCTCGGTTTCATAGTACTTCACTACTTTTTGCCAAAAGCCCTTTGTTTTTTGACTGTTTCCAACAACGCTCTTTTTAGAAACATAACACTAACCTCTACACAACGCAGACTCTTCATCACTTGTCCATTATTTTGGTGCCTCATTCGACACAACTTGCTTGGCTTTCACAACACGTCTAGATGGCTTCTTAGGTTTGACTGGTGACATCTCTTCCTCGTCTTCAAGGTTATATGCACCGTGAAATGACCCTTGTCCCGAACCTTGGCCCATAGAGTGATCTTGGCTACGACCTTCACCCGCACGTTCATCGACATAGTTGTCTTGGTTATACATCATTTCATCAAACTCGGCATCAACCTGACAATGATTAATTGAAGAATATTGCTGGTTAGGATAGGAAGAAGTGGTAGAATCCATAGTAGGACGATACACACCCGTCGGTGATTCATAAAAAGGTTGTTGGTTGTAATCACGTTGTGGAGGATAGAACGGACGGTTCAAATAGTTTTGGTGAGATGGTTGTGGTGAATGATATTCAAAACCGGCGGGTCTAAACCGGAATTGAGGAGACACGCCGGATAAACGGAAAGCCGAATCTGGTGTCACATGTGGAACGGGTTCTTGACGAACTCGGGGTCTTGGGGTTTTGGTTTGGGGCTTCTCTTGCTAGACATGATGGATATGTGTGTAGAAATTTGAGTGTGAAATGTGTAAAAAAATGGAAGAAGTGCTAGGTTTATATAGGTTTTAATTTAAATTTTGAATTTTTTTTTTCAACGGATACAAACACCCCAACCGTCAAATTTTCCAACATTCCTTTTTTTTTCCAATTAGATCGTGGGTAAGACCGAATTCGGTCGACCGAGTGGAGGCAATCGAATCGTCGCAACGGAACGACTCGGTCGCGACCGAGACTCGATCAAGCCAAATCCCCACCGTTGCGGGTAGCCTTAGGTTCTTCTCTTTTTTTTTTCTAATCATCTGTGTTAAGTGGTTTATACTAGTAAAGGTTATCTAAAACTTGTAACTTGGATGATTATTGGGGTAGTTTATTTTTCTGCTTTTGCCAAAGGAAATTTTTAAGAGGTATGTTAGAATCATAAAACTTTTACAAAATAAAATTCATAAAATGATGTGACATGTTAAGAGTGGTACTCTCTTTTTTACTTCTCAAATCATTTTTTTGTTACTACCAATGATAACCATGACAACTTATTTTGTGGAATTTATTTTGTAAAATTTTTGTGAGTCTAGCATTTCTCAATTTTTAATATGTGTCCTATATTTACATGTTTAAATTTATATAAAAATAGAATTTGAGATTATTAAAACCAAATTGTTATTATTTATGATAAATTTAATGTATATTTAATGTGAATTAAATGTATTTTTGAATATAAAAAGAAAATTTATGTTTAATAAATATGACTTAAGATTGTTTCAGGGCACATGTTAAAAAAATTACTACACATGAATATTTACAAGCTGCTTAAAAATGAGTTAAAAGGAAGTCCCTGAAGATCATTTTATACTTTTTGCGAGAATGATGATAAGCCGGAAATGTCTACTTTGAAACTATGTCAATTCCTTTAATACGAAGAAGTGCGTTGTGGATCTAAGCTCTCATGATATTATCCTTAGCAGTAAAGTTTATCAATGTCAGAATTGGAAACAATAATCAAGAAATGTATAAACATCATAAAACGGGTTATGTGTTATCTTTCTAACGCTCAAAAACAACCATATAGTTAATGGTGCTTAGAATGCACATGAGAAGCACCACTATAACCGGTAAAAATAATTCACTTAATTTAAATAATGAAGTATTTATGGTAGCTCAACTGCTCAAGTTATATGTATTTCCGAAAACAGAATGTCAAAGCCAATGGATGCAGAAATAATAATATTTTTATGAAACAATTTCTGTTTATAGTAACCACTCTTTGGCCATCGAGCTTAGATAACAAGTCAACTCTTAATTTTGTGTCTATCCTTTTTTATTACAAGTTGACAGTAGATGTCAACCCTTTTTTATTGATAAAATATGATGTAAACGAATATTCGTGTATAGCTGCAGCAGCGATAAATAATTGATTGTATGCTAATTGTTCTGGTAAGCAAACCGGTAACTTGATGACTCTACCTGGTTAACCCAATGGTTAAATCAATTACTCGGTGACTCAATCAGGTTAATTCAGTGGTCAAATCAGTAACCCGGTGACTCGACCGAGTTAACCTAGTAGTCAAAATCGTGTACTGATGACTCGACCGGATTGGCCCGGTGGTCGAATATGTGATCCAGTGACTCGACCGGGTTAACCCGATAGTCGATCTCATGACCCGATGACTCGACCGGTTTGACTCGGTGGTCAAACCCGTGACCCGATGACTCGATTAAGTTGACCCGGTACTTGATCTCGTGACCCGGTAACTCGGCTGAGTTGACCCAGTATATAGTCAAACCCGTAGCGCTATAATATCGTGTGCAAACATCAATGTTGAAATCTATATTTAGAAATGTTTGAAAAAATTTCAACAATTCACACACACTCTTTATATATAGCCAATGTTCTAAAAGGCTCGTAAAGGCCTCGCAAAAGTGTGAGGTTTGACCTTCACGCCACGTAATAAACCAATACTTGAGCTTCAGGCTTGAAGTGAGACGATAAGTAAAAAAACGTGATAAGTCGCGATAAGACAAGATCCGTGGAGGCTTTTAAATTTAATTTCGATAAACATTGTATATTTTATATAAAATGAAAAATATTACATTCAAAAATCGTTTCATAACTTTATTTATTATAAATTACACTTTTTGTATTACACTTTTTGTGACCTCAAATACTTATAATATGATATAAATATATAAATTTATATATTTTTTAATATTTTGTGACGCGTTAATTCACGCATTAAGAACGTCATGACTTGCCATGACTCGTAAAAACGTAAAGCTTGGCTATACCGTCACGTCACATCTCACACCGTATAAAACTTTGTATATAATAGAGATACAACCATAATCAGGCGAGTAAGTGCATGAAAACCAGATTTTTTAACGGCAAGCAACTGTATTAGCATTTGTAATTAAATGTATCGTATAATGTTTATGCGTAAAACATAAAATAATCAAATTGTAATTTAAAAAGCTCATAAAACGCGATTATTCAACTTAAAGAACAATTATTGAAGCAAGTCCTTTAATAGTTTTATGATAACATATTTTATTATTTTAGTGTAGAATTTATATTTTAAAAAGGTATTATGAGTATTTAATATTTCTTAATTTTGATATCTTAAATAAATATTACTTTTGCTTATATTAGTAGATTTGAAAAGAAAATAGCTGTGTACACAATTCTATCATTTAGCACTTCTCATCTCATATATACATCTATATCTATATTTATATCTATAATAATATATAAAAAGTTCATCTTAAAATTTAAAAATATTAAAAATTCAACATTTTCATATATAAACATAATGTTTAAATAGAAAATAAGTGTATTAACCACTACATTATGGGTTCGATCATCGAGTGACGGGTTCAGCCACCATGTTAACCTGTCGAGTCATCGTGTTACGGGTTCGATCACCGGATCAATCCGGTCAAATCACCATTTTACGGGTTCGCTCACCGGGTCAACCTGACCGAGCCACCGGGTCATGAGTTCGAGTTCCGGGTCAACCCGACCGAGTCACCAAGTTATCAGTTCGACCACCAAATAAATTAAGATATCATACACTATCCGCCATTATGCGCGGGTATACGTCGATTTATCTCAATTGTTGAAAGTTGAAATTGTTAAATGTTGAAACTTAAAAAACCAAACAAATTAGGCAACTAGAACAAAACGTTTGTGGTTGAACAAATTATTATTCTAATCATGGCGATGTTGTATACAAGTTGGATATGTATAAGTGTATTCACCAAAAAATTGTATACATAGTAATACCGTGTGAGAAATGAAGCCAATGTTGTAAACATAGTAATACCGTGTGATAGACTAAGGAAATAACATCTCTTACCACAAGTCGTTTCATTTTGCTCGACTTTTTCGTTTTCTTTGGCCCAAAATTTTGAAGCTCATTTAGTTCATTGCTTCTTATATATTACATCTTCTCCCTCATTTCTTGAAGTATCTAGAACTAACATTTTGCCTCATCATCCACTTGCACCGGTTTGATGCTTGACCTTTTTTGTTACTTTTCGCATATTATGTTGTGCGGCTTTGTTTCATACCAATGTTATTTCTTAATTTAGGAATATGTTGTGTTTTACCTGAATACTCGTATTCTTTGCTTTCTCGCGTTATTAGACCTCGATCATTCTACAACTACATTAATAATTCATCAGAAAAAGAAATCTCATCAAATGTCACATACTAAATTTGCGGTGTTAGTTTATAATATTGATGGATTATGATGCTAACCACAAACTCTATACGTGATAATTGGTGGATATATTTGATTGGTGTGGTGTGTCGGTTGAATTTCAAATTGGCAGATGAATAAGTTCGATTTCGTTTACGAGGTTGATCGTTATCCTTAATTGCATTTATAAATCCTATCCGTTTCTCAATTTTTTTTGTTTCTAAAAACATAGTTTATGGTTTCTAAAATCTATATATTGGGTGAAAGTTTAATGGTGATTGATTTATGGGTTTGATAATTTGATATTTTTTGTTTTTATGTAGCCTTTTAAGTTTCATGTGTTTGGGCAGTTGGTGAAAATTGCAAGTATGAACAATAACATGAAATCCTCGATCACAAAGGTTTTCCCATTCTTAGGATGGAAGCTCCAGATTGCAAACCGGGTAAACGTATAAAAAAATGGTTGCAAATCAGGTATGGATCTTTTTACACTCTCACACCAACGTATGTATAGAGATGCCCATAAATATAAGTAAGTACCATATATATTAACTTTACTTATTTTATTTTCTTAATATAGCATACAAGTTGTTTAGATTTTCTAATCAATCATAAACAACTGTTAATGTTTTATGTGAATCTATTACGTTATTTGATGAGTAGGGCAAAGGCTGAAAATGATTGAAGTTGATTTTGAAGCTTTGGATCTTGGCATGCCTTCGCTAATCCTCTCATCGTCTATTGGCAAACGACATCACTGCAAGTAGTTATAACAATTCGGGTGATTCACACGAACAAATCGACAGTGCAATCTCGACTGCTTTGAACCAAGCAAGCTGGTATACATCAGTATAAGTTTCAATTTTCCAGGAATCCCTCATTATACTTTCGATCACAACATATGACTTCCTTATAATTTATGCCTCACATCTCCTATAGATCGAGCCACCTTTTAAAACTTGATACTGCTTCTGTTTAGCTAACACTTGAATATGGGAATGACATTTGGAGTCATAAATTTATACATACTGTATTATATTTTTGCATTCTTCTGTTATACTTGTCTTGGAACAAAATATGATTAATTATGACATTCACGTACCATTGTAACATGGTATAAAATGATGTCTTCTTAATTTGTTGTTGATACTCGTTATCTACTTCTTTTTTATAACACAAGTTGCTCTTATTCTATATATCATAACATGGATAATTGTTGCGTAGGCCAATCATAATATGTCGTTTTCTAATGTAAACCTAATTGGGCTTTACAGATTAACGCCCCGCTTTGAATTCCTCTTGCAACTTTATCTTTATAGAGAGGATGGGATTTGTATATGCCATCGTATCATCACCACTTATGTTTTACTTTCGATTGTGTATATGGATGATGCATGAACTATCAAAGGTGTAAATTTGGTGCTAACTAAGATGGGTAATATTAAGTTATCGCATGTTACGAGTATTTATAGTTTCATTTAGATCTTTTCACGATTTATTTTGAATGTTACACGAAACACTTACTATAATATTACTTATCATTAAATATTTGTAACAACACATTCCCGCAACTAAACACGGGTACTCGTCTAGCACATTATAAGGTGTGTACCCATTACCAAAACGTGACCTAACAATCAATTAACGGTTAAGCATCTCTATTTTGTCTTAATCTTTACATTACTAGCTTTCTCTTAACTGGTTATCAAAGATAATTTTGAAAAGGCATTTTAGTGAGTTTTAAGTTCAAGTCTAACTATCAACATTCAGGGGTAAAATAAATATGATTTATTCCCGATATTAGTGTAAAGAAATGATTTGTAAAATTTTAATCAACTATCGTTTCTATTATTATATGAAAAAAACAAATAGTTTTTTAATTTTGTTAGTTGAGAAAAATTTGAGCAATTAGTTTCTCATAGCGCAAAAAAGGAAAAGTAAAATTATGTCGATTTATATTTGTATACATTTTTTAAAAATTTCACGGATAAAAGTCATAAAATGACTCAACTTATACTAATTCAAAAATTATACTATATATAACTACTAGTTATAATACCCGTGCACGCACGGGTTTTTTTTTCTAGAATTGTAAATAATGTATCGATTTAAGATATATTATTATATTTATTTTAATTAAAATACATAGGAAATATCAGATGCTTTGAAAAATATTTACGTTAGATACACCTGAATTGACATGCCACCTTATCCGGTAAAAACAAAACCCATCGATATTTGATGTGGGCGTGTGCCAGAGCTTGTTTGGGCATGTGCCTGCAATCACTTTGATTTTCAAGCGTTGGTTTTAAAGTTTGTGATAACGTTCTTTACAAAGCCATAAAAGTGACTCATCTCGGTCCGCTTGGTCTTGAGATAGATCGAAAACGGTTTTCTTTTGGTGGAAAAAAGTTACTCATCTCGGCCCGCTTGGTCTTGAGATAGATCGAAAACGGATTTCTTTTGGTGTTAAAATGCTGTAATATACAAAATTTTAATTTGGATGTGTATTCTTTACACATTACTTTTTGCTAAAATCAAATCAAATGGAACTGGAGTCTAATGTTCAACTTTTAGAGATTAAAAGTGTATACATTTCACAATAACTTAGAAATATTTTTTCATTTAGTATTAAAAAAATCATAGAGACATACACTTATTATATATACCAGTCCCTATATTTAGAAGCATATTACACTTTGTGAACTTATGCTTGTGGCATTGTAAATTTGCGAGTACTTAAAATACGCATTTCCCATGTACGTAATTAAAAGTGTTTACCACATTCATATATTATGCACCCATATTCCAGATAAGTCATTCAAAATATCGATCCCAAACACCATCTAAATATTTTTCGGCAAAAGTACAACTACTTGAGTTGGTACTGTATGTTTTGGCATATCACGTAATGAACACAGATGAGCTTCTTGATATGCATTTGGTTGGTAATTATGATATTCAGAAGCTTATATTAGTGCTTTTACCCGTAAGAACGAATTGTTGTCATATTTAAAAATTTTAAAAATGTCAAGCAGATAAACCGATCAATTTTCCCATTCTTTGACGTCGATCGGTTTATTACTTGCCCAATTTACCTGCAGTTTGTTTACCTGCCTACTTTCCCCCTTTTTAAAATTTTTTCATCCTGGTCATATACCACTTCCATATAAAAATGCTCATGAGCCGTTCAAAAAAAATATAAAATATAAAAATGCTCATGAAGAGGCATGTACTATTTTTCATATAGGATAAGTCTTTTTGTATACACATATTCATTATCTAACTTTGATCATTAAAGGCCTACTGTATTATTATCTTAAGAGCTGCATGTGTTCATTACTATACTATTATAGCATATTCTTAGGGGGCTTATATCTATAAGATACATAACTAAAACAAAAAAGTTTGGAAACAAAGATAGCAAAACAAAACGATACCTAACGACATAGAATGCAACATTTGCCAACAAAAACGTCCTATGTGCACATCCAATAGCAAGAGCACCACCTGATCCAGCTTAACTCGCCACGTACAACTGTATCAAGTGGAAGCTTGAGGCCAAACGTAGTCCTGATATGATAAGCTATACCTTTGCCCTGCCATGAGTATAATTTTAGGGCCACTATCGGCCACATACATATCAACGATGAATAAAACAAAACCTGAATCGACCCATTAATAAGTAGATGGGTGGACTATAGTGCCTGTTATTGAGCCAATAATGATGAGTCTTTTTTATGGATAATCCGACTGCTTAAACTCATCAATCAACAAACTTTCAAACCAACACATCAAGCGACTGACCTGATTGCTTGATTTCCCCAACAAACTGCCTGATACTATCAAAAGATGAAAGATCTAAATGCATCACTGTATAGTTATCTTTCGCCATTTCTCATGATTCTGCAGCTCTTTCTGCCTTTGAAAAGTCTTTGAATGCCATAGTCACAGTGCTATTTTCCTCTTTCTTCTAGAGATGTTATGATGGCAATACCCTTTATTTAATGTTCTCTTTCCATTCATTGACGCACGGTTTGTAGTAGGAGTTGCAGAATAAGAGCAGAAATAACTAAACTTACGCCTGCACATAGTATTTGACCTATCATTCAATAGTTATGACTTTCATTTGCTTCTTCGGTTCAGCTTGCCCTAAAATTTCTACGTAAACAATTCCAATCCAACTGGAGGAAATGTATGGAGGTAGCACCTTTTCAATCTTAGGCGTGTGGAACTTATATATTGTCTGCTCAATAGAGTTTGCACTTGTTACATGAGCACATATATTATAAGCAGCCTGCATTACGTAGAGATAAACACACGTTATTCATCGACAAAATAAGTTAAAGAGAAGTTTTACTTCAACTTATATGATCAAATCAGTTTGGACCATGTAACATCAATATAATAGTGATTCAACATGGAAGTGCGTCACCTCATGAATAATCTCTTTTTCTACATGACGTCACTGGCCTCCTCTTGACAGCGTCTTGTGCAATATCCTAGTTTCAAACAATAAAAACACATAAAATAAAAATCATCCTCCCAAAATTTAAAAAAGAAAGAGGATTCCAAGTTTCGGTGTATGTACATCAACATATCATTTTGAATTAGTTTTGCCTTAAAAAAACTCTAGCCAAAAGAATTAAGCAAGAAAAGATAAAGCACCCGAATTCTGAAATGAAGATGGACTCTAAATTGACATTTAACAACAAAAAACCCCGCATAAAACCATTTATATGATCACTTCATATGAGATGCGGGCGGGTCTAATAGGATTATAGCTACAATTGTGTATTTACAACTTTTAGGATCATCTTATATCGCATGTATTTTGTTGAGTTAAAACTTATTTTGAGCCGATTGCTTAATAATTTGAATCATTTTTTGTCTACAGAAGGTGGGCCTTTAAAAATACGCCATAAGCACCAAATATAGGTTGACTCAAGGCTAATCCAAACACCCCCAAGTTGTTTGTAAAACACAACTATCAGTAACAAAAAGTCATGTTCAAAAAAAAGTAACAAAAAGTAGAAAACAATCATAATTCTATCAAAATATTTCTAAAAGACCACAACAATTCCAACAAATCATCCACAAACTAAAAATAACGTAAGTCCAAATAATCCAATAATGCATAAAACAGTGAGTAGCGAAATTAGTTAATGAATTTACCTGGAACACTATATAACATTCTAAAAGATCAATGACAAGTAATCGTATCGGCCATCTCCTTTCATGAGCTTCATCCAAAACTATTGTGGGATATCGCTTCAACAAAAAATCATTCTGCAACATGAGGATGATATCAGCAGCTACTCTATCTTTAATCATATTTAATAGACTCTGACACTAAATACTAAAAGAAGAAAAAAAAAATCCAAAAATCTTAAAGCAATAATTCGTCAGTTATAAACTTAGTGAAACAGTTGGCACCAATATTTTTTCCATGTCTAACATTGAAAACTGACCTTTTTGCCTACACTCAGAATAAATAATATATGAATGAGATCTGTCTTCATGACCAAAGGAGAAGATTTGAGGATGAGGTTCAAAATTGACCAAAGGTGCACATAAAACTTGCAAATTACACCATAAATCATGAACGCTAATTGTATATATTTGTCGTGTCTAACACTAAAGATTTTGATTAACAACCTTAATGCACAACTATTGAATTTGAAAAAATTAAATGATGGTTGATGTAAAAGGAAGCATAAAAACAAAACATACCTTTTATTCATCGGAGTCCGCGAGTTTGAATTAGGGTTTTCTTGGTACGATTGATAGGTGGTCGGAGGTTTTTTTTTTTTGGGGGGGGGGGGGGGGGGTTTAGTGTCAAATATGTATGTTCTGATCTTCGTCTTGAACTTACTGAGGTCCCTTGGATCATCAACCTTAAAGTTTTGTAAATGATAGTTTCAACCCTAAAGTCTCATAATATTTAACCCGCTTTTTCAATAAGTTCTTTTCTTTTCATTTTTGACACGTATATTTTTTACCTTGTTTTTACTCTTATTTTAAAAAAAACGAAAATTAAACATTATAAATATATACATTTATCATGATGACATGAACAATGTTTTATTATTATTTTAATCTTATAAACAGTAACTTTAGTATACATTTATCATGATGATAGTAACAATTATTTTTTTAATCTTATAAACAGTAACTGTAGTATTAAAATATTAGATTAAGATAGTGTGGAACAAATATGCATGTCTAAAAGATATTTATCCTATCTTAATACATATCGCACACACAACACAAACCACAAGCTAAAGAGAAATGATTGATTTTGAGCAACAAAATCAAGATCCAAAATCCGGTTATGGTTTATAGGGGTGGGAATCGGGTCGGGTTGGTCGGGTTCGAGTTATTCGGGTCGAGTTAAATTCGGTTTGAGGGTAAAAATAATTTACCCGAACTCGACCCGAGTTGAACTCGGGTTATTCGGGTTCGGGTACTCGGGTCGGGTCTATTCGGGTTCGGGTCAACCCGAATATGGGTAAAATATTTAAAAAAAAAATAATTTTTTAAATAGAAATTAAATAAAATTTATATAAAAAAAAAAATCTTATTCGAGTCAATCGGGTTGAAGCGAACCCAAATTAGGTATAATTTTTTTACCCGATGCCCGACCCGAGTTTGAATTCGGGTTAGTCAATTGACCCGATTAACCCAAATTGAAATTTGGACCCGACTAACCTGACCCCAATATGCTCGGGTTGGGTTCGGGTCAGGTCGGAAAAAAATACACCCCTAATAGTGTCTAAACTAATATCAAAACTTATTTTTCCTAAATGTCGATCTTCTTCATTTAATCACAACTACGACGACTACCAATAAGCTCCGCCCACTCATAACTCTAGCAACCAAGAGTGTTTAATAACAAAGCCGAAGTTAAAAAATTTTTTTCTCTATTTCTATAAAGCTTGAAAGTTGTTATATTTTAGTATTTAACAAAACCGATGTATACAACACGCCTTGCATACCTAAGAGTTAATCAAAACCTAACATTAAAAAAAATCAATGTGTACAAAACGCCCCGCGGCGAAGCGCGGTATCAAGAACTTGTTTATTACTAAATTAAGAAACAATTACACTTTTAAAAAGAATAAATTAAATAATTATTTCTTATTAAAGAAAGAAATCTCTTTAAAAAATCTGGGTTTTGTTTTATAAAGAAAAAGATTCGAATGAAATAATATTAATACATGTGATTGTCAAGTTAAAAATGATTTCTTTGGAGGTACTAAATCTAGTCAAAGTCGTATCACCTGTTTTTTTGGTTTTTTTTCTTTTTTCTTTTTAAATTTTAATAATTTTGTTTAAATTGTAAAACTTTGAAATCACAAGTATGAAACATAAAATACCTTTAACAAATCAAAATTATTAAACAAGTATAATTACGGAACAAAAATTAATAAAAAAATATGTTAACAAAGAATTCGAAAGAGAATATTCTTGTATTTCTGGTAAGATAGAAGATAACAATATTACTAATAGTTCCTTTAAAAAAGTATGAGGTTGGTTATAATTTGGAGAAAGGAATCTTGAAGATCCATTCAATTGTGCTCAATTTTTAGCAAGTTATGCATGCAATTATCAAAATATCTATTAATAGTTAACAAATAGATATTATTCTAAAAAAATTAAAAACTATTAATCAAGTAATCAAACAACTACCTAATCAACTATATTAACTGTCAAAATAATGACAGTGCGAATTTAATATTTGTCAAAATGCGTTATAGAGAGAGATGCAAGAATAATAAGAACATGACAGATTCTTTTAGGGTTTATATCATGTAAACAATGTTTGACCACAAATGCAATAGGTAAAGAGAACACATGAGACCACATGAAACTTTAGTGAGAAAAGTGGAATCGTTGAATGGTCTTTGAGATGAATTATACTATTTTAAAGTGAATGTGAAATTGCAATAAACAAAAATGAATGTTATATAGTATCATTGTTTAAGAACACGCATCAAAGACTCAAAGTGATAGTAAATTCACTAGATGTGCATACGAATTTTTCTAATCAAAGTGAGTTGATTTAAGTGTTCGGATCCATATTAACAATATAAAGGTTTGATTAATGTGTGGTATGTTAATCAAATAACCTTATATAAAAAGTCACAAACATATAACGAAGGGGTGATGGCTACACGAATTTAACCCATTAGTGTGTTTCCAAATGTCTTAAGTTTTATTCACTACTTAATTACTCCATTAGTCAAATATCATGTGAGGAAATGTCGTTTCTTTTGGAGATCGAATTCGAGCACACATGGAATTAATTACTACGTAGTTGATTAAAACTCTTTGCCGACATCTGGATTCTAATCTCAGGCATATTTGACTTTGATTTTCTAAGCCTTTAGACCTTTAATACCCTGTAAATGTTGGTTGAGTATTTTATCCCAAGTCCTACATTTGCATCACCTAACTAACATGTGCACCTTAATATTATCATAATTAAATTATTAACCTACTTATATTTCTTAATGACTTTTACTTACTCATCATCACAATAATTAATAATCTCTGATAACTTAGTTTTATATTTTGTATAACCATCTTATGGTTTGACCAAAGATACAAATATATAGATTCTTTGGTTTGAATTATTACTAGTTAACAAACAAATCAAAGGAGATGTTGACCGATATTAGAATATTAATGCTAAAATGGGTTTCATGTTCTTATGATTAATCAATTTTTCAAAACCAAGATAATATAGTGTATATAAGTTTGAATTATGTTTGATTCATGCATGCAACGTTAGTTACATATGAACATCATAAGTGCTTTGGTGGTCAATGTTTTTTAGGTCACAATCATGTAAAACGAGCTTTACATTTCATAAAATACTAAAATATAGACAATTTTAACATAGCATCTCTAAAACAAGTTAATGGCATAACCTAAAAGATGTATATGGAGACGACAAAAACCATCTGGAAATTAAACAAATTTAACAAAATTGTTCGACTTGTTACCAAATGATAGTACTTATGAATAGGTATGAGTAACAGAATAATAGTGAAAACAATAACATAGTTTTTGATACTATTTTGATTCGAAAGTGAGGAGTTCCACAAATTCGAATCCATAAATAAAAAATGAAAACCTCGCATGTTTGCCAAATTGATGAACATAACAATAATGAGAAAGTAAAAGGCTTAGCACTTTATTTCCCGGATGTCCAAGAAATTAGTGCCACTAGCGATGACTAACAAAAAAAAAAACTTGCGGGTAAAATGTAAGCGTGGTCACATCTCTGATCCGATAACAACGGAGAAAAATATAATAAGTCAAATAATTTTTGACATAGAAAACTTGAACTCGTTAAATTAGATAGAACTTTATTGCACGGGTAAATTAGTGAATTGAAATTAATATTTTTTACAATATGAAAGTAAAGATTATGATGAGAGTTAGGAAACAAGCAAAGCTATGAACCTTGTTAGTGATTGGTATGAGTTTATTGAGGGAAGAGAGTTAGGAGGGAGGAGAATGAGACGAAGGTGGAGGTACTTTTTAGGTTAAAGGTATTTAAGATTAGATATATACAATACCGGTAATATCCTTTTCGTTTACTTAATTAATTTTTAGACATTAATAGTCAAAAATCCACTTGTCAAACATTCATTGAGTTCTTATATTTATAACCTTAAAAAGTTCTCATTTGATCTAAATCTTAATATATATATACGAGGAGGGATTTGCCACGTCATCTATCAGGGTACTAATCCCAGTCAGCACATGGGCTTACGATCTGGGCTTAGTAAATCCCAAACCCAAAACTGGCTTACAATCCGGGCTTAGTAAATCCCGAACCCAAAACTGGATATCCTAAAACTTTAATCAATAACGATTAATAATTTAATATCATAAAACAAAATCCAACCCAAAACTTTAAATTTTGAATCCCTAGAAATCTGTATCATAAACTCGACGATATCATCATCGATTAATTCTCATTCCTTCATATAAACCCTATACCATAAAACTCGGTAATATACTTTCACGGCCTGAAGGTAAGATATGAGTGTCGGTAAAACGTTTTGAGATTTGTGTTTTTATTAATTGGTTTGTATAAAGTAGGTATGTGTTCTTCTTACATAAGTTTACAGTTATAGAATTACAGGCACGTATCCCTAATATCAAACCCCTAATATCATAGGTAATCGATTTTTTTTGTTTTTTTTTGTAGTTTAAAGGAGCTCAGGAAACTATTAAGAAGCTTGATTTGGAGAAAAGTTTATTACAATTTCAAGTACGTAACACTAATATCATGGATAATTGATTTTTTTAGTTTAAAGAAGCTCAAAGAAACTCTTAAAAAGCTTAATTTGGATGCTAATTCTTGCTATCAGAACCCTTAAACATGTTATGTTAAGGATATGTTAAATGGAGTAATGTTTATTTACCTTAATATCATTATTATCTTTTATTTGTTCTAATTATTAGGTTTTTTCTTTTTTATCAATAATTGTAATCGTAACTGTTATGTTTATTTGGGGATTTTGTCGTTGTTTGAATTAGGTTCAACTTTAATGGAACTCAGAAGGAAGCAATCACATTAGCTGGTGTGCAGTGCCTTGAGTGGCAATAAAAAGAGGTATGTCTCGATTATTAAATGATAGCTAACTGACATACTTATGAGACGATCGACTTCCAATTAATGACATATTTAGATAAACAATCTTCATTCTAACTTGAATACAACTATTCCATAAAGTATCACCAGGTACTTAATATGTTACCTTACAGATTACAGACTAGATGTGTGTGGGTCATGCATACAAACTGAAGCTGATATAGAGAGTTTAGCTAACGTTGCGGTGAGCATTAACAAACCTGTTATTTTCAGTATATCGTGCGTGAATAATATCACTTATGTTAAGTTCTTGAGGTATAACAATGTTTACTATAAATCTACTCAGGTAACAAAGTGTCAGCTACTATACAACCATTTTTACTACTCAAGCTAATATATGCCAAGAGCCTGTCCATAGAGTAGAAGATGCACTTCATCTTTTTTATGCACCAGATACCCAAGAAAGGTAAGTTAGAGTTTGTATGTGGTACAATGCGTGTGCTGATATGATACATCTGTCTGTATGTGCATCACTTGGCGATTGTATATATATTTTATTCCTATTGATTAGTTATCATGACTCATGAGAGGTGAACGCAAAGAGTAATGAACGTGTATAATAACACTCAAGGGCATGGCCTCGATCTTTTATAAATACCAATTAATTTTCCACCCAGACATTAGGTGCTCCCTGACTATACAAAGGACAACAAGTAAAAACCTAAGCTTGCCTATGGGTGTCCAAGTCAAGTGAAATTGAAATTGAAAGATGACGATGGTATTTTTCAACTCAGAGTTGGTGCCTTGGGCTAGACAACTTTCCCCTGTAGAACTCAACCACTAGGAATGCTAATTTATCTGCATTTAGATGTGATTTTTCTATTAGAAACATAGGTGTATGAAAATTTAAAAGACGACGTGGTTAAGTTTGGTATGCATAGTGGGAAGAACAATGTGAAGAGAAGCCAAAACTCATTTATGTTATAGTGTTGTATATATTGTATTTTTGAACAACCAATGGATTGAAGATAATAGCTAGAGTGTACGAGTTTGACACGACTCGATCTAAGAAGGCAATACAAGTGAGTACTAAGCTTATTAAATAATGGAGTATGGATAACAGCCACAAATTTGCGCCTGGGTTGTTTGAATACAGATAGTATGGTAAAAATACTCTGCATATAACATATGTCTATAATATCTATATCAAGATTCAGTCTTTCTTTTTTCTTTCCTTTATGTAAAGTTGACTGATATATTTTGCAACAAATGCCTTTGTAGCAAGGGTCTTTTAAACCCATTTGGTTCCATTAATGGATCATCAGGTATCTGTTACAGGAAGTGTTCACTTTGATCTTATGAAGATTGTTTTACGGGACGTACAGTGTGTGCAGGCTGAGCGAAGGGATAATGTCGACCAAAGGAAATTATCAAGTTTTTTAGAATCTTTAGTTTAAGATAATAATACAAATCTCCTATTGATATAATAATGAGGATTCACCAAAAAGTGTACTTTGTATTTCAAAATTTTAGCTTGTGATTGATATCCATGTGAGGCCGCGTTTGTCACCAAGTGCTTTCTCCTGGTGATCAGTTCAAAGATAAAACTGATTCCAAAAAATAATTTCATTGTCATCATAGTCATAGTGGCATGTCAAACTCTGTTACGACAGTGATCCGTGAATGTGTGAGAGGAATGGCTATTGGTAAGACAAAAACTATTGAAAAGGCTGATCGAGCAACTGTTGAACAGGGTACTTTGATGGTGCTGTTTGGGATAAAAATAGACAGCAGAACATTAATTTTAGGCCGAGAAAGCAGTGCAAGTGGAAAGATTGCCATGCTAACATCCTCTACATAACACCAGAATCCTGCCATGGAATCCGTAAACCAAGCTGTGCAGGAACACCATGTAAACGACATTCTCCAGTTATGTGGAATTTGAGAGCTAGTATGTTTCTGTATTCCAATTATTGAAATTTAAAAAGAGCTGATATGTAGTTTGTATGACATAGTTTAGGTAAAATGGAAGACTATATGATAAGCTATAAGTTCTATAGAACAATGAAGGTGGTTTGGTGAAAGTATTTCAGCCAAAGGAAGCCATAAAATATTGCCAAGTTAGAGAGAGAAGCATGTTTTAATTTAGACACGTTTTTGCTCTTCAACCGATTGATATTGCTAAAGCTACTGGTGCGGATGTTGAAGAGGCAATATACACAGTTTGGAACATATATTGGGATTCATGTGTTAGGGATGCTGCAGAGGCAGTATTTTTTAAGAACGTGCTATATCAAGAAGAGGTCACATTTAACGTCCATGGAGAAATACATAATACTACTTCTCAAGGATGGCAGACCCTGTTGCACTCCATCATAAGGTTTTCAAGCATTTAGAACTTTCTTATCTTCCTATAATATGTGTATGCGACTTTCTATTTATCATCCCTAAATCAATTCGCATATAAACATTTTCAGATTTGCTTATGGTGTATTGAGGAGATTTTTACCTGAAGACAAAGTGGACTCAATCAAGGTCTGACATTGTCAGCTGATCAAAGTGGCGCCGTCATTGATGTTGTTGCAACATACGTGCAAAGTTTCCTTGCTGGTATGTTGCGTTTGTTTATTATAATAAATTTCGAGTCAAGTAGGCTAAATGTCAGAATACAAACTTACTACACATAAATTGATGGCAAAATGCTAGAGTCTTTGTAGCCTATGTTAGTCGATGGAATCCTTGAGCATGTAAAACTTGGTTATGCCAGAGCAATGAAGATCATGAATCAAGTTCTATCAGGGTGACATGTGGGGGTCGAGTTAAAACCATAAAATGGCCACACTATAGGTACAGAAGCTGGTTGAAAATGTCTATGAACGTATGGATCTTGACAATGAGGCTCTTTATGACATCCGATTCATCACTTTGAAGCTCAGCAAGCCAATCTGTAAGTACTCCACTTCTGTTAGCTCATTTGTAATATTATGGGGTGTTTGGCATCGTTATTTGAGAGTAATTATTCACTTAATGTATGATAATTTCTAGCGTTTGGTTATTTATGTATCAGTTTTTTGGCGTTTGGTTATATTTTAAATCAGTTTTTTAGCGTTATTCATATTTTTTTAGATATATTATTGGTGCAACAACTTATTATTCCTACATGAAGTTGTTGATGCACGTATGTATGGATCTTGATTGCTGCATAATATGATCATTAAATATTAGTACATGATTGTTGCGTAATATTAGTACCACTTAAACAGCTTATGACCAGGTGGTGTGCTATGCTAGGGAACTACAAAACTGTCGGGTTTTTTGGTCCTGAAGGAGATAGGATTGATGAAATGAAAAAGCTGAACAATCTACGATAGAGGATGGTGATTGTATGGATGCTGAGATGGAACATACAGGTGTGAAAGAACACGCCATTTTGCTTCGCGTGCTCAAGAATCAGAAGAAAATTTCTTCTCAACATAATGTTTGTTGATGTACCCGGTAAATTGTTATCATATCGAGTAACACTCGATGATACAACTGCAGCCCATAAGGAGTTTGCTGATCGAGTTAAGACATGTGAAGTTGAAGGAGCTATTAAATTTAGACCTATTTTATATGCATGTTTAGTTTCATTGAATTTAGAAATGATATTTTGATTTACATATTTTCATCATGTAAATGCTTTACTAATTATTTTCTACTATGTGCAGTTGATTTTACATCAAAATAACTGAACACTTTGAGAACAAAGATGATGTTTGAGTTCCGTAATCAGCAATATAATGGTTAGTTTTCTCATGAACCTTAATATTTTATTATTAAAGGTTTTTGGATTTGTGTTCCAAAATTGAATAATATTGTTAAGTTAAATCTCTGTAGAGACAAATTCAAGTAATGAAATAACGTACGAAACAGACTCTTCTAACATGTCTGCGGATGGATCCCGAGAGTAAGATTTCAACTAATTTTCAATTTTCACACATTGATAAGTTAATAGAGGTTAACTTCGCCCCCTCCTTGAAATGTTTGAATGAATGTATCAGTGCATCAAAGAGTTATTCTCTTATTGGTGACTTGCAACACGTTCAACACATATGAACAGTTCCAACAAAGGTAAATTGTAATAAATCGGGGCTTATAAGGTACTATTTTGGGGTTGGATGGGGATCAAGTCTTTTCATATCATTGATCAAGAAAGATAATCATCTAATTAAATAACAACGGGGTTTTGTGACATTAATATAATTTTGGAAAATTGATAAAATCATAGCTATAATTTTGGATTTTGAAGCAAAGTTAAATTTGTGTAATATTTAGTAACCATGTACCGAGTGTGTGTCTGTTCACGTAGGTGCACTGTGATATGATATAATCACTTATCTCCGTATTGATTGAAGTTTAACGAGTGTCTACTAATATCACTCGATCACTTTTATACTATATAAATGAGTTAATTTAGACTACTTTAATTTGAGACTACTTTATATTAGACGTAGTTTCTAATTTTGAAGGTTGATTTATGATTTGAGTATCTCCTAGCTTTTGAACGTGAAAATGACTCCTTTAACTTCAGGGAACGAAAATCGGTTCACCCGGTAGTCGATTCCATGACCCGATGACTCGACCGAGTTGACCCGGTGGTCGAACTTGTGTCACGATGACTCAATCCGATCGATTCGATGTTGATCTCATGACCCGATGACTTGACCGGGTTGAACCAATGCTCGAACCCGTAATTCGATAATATTGTGTTAAATAGGAAATATTGAAATCTATATTAATTTTAAATTTTTTTGACTTTTATATATAATAGAGACGTCTTTTGAGCACAAACATACCATCTTTATCTTTATTTTATTTCAAATCTATAATATATCGAATATTTTGGTTGACTTATTTCATAATCAATATATGAGTCATAAATCTTGTTAAATATGAAGTAATTTATTAGCAATTGCCTTCTTATTTTTTTTTAGGATGGGAGAATGAAGTAAGCACCTGTTTTGCAGAACCATATGGACACAATATCGTAACACAGTTTCTTGAATCCAATAATACAGAATATGACCAGCAAAGAAATATGAGGATGTACAATCTCATTGGATCTAATATGGATGAAAACAAGATAAGTGGTATGTGAAACCATGACATGTATATTTCTCTTATCATTATTTGTTTATATATCAACATGGCCGTCCTGCAAATTTCTGAGACGTGTGTCATTTTTACGAGAAAAGGCCCCTTAAAAAAATAGATTAAATTATAGTGCTTATTTACTAAATGATGTTTTGAGTTAAGGTGTAATATAGTGACAAATCAACCATTTAGTATTGTATCATTGTATTAAGTTTCAAATCCTACCATTAGTAATACTTTAGCAAACCTGTTTTTGAGATAATCACTAATGTTTAAATTATGAATGCGAAAATTTGGAAAAGTTAGTATCTAAAATTTAGCCAAATTTTATTCCTAAAGATGAAATAACGTATGTAAAATGGGCCTATTATATACAATAATGGACAGTTCTCAAGGGCTTATTTTATTACTAGCCGAGTACCCGCGCAATGCGGCGGCGGGTACCCGGTGACTAATTTTGTGGCGAGCAAATATTTTTTATGACTATTATTTTCAAGACAAATGACTTGTACCAACACCAATACTTACGCGCTAAGGGTTCCGCCTCCTTATGCATGCCTATCAATTTCAGTTAAAATTATAGCTCCAACATCAACACTTTGTTTGAAGGCTTGAGCTTATTAAAATGCACGTCGACCGATACTACTATCCATAGAAATATAAGAATATATGGTTTGTGCAGTTCTACTCTTATAAATTTAGCAATAAAAAAATAGCTATCATATGATGAAAAAATATAATCTGTGTATAGTATACCAGTGGCGGAGCTTGACGATTTTGTTTGGAGGGCCCAAAAACAGCATCGATTTTTTGTGTTTTTAGATAAATTATATATGGTTTAGGCTTGGCCGTTTGTAACTCTTTTTATTCTATGTGAAAAGTGGATGGTTTGAGGGAGTAAAGAAAGGAGAAAAATCGTTTCAAATAGTGATGTAAATGGGCCGTTCTGAAATTTGAAAACTATATTAATTTCTATATAATGAGTTGTAAATGGTATTAATGAACCGTCATTTATAATTATATATGTTACATTGCATTTCATTGATGTATTTTGTATGGATGTTTTTAAGACTTTGAATTAGTAAAAGACTAATCATTCCTAAAAAAGAAATGTATAAGGCTTAATTTTTTAAGACTACTATTTTTAGAAGGGCACAAATCCTTTTATAAAGTAGTATAGATGAGTAATGTGCAGTTGTTCATTATGCACCGATCCAAATCTGGTCCTGCTTATCAATCTCGTGTATAATGTTTGGAACCTATAGCACGTTTAAAATCAAATGGCATTAACGATTTGTATTTAAAAGATTGCTTTCAATAAACTTAAATTAAAAAGTATGTATACGCCTAAATAAAGTATACATGATTGTTGCGGAAACAAACTATTTATTATATCAATATTCATTTCTTTAAGTTCTTTAACAGTTGTATATAAATTTTAGAATGTTCGCAACTCATTAACTGTAAATTAGTTTATGTCTTGAATACTCACAAGACTAGCACAACTATAAATTTATGAAAAATACAAAATCTTTCAACACCAATAATAAGCGAAGTAAAAAATATAAACAAAATTATATAATTAAACAATATAAACGACAATCAGAAGTCACACCCGCCCATCGGGCGGGGTTTGCAACTAGTTCTATAGATATATATATATATATATATATATATATATATATATATATATATATATATATATATATATATATATATATATATATATATATATATATATATATATATATATATATATATATATATATATATAGAGTTAGGTTAATGTAGTTTACCTTTTTAAAATTGTTAAAATGAAAAGTAGTATAAACCGTTAGATTAATTAGTTACTATTAGATATAATTAATGATATATGAGTTGAATTAATGTAACAAATCTTTAGTCAAAGGGTAACTAATAAATAGACCTAAAATTAATTATCATTTAAACAATATTATTTATTCTTTTAAACAATATTTAATTTTCATTTAACCAAACTTTTTGATAAATAACGTTTTCTTGATACATCTTTATATTTATTCTTTTTTTAATATTTTTATTCTTTATATTAGGTAGAATTGATACATACCAAATTTTTGCTACATTATGTCTAAATAATAATCTTTACAAGTCTACACAACTAAATATTCAGTATTTTACAATATAATAATACGATACGTCAACAAGAAAATGATGATACATGTCTATCAACTCATACAAAAAATAGATAAAATTTTCGTCACATCTAAAATTACAAGCATGATGCTACATATTTGACATTTAACTCGTACACTAACTAAACAAATAAAAAATCAACATGTACCAGTTGATATCCATAACTATAAATTAATTAAATTAATATAATATACACAAAATAAATTGTCTAAAATCGTATAAATGAAAATGTGAAACAACATAAAAAACTAAAACTACAAAATTGTTGCTAGTACATAAGTAAAATATACGTTGTAGTTAATTTTGAAAAAATATGATAGTGTTTTTTTTTCAATTAATATCATGCGTTTCAAATTCATATAATTAATAAGGGTAATAAATATAGTTAAATTTAAGCAATGAGACTAATTTTTTCATAAATGTCATAACCTACATAGAAATGCAATTAATTAAAAGTTTAATGTTCTTTTAATGAGATTGATGTCATCTAATTAACCTAGTAGATCTAAAGGTTCAAAACACTTTTTATTTTAACAATTATAAGATACTACACTACTTTAACTAAAATATATATATATATATATATATATATATATATATATATATATATATATATATATATATATATATATATATATATATATATACCGCCAAAAACATATTAGAAGTACGAATAACACAAGCCTATTATTGTAATGATTTTGATGAATGTATGGTTTTATAAAAAAAAATTAATATATATTTTAGGAAGAAAAAATGATTTTTTTAAAACACACACATAAATCACCAAATAACTCTAGAATAAATCACAAGGTTAAAGACGTAAATTTATGAAAATTTACTTCTTACAAAAATTATTGGCACACAATTACGAAAATATATATTCGGCGACCCTTACCATTCCCTTGAGATATTTTTATTTTCTTGACAAACTTAACATGAAACATCTAACAAAGTTATATATACGGAAATCAAAAATAAATAAACTTGTCCCAACACGCGGAACGTATTCCCCTCGTTTATGTTCATATTTTCATTCTGTCTCAACAAGACTAGTTTTGTGAAATGCATTACAAAGCTTGTAACGTGTTTGATTCGGCTGGAATGGCCATATTGGCCTGCTGAGGCTGTTGTGGGTTAAACTCGAATGTGCTGGTAAGCTGACAGTTGCGCCTCGAGTAACCACAGTCATTTTGTTTGGGTTGAAAAATGCGTCGAGATTATTAGACCATAAATTAGTCCAAGCCCAACTTGTGGGATTAGAGTTTGTAGAAACTAGAAGGGGGGTTGAATAGTTTTTCTTGTTTATGGCCCTAATTAAAATTCTTTCAATTAGGTTTGTCCCAAAAATACCTTTTACTTGAAAACTAGGTTTATAGTTCTTAGGTTCAATTATAATGCATTAACAATGAGTGGTGACAATGAAATGCAATGCAAGAATGTAAGTATAAGTAAGGAGTAAGGAAATAATCAACCTAAGAAAAGACACCAAGATTTATAATGGTTTGGCAACGAAGCTCTCTCTTCGTTCCTACTCTACTCCTCGAGTACACCTTACTCGAGATTTCCACTATATCCACAAGCTCCTTCTTGGCGAAGAAAACCTTACAACGTCGCTTACATTATTTTTCGACACTAAGCTAAATGTCGAGACCTAATCTTACTTAGGACCAATCTACACATGTCGCCTACTTCACTATTTTCTGACACAAGGCTAGATGTCGAGTTCTAATCGAAAGCTAGAACCAATCTTCGTCGCCCATCTTCTTTTCTGACACAAGGCTAGATGTCGAGTTCTAATCCAAAGCTAGAACCAATCTTCACGATTCTTAAATTTCAAGTTTAGTGAGAACTCACAAGACACATACACACATCACTTTGTAGTTTAGTGAGAACTAACACACAAGACTTATTACAACTCAATAAGACATATCTAGGTATACACATGTAACTTTAATCCACACAAGAAAAATCTAATTATACACATATACAATGGATTTACACAAGACTAATCCAAGTATTCACAAATACATTTGATTAACACAACACTAATCCAAGTATACACAAATACATTGGATCTACACAAGACTCAAATATAAAATGATGAACATGACTAGATCTAAGGAAGGATGATCTTTATCAAGGATTCATCTTTAATCACATCATAAAGTGTGAGTGATCTTATCTTTGGACAAGTAAAGAAGAGGATCAAGAGGATAATCATAAGTAAACATACTTAACACATTAATTGATCATTTACTAATGATTAGGATGTAGAAAAAAGATAAGGGGCAGAAAGAATGTCCAAAAAGGTTCTTGAAAAATGAAGATTTGATCCACTATTTATAGGAGACAAAAACCAACGGCTCTCCGGGCACGGTTCTTTAATTAGTGTACGGTTCATTATTGATAACGAGCCGCATAGCTATTTTGAGAACCGCCCAGAGTAGACTACGCTTCTTTTTGTCTTTTAGTGGGGAAATGTTATCTGAGGTAGATTTTACCTTCAAAGGATATTCCTATGGTATTTGGAATATGCCATATTCAAATTTTCAATTTCCATTTTAATAAAACATTATCTTAAAAATAAAGTTTATTCAAATCTTTCGTCACATTTGTCAAAATGTGAGTTTTAAGGTTAATCACTTTCTAAGATCACTCAACATGATTAAGATATGTTTGTGTAAGACTTAAATTATTATTACCTTGATGATATTATTTGTTGAATAATTCTTCTTCCGGATGTCTTTGACGATAAATGTCTAATTTATACTTTGTCATGATCAAAAATATAAAAGATTAGTTAACACTAACAATTCTTTTAGGCATTTCTTGCATTAACAATCTCCCCCTTTTTTATTAAGACAAAATATAAACTCATTTATGTAAAAAACAAAAAATTTTGAAATATTAACGAGTTTATTACTATCATTTCTCCCCCTTTGTCGAAGCAAAAAGGTTAGAAAAAGTTTTTGAAAAAGAGAAGAATCGACTTTGCTAGTAGCTCCCGTTGGTGCTTACTCCCCTTAGCTTAGGGCACCAAGTGATAGAACTAAGGTGACAAGCTACATACAAAGGTTAGTAGAAAAAAAGAAACACCTATGTATATATTATAGTCACTACCTACTAACTAACTTGAGAGGGAGAAAGAAATGAAATCTCAAATTAGAAGTAAGTATTTGCTAGTATGTCCAAAGAGAGTGTTTTGACAAGATCAATTCACAATTGGTGGAATAAAGGTATAAAATAAACATCCATACCAATTGTAGTGATAATATGTCAAAGGGTGAAGAATTTTGAATTGTTAGAATCACCCAGAGACAATAGTAAATTTTAACCATAATCAGCTCTCAACAATATGTGTGATAAATAATTTGCAAAACAAGAAATAACACACATATCAATCATATTACAAAAATATGAAAGAGCATAGAAGGATAATATTCATACACACAATATGAATATTAAAACCACAAATATTGAAAATAAACAACATAAGCATAAACTATTCTAGTAGAGATAGTCTTCTAAGATTGCTTAGGTTTTTATTTGACTCAGACAATTAGAACACAAAGTATGCTTTAACTGGTAAAATAAGACGACGAGGCATCATTCGAATATTTACTCATGAGAATAAATACTTTGAGAGGAGGTCGAGTGAGAAGAAATTCAAGAAAAATTAACTTTTCATAAACATGAGCAAGTTTAATTTGTTGAAATCGACAACACGCACACGAGCTTCCATGATGCAAAACAAAGTCGTTTGATGGGGGAGGACCATCAAAATAAGAAAGTGGTGGAAGAGAAGAAGATTGAGGATTATAGAGGTTTTCACAATGCCTAGTGAGGTTGGGGAAAAAAAGAAAAGTCATTGAGATGAGGTATGCTGCAAGGTTTAGGTGGTGGTGGAAGATCTTCTCTTTCTCCGATAATTGGATTGATTGAGAAGGTCTCATTCCAATACTCATTAGGAGAAAAAGAAGTCTTGCAAGGTTTGGGAGAAGAGGAATCATGACGATCTTTGTTCTTCTTGATCCAAACGGGTCGAACCAAGATTTTCGGTTTCTTAGAAAGCTTAGAAGAAGAAGCTTTGGGTTTTGAAGGTTGTAACAAATATATGTCAAGGTTAAGCTTATAAGAAGAAGACATTGTGAGGAATGAGAAAGAGAAATCCCAAAATGAGAAGATTTAAAGAAAATAGACAAGGCAAGGAATAAAAAGAAAACTAAAAGGTTTCAATGAATGTTTAACCAAAATAGGAAAACAAAGAATCTTGAAAAAGACTGAGGTCAAAGAAGAAGGACCAAAAACGAGCCAAAAGGTGGCTTGCTGTCCGCGGTTCCTTAAAATAACTTGCGGTTCAATATGTATATTGAGCCGCACAACATTTAATAAGCCGCCACCAGTGGACACTAAAAATCCAGATTTTAGAAAGTTTTGAGAAAAGACTAGACTTTTTCAAAATTAAGCAAATGTTGGATTTTTACTAGCAGTAGATTAGGCTATTGTTGCACAAAGGACAACACACTCACAAAGAGTGTCTTGAAAACTGGTGAAAAAGTATTTAGATAATATTTTGATCCAATTTAAGTCAAGTTTTAGAGGTTGTGATAGATTAAAGTTCAATTTTAATTAAAATTAAAGTTGATTAATGTGAGCACATAGGTTGAAACACACAAAAGCTTAATCTATTAAAACATCTCCATGAAAAACTCATGAAGGAAACCAAATACAAGAAAATAAAAAACAACTAACTACTACAATAGCTAGCTAATCTAGTTCTTGATTAAGCAATCATCTTTGGCTTGTCTTCTTGAAAATATATTATTGAAAATATCATCATTCATCTCCTATGAGGAGGAGGATTGGTGAACAAGGTCAACAAGAAATCTTGCAACCTCCCATGAAATCCAAACATCTCTATTTTTAGGTTTTGAATGATGTAGTTGTTATAGAGGCAACATAGACAATTAGTGCCATGAGCTTCAAGAAAATCAAAGAAGTAAGGATCACCCATGAAGTGAGAAATAAGAACACCCAAAATTGGAGTGTTAGGAGGAGGAGAGGGCATGATCTCAAATGGTGAGATGGGTGAATTTGGTGGGGTGAAAGGTGAGGTTTGCAAAGGCTCAACAAAGTCATTCTCAAGAGGAATACTTTGGAGAGGTTGGGGGTTGATATCCAAGAGAGGAATAGGAGTGAAAGGTGAGGACAACTCATTCATTCTTGATTGGAATGAAGAAGAGGTGGAACCATGGGAATGGTTAGCACCATGAGTTGATCTAATCTTGCATGGAGCAAGAGGTGGTGAGGCTGATGAAGAAATGAGAATAGGAGCAATCTCATTCTTAGGTGTAAGAAAATATTAAGAACCTTGTTTAGGTATCTTGATCTTAATCTTAAGGTTTCTTTTAGTTGTTGAGTGTTTGGAAGAGTTTGAGGATCTTGTGGACACCATAGTTGTGTGTCAAGGTTTAGAAGAAGGCATAGAGGATGTAGAAGAAGAATAACCAAGAGATGTTTAATAAGAAGATGGGATGATCCAAACTAGTAATGTGTTAAAAATCATCTTTGGTGAATAATGAAATTTGTTAGGCTTAATTGGGAAAAAGCTGGTTTTTAGCACTAGTTTTATCCATGATTACAAAGATTTAGAGAAAACAGTGTAAAGCAGATATCCTTTCGAAGTCACCACCTGCAGTTCCCAAAATAGACCTGTGGTTCGATATCAATAATGAACCGCTTGTGATTTATTGAACGCTGGCACAATGTAAGAACCCGTACTTTCCCAACATTATTTTATTCTTTTATTCGTGCTTCTTGAATTTTCCAACGTATTACGTTTTCTTGTATTCTTATATGTAAATCCTGAGATCATGATAATTTTAATAAATTATACTTTTCATGTATTTTCTAATCATTGATAAATACTTTATCTGGAATTATAAAATTCTAATTTATTTTTCTATATTTAATTTAAATCAAAGTTTTTGATTTAAAATCACCCGTGTGCGTTTTACAACGAGTTTACTCAAAATCAATGAACAACGAGAATTCCTAGTGATCGCAATACCGACAGATGCCCAAAATTTTACATTTCATTATCGATTGTTTCGATAATTAATATTTTCGACGATTTCGTTTTAATTACGTATTAAGTCGTGTCGGGAAACCATATTATCATATTTTTTGATGCATTTTAACTTTTGAAAAGTATTTTTACGAAACCCGAGCCTCGTAAATATTTTCAAAATTTACTAATAGTCATTTTCTACCCTTTAAACTATTTTATTGCTTTTAAGTCCAAAACTATTCACTAATTGTAATATCTACTCTAACACTACTATATAAGCATTTTCCTAAACATTTCTCTCATTTTCATCACTTAAAAACACACACACTAAGAAAAAAATCTCTCCCTCCTTTCTCCTCTATTTTTGCCGCCACCCTAAACACCATAAACCACCAAAAATCATCATCTACTATGATCTAATCAAAACTAAATTAAGACCACATCCTATAATCTTGTTGTGGTTCTTTTGATACTAAATTTTCACACATGAATCAACTTTCAAGATTTTTATGTTTCATGGTTGATTTGTGTTTTAATCATCATACATGTAATGATCTTGGCATGATCATCATGTTTTGATCATAAAAGGTTTATTTTTTATCTTTGATTTTTGTTAAAATTTTACATGCAAATGTTTTAGGAATGTTTGGCTGATGGGTATGATAATAGGGTGATTTTAGAGGTATGGGAATGATTAGATTTGGTTGAAAATTTTATTTGTTATGATTTTTAAAGAGTGTATTTTGGACAGCAGGTTATAGCAGATTTTCGTGGGTCAAAGTATGATAAAAGCTTGATATTATGGAATAATATTGTAGTGGTTGTCGAGACGCTCGTTTTGGTATAAGATAGAGCTTCTAACTCATTACGGATAAAAAGTTATGCTAGTTTTAGTATTCGTGCGCCGGGAGACGCAAATCGGCACAATTTGAAATTGTGGCTGATTTTGGGTCGACTCTCGGGGACTTAAGGCATGGTTAGGTAAATTATACTACTGGTTTTTAAATTTCATAAACCTTATATGATGAGTCTAGTAGTGAGTTCAAAAGATGGAATGTCAAAATAATACTTTTAAAGTGGTCTAAATGGTTTTATGAAACAAGTATACAATTCTGTCCAAAACTTTAGAGTTGAGTAAAGTGTCGAGCTGATGGGTTTTATGGTGAGAACTTTGGCTCAAATTTTGGCAAGGTCTTATACAGGTTATGAGTGACATTGACACCAAATTTCATCTAAAATGAACAAGTCCAGATAGGGTAGATCGGTGTGTACATTCGGAGTGTACTTGCTGATTTGTATTTTGGACACATAGTTCAATGCTCGTGTGGCGTGGGTTTGAGTATTCACTATTGGACATGGTGACTTACTCAAGTGTTTAGTCATTATATAAATGACTTAGCTACTGGTCCGATTAAGGTAAAGGGATAGTTTGATTTGCGTTGACTTAGCATCGTATGACGGGTCAATTTCAAGTGTACAAGTGTTTAAACGGGTATTGTTGGATAAATGGGAATATGGATTCATTTGGTTCGTGTCACTGGTTTTGAAATATGAATACTTTGAAAACATTTGAGTCATATTATATTTGGTATATATCGATATTTGAGTTCGAGTCTTAACGCGCGCCTTATTGTGATAGGTTGCGGTTTTCGGGTTTCCCGGGCATCCATATCGTCGGTGATCGTCTCACTACCATTGTTTCTACTCAGCTTCTGAGTACCGTGATTCACTTACCTCGTGGCTAAGGTGAGTTCATAGCCCCTTTTTACTTATACATGGTTTCTAAACACGGGGTGAGATTTTACATGGTGGAATGTAACCATTTAAAAACTGTATGCTATCCAGAACTTGTATGCTATCCAGAACGTGTATGCTTTCTAGAATTTCGATATTATTATTGCTTTTTAGTCTAGCCTCATGAACCGTTAATTTCGAGTACTAAGCGTGAATGTTGTGGGTGGATCCATCGGGATTGACAATCCCCGTCCCATGTTGCGGTTGTTTAACCATGACCACTAATATTTGTTTATACCTGAGTATTTAGGCTGAATACTCCCTAGAGGAACTTACGTAAGTTAAGATTCGGTTCATGAACTGAACAGCAATAATAATAATAGTTTCGGACTATGGTTGACGTATATAACCATTCTCCCTACTACGTCTTTACAAATGAATGCTTGTGTTCCACACCTTTACTGCTAAACCTATGAATATCACTCAACTTTATGTTGAAGATTTTACATGTTTAATCTAGGTATTATTACTTAGCTTTGCTTGGATGGGAGCCCGTAGGATATTATCGTAGCTTGGAGATTTCAGTGTAGATTTCAGCCTTGGTTCTATCTAAAAACCGTCAGAAGATTTTTCTGTATTTTTGTTAAATAAGTGTTATAAATCATGATGAAACAATAAATCTTTCCGCATATAAAACTCTGGGAGCTATGTTTAAAACTCTAATCTTTTGTGATGTAATGTACATGTTTTTATTACGTCAGCTTTGTGTCAATTGCAATTCATTGTTTCTTGTACCATGACGTGTTACCCCTCGTTGCCTAGTTGTTCCATGTCAGATTCTGGGGGGCTCACAGATTGGTATCAGAGCGATGGTTATAGGGAACTGAGTCGTTTTCCAAACTTAGTCTATAACCAAAAGTTCAAAAATTTTAGGTTTTAAGTGTCAAACACAGAATCTGTCATGGTTGTTCGATATCTACGCGGGTAACTCTCTAATCCTTATTATTACTATTAATTATCGTTGTAGTATTTCATCTCTTGATTTCATGTTGAAATATTACATCACCTTAATGACGATAATTACTATGTCTTTTCAAAGCCTTTGTGCTTCATGAATTATCATTGGATATTACTTGATTACATATGCTCTTACTGCATTTCTTGAATTCTGGTTCTTGTGAATTGATCTTATTGCAATGATTTTATATTGTTACGACGTTACATACTTGTATTCAGAGCGCGTATGCTGCCGACTTTTCATACTCACTTATCTGAGTACTATTGCTATCTTGTTTATGCGAGATACGATTGACCTTATGTAAGCCTCAAAATATTGAGTCAAACAAGAATTCTCGGTCATATGTTTATTATGTATCGTATATTAGAACGTTGTATTAGGTAGTAGGTTAGTCGTGTATTACGGGCTTAACTTTAAGCTAAGGTTCATTCATAAGTAACCAAATCCCAAAAGGAAATCCTGGCCCATAATCATATAGCCCATTATGCTACATGTAAGCAAAGGCTATAAAAACCCTTCCTAGCATGTTAGGAAGGGTGTTGGTCATTTGTTAATCTCTCTCATAAATCTAATCCTCCAAAAGTTCCAACCATTCTCTCTACTTTCTCTCACTACTTTCTCTCTCTAGAAATCTTCCATCTTTTATCTACCTTTCTTGTTTAATCATCTAAATATATGGGACAACAATTGGTATCAATCGCCATGGGGTAGATACGTGATTGGTTTTTAGTTTTTCTTATTGTGTTCGTGAGTTTTATTCAAAGTTAAGCTCGGATCATCCAAATTTTTTGCGTTTTCGTGGTGTTAGTGAGTAGACAAATCGACTACATAGGTGTGGTAGTGATTTGGGTTACTTAGATTGGTCAAAAAAATGAAATTTTGTGGTGTTTGGCTTGTTTTTAGGCTTGAAGTCACGAATTTCATTAAGTTCATCCAAGATCCTATTTTTTAGGAACATCTGTTTCAATTTCGCAATTTTGTCTTACATTGCGAAATTGAACTTCTCAAAAATTGCGGAATTGTTCATCCTTTGTGATTGCGAAATCGAACTACTCACAAATTGCGGAATTGTTCATCCTTTGTGATTGCGAAATTGAATACACGTCAAATTACGGAATTGTTCATTTTTTTGTTATTGCGGAATCTTGCAATTTCAGTGGATTGCGAAATCATTCTTCAAGGGAATTGCGGATTTGAACTTTAAGGCAATTGCGGAATTGAACTTTGTGGCAATTGCGTAATGGAACTTTGAGTAATTGCGGAATTGAACCTTGAGTGATTGCGAATTTTATTCATCCATTGCGAAATTAACTCATCTATTGCGGAATTAACTAAACATTGCGGAATTAATTTACAAAGTTGCGGAATTGTGTCACCTTCAACTAATATTGCGGAATTGAATACCACAGTGCGAAATCTTTGCTAATTTTCGAAAATTTGTGTTTTTCGTGTGTTTTTTTTCGCTTTAGAATTTTTGGTTTCTTGTGAAGACAATTTTTAGGGGATTTCAACATCTTTTCTCGACAACACCAATCACAACACATCTACTTAAGATCCTTTGTTACTTCAACAAATTTTGAGATGGATTCTACTGCCGAATATCGTGTGACGAACAACAACATAATGGTGGCGGGTAACAAAGAAAGACCACCAATGCTTGTGTCGGGTCGATATGATCAATGGCAATCTCGTTTTCTACGTTATCTTGACACAAAACCTAACGGTGATGCTTTAAGGCAATGTATTTTGGAAGGACCCTATAAACTCTCAAGGATTCAAGTTCCTAGAGTACCAGCCACAGACACTACTGAAGAACAACCAGCTTATGAACGTGATGAAAAAAGGAACGACCTCACCCCAGAGAACCATGCTTGGTTTGATGCTGAGAAGGAAGAAATCTACTTAATTCTCAGTGGAATTGGATATGATATTTATTCCACGGTTGATGCATGCCCTACTGCTCAAGAAATTCGGACGGCTATTGAAAGATTGCAACAAGGTGAATCACTTAACAAACAAGATGTGAAAACTAAGATGTTTTGGAACTTTGGCAAGTTTACATCAAAGGATGGGGAATCAATTGATTCTTATTACTCCCGATTCTACAAAATGATGAATGATATGACCCGAAACAACTTGCAAGTTTCCACCATGCAAATCAATGTCCAATTTCTACAGCAACTTCAACTAGAGTGGACACGGTTTGTCACCTTGGTGAAATAAAAACAAAAGTTAGACGAAGTTTCACATCACAAGCTCTTTGACATTTTGAAACAATTTCAAAATGAGGCAAATGAACTTCGAGCTGAACGTGTTGCAAAGGTTTCCAACCCACTTGCTTTGGTGTCTACCACTCAACATCACCCAGACTATTACTCTCGTACTTCAAAGACCTACTCTACTCAATCATCATCACCACGATCATCCACTGTCTCTAAGTCACATGCTCGAACAACATCCCGAGGCAAAGAAGTTGCAAGAGCACCATCACTTACACCTGAGCAATCATCTGAAAAAGACAGTGATGAAGAAGTAGCTCAAAAGGATAGGGAATTCAAGCAACAAATGGCTTTCATTATGAAGCAATACAGGAAAACCTACAAACCCACCAACAACAACCTTCGAACATCTTCAAACCCGAGGAACACTTATGCACAGAGTCCTCCAAGGTATGACACACGACGGCGTGCTGAGAGTCCTCCAAAGTATGATCGACAGCCTAAGTATGATAATCAAAAGGTGGCTACTGTTGTTAGCAATAGAGAAACTGATGGTACTCAAGTTGTGCAACAAAGTGGGATTCAGTGTTTTAACTGCAGAGGGTTTAAGCATTTGGCTAGGGAATGCAGGCAGCCAAAAAGGGTTAAAGATTATGGTTATCATAAGGAAAAGATGCTGTTGTACAAGAAAATGGGAAGTTGGGATCAAGTTATCAGCTGAGGAAGGAGAAATGCTTGACGGCACAGATGATGAACTCTCCGATCAAGAACTCGAGACACATTATTCATACATGGCAAAGATTCATGAGGTCCTTAACGTCACTAAAGATGACAATAGTCCTATCTTTGATACCGAGTCAATTGATAAGGTACAACATGATGATGAATATAATGTGTTTGGTGATACACATGAGAATAGTGATCTACCAACAACAATTACTGACACGTGTATGATGGAAACGGTTGATAGCAATACCACACCCGATTCATCAGACATGTGCAATAATGAGTTTGAGGATGATCAACATGCAAATGAGTATGATGACGAGGAGCGTGTCGCGCTTGCTAATTTAATTGCTAGTTTACAAAAATATGTCAATGAAAATAGAAAGAGTCAAAAGCAATTAAAGAAGGCAAACGCAGCGCTCACTCAAAACTTTAAAGAAAGCAAAGCCGCTCTTATAAAATCTAGTGAGACAATTTATAGTTATAGGGCTGAGCTTCTTCAAAAGACCAAAGAGCTTGAGGGGTACAAAAGTCGTGTCATCAACGTTAAAAAGGACGATTTTGAAAATAAATACAACGAAGTTCTTGCTTTGTTAACTTAGGAAAAAACGTCAATCTAATGTCTTATTAAGTGATGAACGTCAAAAAACGTACCTTGCCACAACAAAAGTTAATGAACTTGAACAGAGGTTTTCTATGAATACCACCGATTCTGCTAAAATTCTTGACGAGAAGAAACAAGAGGTTGAAACATTAAAACAAGATTTCAAAAATAGACAAGGTAAAGATACTAAAAAAGTAAAGGATCTCGAAGAACAAGTTGATACAAAGATTTTGCAATAGGGTTCAGATTAAGTTCTCGATTCTCGGAATCTCCTCGAATTAATCACAGCCTAAAGTGGAATGATTTGTTCTTGGTGACAAAAAGGGGTTTTGGTTTTCTATTCTATTAAAAGGATAAATGCATGAAGTAAACAAAGACCAAAACAATTACTTAAATAAAACTTGAATTTAAATTAAACAATTAAATGAGAAAGCAGTAAAATAAACTTACGGAAACTAGCTCTATTCGGAATAATATTCCTACCCGAAATAAGTAGTGCTATCCGGAATAATCAACCATGCGGAATAATTGACTACGCGGAATAACTGGGGCTATTCGGAAAAACAAGGCTATTCGGAATAAAACCTTCTACTCGGAATAACTTCTCTATGCGGAATGTGTTAACCATGCGGAATATAAGTTCAATTCGGAATAAACTCTCTATGCGGAATAATTAGACCATTCGGAATAAGGACACTATGCGGAATAACTGGAAAATTCCGAATAAAGGAAAATGAAAATAGGTTACCCAGAATATCTACAAAATTCCGAATAATGAAAAAGGTAAATAGGCTATTCGGAATATCTTTAATATTCCGAATAGTGGAAAAGGAAAAATGACAATACGGAATGATGCTGGGATTAAAGAACAGAAACAGTAGAAAAACAGGGGAGACGAACTTCAACCGGATCGAACCAAATAAACAAAAAGGTTTAACCAAATTAACCACAAATCATCTACTAACTACAAGGATCAAATCCCAATCATAAAAACACAAATTCAACAACTTTTTAAGATCAAATTTGAACTAAATAAAAACTTAAGAACTTTGAATAAAAGATGATGATGAACAAGAGGAATGAAAAGATTAAATGAACACTTGTATTGATGATTAAGATTCAGTAAACAAAAGGAAAGGATCAAACTTACAAGATTAAAAGAAGAAATCAAAGAGATGAAAACCACTCCTTAAGGGAGATGGTTTCCTACGAACTAGGAGAAATGTAACTGAAAAGAAAAACTAGATGCCAAATTTTGTGAGGGTGATCCCTTTATATAGGCTGAGTGGTTGGTTAGTGAGTGGGCTTTCTCCCTTTCTTCTTGTCTTCTCGTCTTTTCAGAAAAGTTGACGTTTTCGATTCTGATTCGAGATTTGTCGTCGATTAAATTCAACTCGTCTTTTAATTTCTTCGTTTAATAGACTTGACTTTCTTCGACATATTCAAATCTTCCATCTTTGGTCCTTTTCTTCGATAAATCTTCAAATAGGCCCATTGACTTCAAATCTTTTGCATCTCTTGGACAATAGACTTCGTCTTTAGTCTTTTTCCTTGATAAAACCCGTGCAATCCCATGTTTTCCTCAGTAATCATCCGGTTGACTCTGAAAATACAATAAACACAAAAACCACGCATAATTCCAAACAAATGATATTAAATACGTGTTTTGGTCTCGTTTTAGCCAGAATTAAGTGGAAAAAGGATGGGTGTTTACACACCTATCAAATCCCCTACACTTAACCATTGCCATGCCCTCATGCAATGCTTAGTGATAAAGCAAATTTACATTTTTCTCATAATCAATCAACCTTGGCCTTATTAACATACTACTAAACAAAAATTTAAATACTAAGAGAAATCAAAACTTTGTAGTAAATAAAAGGATGGAAATAACTTACAAAGAGATCAAGGACTTACATTAGGGCTTTGGTGCTGCGAAGATTTATCATCCTCAAGTTTCACGTTCCCCAAACTAAGCTTAAAAACGAGATCATTGTTATTATAAGTTAGCAATTCAAACACTTACACACATGGCTTAATTATATGCTTAAACTCCCTTATTCCTAGGTGTATCTCTTATATTTTATTTTTGTCTTAGAATGATCATGAAGATGCATTTTTCGACTTATTTCGATAGTTTATTTAGGCTGAAAGCAAAGTAGGACGATTTGATCAATAGTTAGCTAAAGGACAAAATCTCTTAAAACTGCTTCTCGGGATATCAAAAAGTTCATATCTTGGCATAACTTGGTTCACGATTTGAGACCTTTCTCGGGCCGATATTTGGCATGTACTTCATACTTCATATCTTGAGAGACGTGCTTGATATAATGGTCTTCTCATCGTTAATAGAGTTTCTTCACTTGGAGACTTTTGAGGGGTACTCCAACTTTGTTGACCACGACTTCATGATTATTTCTTCAATCTCTAATTGGGATTTTGAGATACAACGATCCGCCTCCTTTTCGGACTTGGATCTATTTATCCTCATACCTTGTTAGGGTCATTTCGGATAAGCTTCTCCATGATCTTTATAGGAGTTGATTGCTTTTCGTCGTGAGTCTTGATCCTCAATATCGATTTTGGGAATAATGCTTTTCACATCACTTTGGATCTTCAGCAATAAAATGGAATCCCCATGCCTTGTTAGGGCCTTTTCGGACTCGCCAATCTTCGCGCCCCGCTTCATAAGTTATGCCTTGGCTATGAACTCTTATCATTACCGAGCAACTTTTAAACGATCTTGGGCTAGAAGCTAAGTAACTTTTCAAATCGTACGACCTTACTTATTGCAGATAATTATTAGCAAGTGATGGGAGAATAGGCAGATAATTACACCAAGTGAGCTTGCGCAAGAATACTGACTTATAATTGACTCTATCATTTCTCGTTCTCCACAATTTAAAATATCAAGTAATGAGACTCGTGGATGCTTAGCCTAATAAACCTATTAAGGTCTACATGGTTAAGGATACTAGCTAGAAAAAACTTGGATAAGTCTATTCGGGTTGAGTCAAAATAAACGCAACGGGCCTAATATGTCAAGGATTTCAAAACTAGCTACACCACTTTATTAATATTTTTGACTTTATTGCGGAATATATACATATGAAAGCAACGAGAAAATTTTTAAAAATTACGACTAAATGGCCAAAGTTAATAAAAAATTTGAAAAATGTTGAAAAAGATGATTTTCCGGTTAAATGAAGGCATTTTCATGGAAAAGTCCACTTAAAACTTCGATAGAAGTCCCCCCTACACTTAAGATAAACATTGTCCTCAATGTTTAAGCATGTGGGAAAAGTCTCCCCTACACTTATGACATTGTGCACGTTGGTTAACTCAAGTTAAGGAAGAGACGACTAAAGTGATCAATTTCAAATATGAGCATGAAGAAAATTGAATCACGATAGTTGAGAGATAGAACCGGATTTCGGATAACACGGAAGCACGGTTCTTCAAAGGTTCCAAGAGTGCATTCATCCCTGTAATCACATCACCACACAAAGACAAACACCTATATAGGTCCCCCTACACTTAGGAGGTTAAAACATAAAAGGATAGATACTGGGGTTGCCTCCCGAGGAGCGCTTGTTTTTGATAACCGAGTAACAAGCCTGACTCGACCCAAAATTAGTTCATGGGGAACGTGGTGAGGGATGGAATCATCTCCTGAGAGATGTCCTCACCAAAGTACAACTTCACTCGTTGGCCATTCACCTTAAAATTTGGTCCATTAGGTTGAGCGAGCTCGAGAGTACCATATGGAAAAATTTGGGCAATGGTGAATGGGCCGGACCAACGAGATTTCAGCTTGCCCGAAAAGATTTTCAACCGAGAGTTAAAGAGTAAAAATTTTTCTCCAACTTGGAACTCTCGGTTCTTAATCTTAGAGTCGTGAATGAGCTTAGTCTTCTCCTTATAGATTAATGAATTTTCATAAGCCTCATTACGGAGTTCATTCAGCTCATTGAGTTGGATCTTGCGTAGGTCACCGGCTTTGTTGATATCAAAATTAGCCCACTTCAAGGCCCAGTAAGCCTTGTGCTCCAACTCAATGGGGAGGTGGCATGCTTTCCCGTACATGAGACGATATGGTGTACAACCAATCGGAGTCTTGTATGCAGTACGAAAAGCCCACAAAGCATCATCAAGTTTATCAGCCCATGAGGCACGATGCTCTCCCATGGTTCTTTCGAGAATTCGCTTTAATCCTCGGTTAGATATTTCAGCCTGGCCGTTAGTTTGTGGGTGGTAGGCGGTGGAAAGACGATGATTTACACCGTACTTAGCCATGACTCGAGCAAATTGGTCATTGCAAAAATGAGTCCCGCGATCACTAATAATGGCACGAGGCACACCGAATCTAGCGAATAGCGATTTTAAAAAGTTACAAACCACCCTTGCGTCATTAGTGGGTAAAGCTTTTGCTTCAACCCATTTGGAGACGTAGTCAAAGGCTACAAGGATGTATTTGTTTCCTTTAGAAGAAGGGAATGGCCCCATAAAGTCGATACCCCAAACATCAAAGATTTCACATTCTTGTATGAAATTTTGAGGCATCTCATCTTTATGTGTGATCTTGCCTTGTTTTTGGCAAGCATCACATCGTTTAACCATCTCGTGAGCATCACGATAGATGGTGGGCCAATAAAATCCAGAGTCAAACACTTTTTTGGCGGTGTAGTTGGGACCAAAGTGACCACCGGTGGGTCCTTTGTGGCAAGCATCAAGGATTTCCAAAGTTGCCGATCCATCAACACATCGGCGAATAATCAAGTCGGCACATTGTTTGAAAAGATACGGGTCATCCCAAAAGTAAGTCTTGATGTCTTTGAAGAACTTTTTCTTTTGCTGGGATGTTAACCCGTCAACGAGAATTCCACCCGCCAAGTAGTTTGCAATGTCCGCAAACCACGGGGTTTCATCAGAAGTCGAGTTGATAGACATTAAGGTCTCCAGGGGGAAAGAATCATTGATTTCTTTGTTCGGATGATCCCCTTGGTAAGGATCCTCAAGTCTACTGAGATGATCCGCAGCTAGGTTTTCAGCTCCTTTTTTATCGCAAATTTCGATTTTAAATTCTTGGAGTAGCAAAACCCAGCGAAGAAGTCTTGGTTTGGAATCTTGCTTTGTCAACAAGTACTTCAACGCGGAATGATCGGTGTAAACGATTGTGGTGGAAAGGACAAGATAAGGGCGGAACTTTTCAAAAGCATAGACAACAGCTAAAAGCTCTTTTTCGGTTGTCGTGTAATGCAATTGGGCCCCAGTCATTGTCTTGCTAGCGTAATGGATCGGTTGGAAGTGTTTGTTCACTCTTTGGCCCAAAACCGCACCAATAGCAAAGTCACTAGCATCGCACATCAACTCAAAGGGAAGCTCCCAATTAGGGGTAACCAAGACGGGTGCCTTAGTTAGCTTATCCTTAAGCGAGTTGAAGGCTTCGATACACTCTTTAGAAAAGATAAAAGGAGTATCTTTTTCCAAGAGGTGGGTCATCGGGCGAGCGATTTGAGAAAAATCTTTGATGAATCGACGGTAGAAGCCCGCATGACCCAGAAAACTTCTCACACCCTTCACGGTTGAAGGTGGAGGTAATTTGGCTATGACATCTACTTTAGCACGGTCTACTTCAAGACCGGCTTTGGAGATCTTGTGTCCTAGCACGATGCCCTCTTTTACCATAAAATGGCATTTTTCCCAATTCAGAACAAGGCGAGTGTCTTCGCACCGCTTAAGCATACGTTCCAAATTGGCAAGGCAAGAAGAGAAGGAATCCCCGAAGACCGAGAAATCATCCATGAAGACTTCCATGGTTTGTTCAACCATGTCATGGAAGATAGCTAACATGCACCTTTGGAAAGTCCCGGGGGCATTGCATAAGCCAAAAGGCATTCTTTTGTAAGCAAATGTGCCATAGGGACAAGTGAATGTTGTCTTCTCTTGATCTTGGGGATCGATGGGTATTTGGAAATAACCCGAGAAACCATCAAGAAAGCAGTAATATTCATTACCCGCTAGACGTTCAAGCATTTGGTCCATAAAAGGTAGAGGGAAATGATCCTTTCTCGTGGCATCATTGAGTTTGTGGTAGTCTATACAAACTCTCCACCCAGTAACGAGACGGGTAGGAATCAACTCGTTGTTTGCATTGGGCACAACGGTGATGCCGCCTTTCTTAGGCACACAATGGACTGGACTAACCCATGGTGAATCCGAAATAGGGTAAATCATACCCGCATCAAGAAGTTTGATAACCTCTGTTTTGATGACTTCATGGATTTTTGGATTCACCCTTCGTTGGCTTTGAATTGTGGGCTTAAAGTCGTCCTCCATGAGAATTTTGTGTGTGCAGAAGTGAGGATCAATTCCGCGAATATCAGAAATTTTCCAAGCAAATGCCTTCTTATGATCTTTATGCACGGCGATGAGGCGAGTTTTCTCTTCATCTTTCAAGTCCTTAGCAATGATGACTGGCGACTTCTTCTTTTCTTCAAGGAACACATACTCGAGATGAGGCGGCAACTCCTTAAGTTCTAAATCCGGAGGATTTTCGATGTGAGGCGTTTTCAAAGTCGGAGTATCGATAGCAATAACCGTGGAAGATGGTGGAGAAAGATTGTCTTCATTGAGAAGGTTTTCGAAGAAACTCATGTCGTCAGACAAATCGGTGGAAGAATCGGCATTTGCTAAGTTCACATCGCCCATGGTGGCTTCAAGATCTTTCCAAAAGAAATCACTTTCTCCAAATAGAGACAGTGATGAATCAATAGAGGAAACGGTTTCAACATTGGGAAGAGAAGTAGGAATACTTTTGCAAGCATTTTGGAAGTGTTCTTCACAAGCCTCATCAAGAACGTCAATACAATTAACACTCTCGTTGGAATAAGGTTGTTTAGACAACTTTCCCATGTTGAAGACGATTTTATCGTCACCCACTCTCATGATAAGCTCACCGGCTTCAACATCGATGAGAGTGCGACCGGTCCTCAGGAATGGACGACCAACAATTAATGGCACACGAGGGTCCATCTCGTAGTCGACGACGACGAAATCAGCAGGAAAAGTGAATTTGTTGACTCCTACAAAGACGTCTTCGGCTATCCCCACTGGATTAGCAACCGTACGGTTAACTAATTCCAAAGTCATTTTGGTGGGGACTAGCTCAGGGAGAGATAATTGCTTCCAAACGCTTAGAGGCATTAGATTAATACTGGCACCTAGATCGGCTAGGGCCATGCAATTATCTACTCCCGGGAAATTGCAAGGGATTAAGAAACGACCCGGATCACCAAGCTTGGTTGGCAATTTCCTTAAGAGCACTGCAGAGCAATTCTCATTAAGTTGGGTGTTGGCAATATCAAGAAGCTTTTCCTTGTCACTCAGAAGATCTTTAAACATTTTTGCGTACTTAGGCATGTGAGCGAGAGCCTCAGCGAAGGAGATGTTGAAATTCAATTGTTTGAACATTTTAAGAAAGTTCGAAACTTGAATATCATCCTTGCTTTTGAGATTCTCTTTCCTCAACCTAGATGGATAAGGTATATTAGAAGAAGAGGAAGGCTTTGGGATCGAAGGATCACTCACATCCTTAGGTGGAGGAGGGGTAGAAGTAAGAGGTGGAGAAATTTGGGAAGTAGAAGGATGAGGAATAGGAGCAGGTGACTCGTTCTCCTTAGTCACAATCATCGGTGGAGGTATAGGAAGCTCGGGTTCCTTGGTACCTTTGCCACTGCGAGTGGTGATTGCTTTCATCTCCCCTCTTGGATTCGCAACGGTGTTACTCGGAAGAGTACCCGAAGAAGAGGGTTGATTACCTTGGAAGAAACTAGCCATCATGTTTTTTAAGTCATTCGTTTGACTATCCAAAGTGTTTCTCATGTGAGCTCTCAGATCGTTCCCTTGTTTCACCAGGTCTGCTTTCAAGTTGCGCACTTCTTGTTGAAGATTTCCCACGATCACATCGTTAGTCCTCATGTAGGTTTCCACTTCTTGGTGTAAAGCGGTGGGTAGGTTGGGAGGAGCATTGTATGCGGGTGGTTGATAAGCAGGTTGCTGGTATACTTGGTTGTTTCGTTGAGGTGGTTGTTGCTGTTTGTGAGGTGGTATGTATGGTGTACGAGGTTGTTGTTGTTGTTGAGGAGGGCGATTGAGGTTTTGTTGTTGGTTTGGGTTGCTAGGAGGAAAACCGGGTGGGGAAAGATAGTTGTTAGAGCGGTAGCTAAGCAAGTTGCGGTCACCTTGAGGACGAGCTTGATAAGCGGGTTGAGGATAGGTACCGTATGCTGCATTCACATTCTCAGAAGAGTAGTATTGGGTGGCGGTACAAGTGGTGTAAGAGTGACGACCCCCGCATATTTCACATGGTTGGCTAACAGCATTGACTTGAGCGTTTTTAGCATTGATGCTGTTGGTGTTGCTGGCGGTTTGGTTAGCAAGCGATTCAAGAAGCGTAGTGATTTTGTCAAGTCGCTTATCGCTGTCACTAGTACTAGCACTAGCGACATTGGTTCGAACACTCTTGGTTTGCACAGAGACTTATTCTCAATGATATCCCAAGCAGCATTGGAAGTCTTAGCCAAAATATTACCCCCCGAGGCACTGTTTAGTGAATCTTGGTCATTCATGCTTAAACCATTATAAAAAGTGTTAATTTGGTGCACTTTGGTAAAACCATGTTGTGGGCATTTTCTTAAAAGGTCTTTGAAACGGTCCCAAGATTCACTAAACGACTCATCGTACTTTTGTTCAAAATTTATGATTTCATTCCGCAAAGCGGTAGTACGAGAGGGTGGGAAAAAGTAGTTGATAAACTTGGTCTCCAAATCCGTCCACGAAAGAATACTCTGTGGCGGTTCCTTAGCAAGCCAATGCCGGGCTTGTCCCTCTAAATAAAAGGGAAAAAGTTGTAAACGGATTACCTCTTGTGGAACACCATTGAATTTGACCGTATTGGTGAGTTGCAAGAATCTCTTGATGTGGTCATGTGGATCATCAATGGTACGCCCCAAGAATGGTTGAGCGGAGACCATATGGATAAAGCCGGATTTGAGCTCAAAATTGTTGGCTGCAATCGCGGGTATAACAATTGGATCAGTGTTGCCATCTACATGAGCTTGCAGAAGTTCAATCATCGGGCGATTATCCGGTAGAGGCTCATTGTTGTTGAAAGGTGGGTTGTTATTGTTATTATTATTGTTTTGAGGTGGGTTATTGTTGTTGTTTTGTACACCGGTCATGTCTAAGTTATCGAGAGGCTCGGGCTCTTGATAAGACGTTGATCGAGTGCGCATACACCTGCAAAAGAACTAACAAGACAAAAACAAAGCAAAAATATTTTTGGTTTTTATGTTTTTTAATTTTTAGGATTTTTGAAAATTTTATATTTTTTTTGTGTTTTTGAAAAATGTTATGAAAAAGTAACGTTCACGGTGAACGGATCCCAAAATCTAAGTTCTCACAAAAAACTGTTAATCTTAACGAGAAGAGCCGGCAGCGGCGCCATTTGATACAAAGATTTTGCAATAGGGTTCAGATTAAGTTCTCGATTCTCGGAATCTCCTCGAATTGATCACATCCTAAAGTGGAATGATTTGTTCTAGGTGACAAAAAGGGGTTTTGGTTTTCTATTCTATTAAAAGGATAAATGCATGAAGTAAACAAAGACCAAAACAATTACTTAAATAAAACTTGAATTTAAATTAAACAATTAAATGAGAAAGCAGTAAAATAAACTTACAGAAACTAGCTCTATTCGGAATAATATTCCTACCCGGAATAAGTAGTGCTATCCGGAATAATCAACCATGCGGAATAATTGACTACGCGGAATAACTGGGGCTATTCGGAAAAACAAGGCTATTCGGAATAAAACCTTCTACTCGGAATAACTGCTCTATGCGGAATGTGTTAACCATGCGGAATATAAGTTCAATTCGGAATAAACTCTCTATGCGGAATAATTAGACCATTCGGAATAAGGACACTATGCGGAATAACTGGAAAATTCCGAATAAAGGAAAATGAAAATAGGTTACCCGGAATATCTAAAAAATTCCGAATAGTGAAAAAGGTAAATAGGCTATTCGGAATATCTTTAATATTCCGAATAGTGGAAAAGGAAAAATGACAATACGGAATGATGCTGGGATTAAAGAATAGAAACAGTAGAAAAACAGGGGAGACGAACTTCAACCGGATCGAACCAAATAAACAAAAAGGTTTAACCAAATTAACCACAAATCATCTACTAACTACAAGGATCAAATCCCAATCATAAAAACACAAATTCAACAACTTTTTAAGATCAAATTTGAACTAAATAAAAACTTAAGAACTTTGAATAAAAGATGATGATGAACAAGAGGAATGAAAAGATTAAATGAACACTTGTATTGATGATTAAGATTCAGTAAACAAAAGGAAAGGATCAAACTTACAAGATTAAAAGAAGAAATCAAAGAGATGAAAACCACTCCTTAAGGGAGATAGTTTCCTACGAACTAGGAGAAATGTAACTGAAAAGAAAAACTAGATGCCAAATTTTGTGAGGGTGATCCCTTTATATAGGCTGAGTGGTTGGTTGGTGAGTGGGCTTTCTCCCTTTCTTCTTGTCTTCTCGTCTTTTCAAAAAAGTTGACGTTTTCGATTCTGATTCAGGATTTGTCGTCGATTAAATTCAACTCGTCTTTTAATTTCTTCGTTTAATATACTTGAGTTTCTTCGACATATGCAAATCTTCCATCTTTGGTCCTTTTCTTCGATAAATCTTTAAATAGGCCCATTGACTTCAAATCTTTTGCATCTCTTGGACAATAGACTTCGTCTTTAGTCTTTTTCCTTGATAAAACCCGTGCAATCCCATGTTTTCCTCAATAATCATCTGGTTGACTCTGAAAACACAATAAACACAAAAACTACGCATAATTCCAAACAAATGATTTTAAATACGTGTTTTGGTCTCGTTTTAGCCAGAATTAAGTGGAAAAAGGATGGGTGTTTACACACCTATCACAAGTCGATTTTTTGAAAAACTTTTTTTATAAAACGCATGAATCTATTCAAACCGTTAGAATGATAGCACCTCGGTCGTTCTTCAAGGGTCAACCTAGCTTTGCCACCCCCAAGTACCTCGAACAAGCTCAAGCTGCTAACCCTCACTTATATCTTGATGAGTCTGAATGGACCGATCATGATTGCCCAGTAGCTATCCTCGATAATGAAGAGACGTCCCTTTGGGATGAGGAGAGTAGATCACCGTTCAATAAAGATTTTGTGAAACCATATAACTATGCTTATGAAAACAGTCTTTATGGTCTTTTCACTCCACAAAAAAAATAAGTCTTGTGAGGAATTGTTTTTAGAATGCAAACAAAGAATAATTCAATGGAAGAAAGCTTTTGCCGCTAAGAGGAAAACTAATGTTTTTAAATATATTAACTATTTGCCTCTAGATGCTTCTAAAAGCAAAAGTAGAAAAACACTTGGTTTTCTTAAACACCACATTGATAATGTTCAATCAATTGTTAAAAGCGATTGGGAAAAACATCAAAAGGACAAGTGGAAAACAGAGATTCCTCACGACATAACTGTGCTTGTGAAAGAACTTTTAATACCAAATACGAAGATAATAAAAGAACATGTTCTTGAGTTTGAAAATTTGATACGGTCTGAAATGTTTGATGATTTGAAATATGTTGAGTCTCTTGAAAAAGAAATTGATGAATTTCAAAATGACAAACCATATTTTTCAAACGACTATGATCTACTCTTAGAAGAATGTCTCTCTAAAGATATTTTGTGTGTTACTCTTCAATCTTGTGCTGATATCGATGAATATTCTGATGTTGCATGCAAATATCTTGATAAAATCAAAGAATGTGAGCGTCTTGAACTTGAGCTTTCGAAACGTAAAGAAAATGTTGATAAAAAGGATTTTGAGTTACTTCAACACAAAACTGATTTCCTTCAAAAATATTGTCATTCTCTTGAACTTTCTTTGCAAAAATACGTTAGTAGTTTTCCACATAATAATAACTTACAAGAAAAACTTTCCAAAACGTTTCGAGAAATGAATGAAAAGAGTTTGGAAATTAAAGGGTTGAAAGCTCAGTTACAAGACAGGGAAATAGTGATAACAGAGTTGAAGAAAATCGTTCCTAAGATGGGTGGGAAAATTGTGGAACCTAGTGTTAAGAAACCTGTTGTAAGACAACCCAATGCGCAAAAAGTGACTAGACCCTCTGACTTGGGAAAATCTGTTTTCTCTAATTCTGCATTTGCAAAACCTGCGTTTGCCCCCAAGACGGATGGGAAGGATAGGTTACCACAAAACACTCCCAAAACACATATTCGATCACAAAGCATTAAGAACACAAACGTGGTTAAACCAGGGATGTATAGATTGGCCACTACACCTACACACAACAAAGAAAGTCAATCACCTCAGACTTCTAGAAACACTAATAGACGTGTGTCTTTTACTACAGGAGTAGTTCCCACTGATAGTGTTAGCCGGCCCCAACTTAAGATCACTCGCATGAATGAAAAGGTTTGGCAACACAAAAGTCAAGGGAAGATGAAGTCAATAGAAGACCACCCTAGGATTTTCAATGTTTCTAAGAATAAAACGTTTGTAATCGCATGTAATGACGATTTGAATGATTCGACTTTGAATGCTTTGAATGTTAAGTTTGTTTGTGTGAAATGTGGAAAGTGTGATAATGCCAATCATGTTAAGTGTGTTTCGAATAATGTCAAAAGCGTAGCTACTAGAACTAAGAAGCAAACTGCGATGCCTATTAGTGCTAGAAAACCCAAACAAAAAAAGAACCATTCTGGTGCAACCCCTCCTGAGAAAAGTATTGGTTCAGACTCCACCACTAAGAACCCTAGAAGCAGAATTAGGGTATTATATGAGTCTGCAAGCAAGTCTTGGCAATGGTGGTTTGCTAATCAATGTCCTCCAGGATATAAATAGATGCCTAAGGCTAGGACTGAAAATGTGACAACGAGCGTTAGTGTGCCTTTAAGTGAAACTAATGATTCGGATATCACAACTAACATGGAATCAAATTTAGCAAATGCTCCATCGTGCTCTAATTCTTCTACAGGTGATCGAGATAATTCTATTCATACTGGACTCCGAATGCACGAAGCACATGACGGGGAATCTCAAGCTTCTAATTAACTTCGTGGAGAAGTTCTTGGGTATGGTCCGTTTGGAAATGATCAATTTGCACCAATCCTAGGATATGGAGACTTGGTTCAAGGGAATATCACTATCAAAAGGGTTTACTACGTCGAAGGGCTCAATCACAATCTTTTCTCGGTTGGTCAATTCTGTGATGCGGATTTGGAGGTTGCTTTCTGAAAGAAGACATGTTTTGTTCGTGATTATGATGGGAATGACTTACTTACCGGTTCACGGGGTACTGATCTCTACACCATTTCACTAGAAGACTCCACATCTTCAACTCCAATCTGTTTCATGGATAAAGCTTCAACGACTCAAGCTTGGTTATGGCATCAACGTTTATATCATCTTAACTTTGATACCATCAACTTGCTTTCCAAGAAAGATATTGTGCGAGGCCTTCCTAACTTGAAATTCATCAAATATCATCTTTGTTCTTCTTGTGAGCTTTGTAAAGCTAAACGGAGTAGTTTCAAGACAAAGACTACGCCAAGCTCTAAAGAACGGTCAGATCTTCTTCATATAGATTTGTGTGGCCCCATGCGTGTTCAAACCATCAATGGGAATAAATATGTAATCGTAATTGTCGATGACTACTCAAGGTACACGTGGACCCTCTTCTTAAGGTCCAAGGATAAAACACATGAGGTTCTCATTAACTTCCTTAAGCTGATACAACGTGGTCTTCAAGCTCAAGTAAAAGTGGTACGTACTGACACATGCACAGAATTCTTGAATTCAACTCTGAAGAAATATTTTGAAGCCGAATGGATTAAACATAAAACATCTATTGCTCGAACACCTGAACAAAGCGGAGTTGTTGAAAGACGAAATCACACTTTAGTTGAGGCTGCTCGAACATTATTATCTGCTTCAAAACTACCACTATTCTTTTGGGCCGAAGCCGTATCAACTGCATGCTACACACAAAACCGATCCTTAATTATCCCAAGACACGAAAAGACACCATATCACATAATTAATGATCGCAAACCTTCACTCAAACACCTTCATGTTTTTGGATGTACGTGTTACATTATTCGAGATGGTGAAAATCTGGACAAGATGAAAGAGAAAGGTGATGCATGTATTTTAGTGGGATATGCAACTCATTCTAAGGGGTACAGAGTGTACAACAAGAGAACAAAATTGATAGTCGAAACTATTCATATCAGATTCGATGAATTGCAAGAAATGGCACTTGAACAAAACAATTAAGTCCCGAACCACAACGACAAGAGACTTTTGTGCACAACCGCACGGAACTCGGAACTCAAGACCACAACAATGAACCATCAAGTTCAAAGCTGGTTCCTGAACATGTTCCTAGAGAAGATATGACAGTGGACACGACACTTGAAGAGTTGGAAATGTCATATGGACCAATGTTTGATGAATATTTCACGGGAGAGAACATGTTGTATCAAGGTCTTCCGCTGTCACTCATGATACGAATGATGATACCGATCATCGTCAACAAAAGAATACAACTTCATCTACTTCAACACGGGTTACTGCAGATTTACTTCCTCAGAATATCTCTTCAACAATTGATCCTACAACATCCACAACTACTGTCATTGCTCAAGATAACACAAATCAAGCAGACGATGCATTATCTGACGATGACGATTTTCACAACCCATTCGGTACATCGGTACACGAAATTGGAGAGTCTTCTACTCGCCATATTGATCCGTCTAATATGCATACGTTCTACCAACGACATCCTTCAACACATCATTGGACCTGAGAACATCCTTTGGTTCACGTAATTGGAAACCCTTCACAGCCTGTTCGTACAAGACGACAACTAGCAACCGATGGCGATGTTTGTATGTTCGCACTCGCCATGAGTACAGCTGAACCGAAAAACATCAAAGAAGCCATGGCTGATCATGCTTGGATTGAGTCGATGACGGATGAACTTCAACAATTTAAAAGACTTAATGTCTGGGAACTTGTTGACAGACCATACGATGTAATACCGTTAAATCTTCGATGGATCTGGAAAAACAAGATGGATGAAGAAAACACGATCATCAAGAACAAAGCTAGGCTAGTGGCTAAAGGGTATGGCCAGAAAGAGGGAATTGATTTTGACGAATCATTTGCACCAGTTGCTCGCATGGAAGCGGTCAGGATTTTCCTTGCTTATGCTGCACATAAGGGATTCATTGTTTATCAAATGGACATGAAGACAGCATTTCTTAACGGTCCTTTGAAGGAAGAAGTCTATGTCACACAGCCGGAAGGATTCGTTAATCCTCATTATCCTGACAAGGTGTATCGTCTCCACAAAGCACTTTATGGACTCAAGCAAGCTCCAAGGGCGTGGTACGATGAGCTCTTGAAATTTCTGGTATCCAAAGGCTTCTCAAAAGGTTCCATTGATCTAACTTTGTTCACTTATAAATATGGGGATGACATTTTGCTTGTGCAGATTTATGTTGATGACATTATTTTTGGATCTACAAACCCAAAACTTTCAAAATGGTTTGAAAAAGTCATGCACAACAAATTTGAAATGTCTATGATGGGCGAACTAGAATTCTTTCTAGGAATTCAAGTTCACCAATCCCCAAGTGATATCTTTATAAACCAAGCTAAGTATTGTCAAGAGATAATCAAAAAGCATGGTATGACCTCATGTGACCCTGTTGGGAAACCATTATCAATCACATCGCTAGATGCTGACTTGGAGGGAAATGCTATAGATCAAACGATCGTTCTATGATCGGTTCCCTCATGTATTTGACAGCAAGCAGACATGATATTTCACATGCTACGTGTTATTGTGCACGATATCAAGCACGACCCACTGAAAAGCACCTCAAGTAGGTTAAACGGATCTTTTGGTACCTTAAGAATACCATTCTTTTGGGACTCTGGTATCTGAGGGAAACCGGTTTCTTTCTAACGGCCTATTCAGATTCTGATCATGCATGGTGTCTTGATACACGAAAAAGTACTTCTGGTGGTGCACAATTTCTAGGTCAAGATAAACTTGTGGGATGGTCTTCCAAGAAGCAGGATTGTACGTCACTGTCATCAGCCGAAGCGGAGTATGTGTCTCTATCTGCGTGTTGTGCTCAAGTTCTATGGATGAGAACACAACTCACGGATTATGGCTTCCACTTTGATAAAGTACCTATGTACTGTGACTCAAAGTCGGCCATAGCCATCTCCTGCGATCCGGTACAACATTCCCGCACGAAGCACATGTGCGATCCGGTACAACATTCCCGCACGAAGCACATTGATGTCAGATACCACTTCATAAAGGAACAAGTTGAAAGAGGTATCGTTGAACTATACTTTGTTGGAACTGATTACCAATTAGCCGAATTGTTTACAAAAGCTCTGTCGAAAGTTAGGTTTGAGTACCTTGTTAGGCAAATTGGTATGAGATGTTTGACTCCAACGGACCTGGAGATTCTGGCAAAGGTGCCTGCTTGATTTATCTTTCAAACATCAACCTGTAAATATCTTTGAAAAAGCAAAATACAAAAATATAAAACATATAAAAGCAAAACACATAATTAAAAAATCTTTGAAAATCCAAAAATATTATTCTCGACATGTCTTTCAGTATCGATAATATGGACGTACCTAGAAATGTCGCTCAATAAAGACACGGGTGTGTACATAAAGCTCGAATGAAAGTTGTAAATATTTTTCAAAACATGTCATTTCTTCTTTTAATAAAGGAAATTGTCTATTTTGGACAATATTTCCAAATAACGGGTAGAGCAATCTATCACGGGTTGAGCTAGTCAGAAAACATTCAATGTTTTGAGCTCAACACAATGGCTTGTAATCACTTTCAGATTGCAACCCGGCTCTATATTCACGGGGGAGTGTACGATTTCGTGCTCTTACCCTCAGCAAAAGAAGAGAAATCTTCTTACACTTGAGTGGATTCGTCAAGACATTCAAAGTCTATGAACTCAAGTTTATGCTTTAGAAAAATCTCTTCGCCTAAAAGAAATAGGATTTTTCAAAAAGCGTTGAACACAATTTTTTCAAGAACTTTTCAATGATTATTCAAAATCTTTCAAAAATTGAGTGTTCAACAAACTCCCATCCTCAAAACGCGAAATATGGATCACATCCTCACAATGACAATTCAATTGGATCAATTTTTGAGGGGGAGCAACTTCATGCAAAGATTGACACATCTTTCTCCTGAAGATTTTCAAGACTATTTTTCAAGATATATTTTAATCAAATTTGGTATCTCTAATATCAAAAGATTTTATATATTAGAGATAGGGGGAGAAAATGTGTGATTAAAATGTGATCTTATATAAGACTCAAGCAATTTAACTCTTACCTACATGTGCAAAGCACTTTTGATTATCGATGCACGTGTGAAGGGGGAGCATTTCTGAAACGACAAAAACAATCAAGGGGTTAAATGTTTTTTTAAAAACTTTGTTAGACATTTGAAGTGGTTTTATGGTTACGATCTCATACCCACATCATCTTTAATCCACGACGTTATTGGTGTCAAAAGGGTGGTTAGGTTTAAGTCCTATGATCCAACCAGAACCGGAGGGATCTTCCCAGGGACAATCCAATAGATTATTAGAAGTCCTTAGGAAAGATGGAGTAGACTGTGAATGTAGCACAATGCCGACTAAGTACTGATGCTAGCACTGGAACAATCACAACAAGGTGCTAGTAATGATGTCTTGGTAAGCATTGAAGGGGTTGAAGAATGAAAAAGAAATGTAAGGATCAAGGGTGTAAACAAAGAAGCCCTCCATACAACTTAGGCAGAAACCGGGTCAACACATCATGAAGACAAACTCATCATGGACCCAGTGATGTGAAGCACAACCCTTTCCTAGCTACTCAGGCTTCTCTCAAAAGAAGTTTGTTTTATTGTCACGGAGATCAACATGACTTCTATCGACTTTCTCACTCCGAGATAGTTGATATTGAATAGGTGGCATTTGCTCCAGCCTCCAACCACTAAAAGTACACAAATCGAGTCTAGAGCCTTGGGGATTGGTGAACTTGAATCCTAAGATTCCAGATCTTTTAAGCTACTAGGAATGCATCATGTTCATATGATTAAATAATCAAAGCGGAATTAGAACACGACACATTAACAAGGTGTTTGGACACAAAACACATGAATTACTAACAAGGATTGCTCATTATATTAATAACAAACAATCACTAGACGTGTATACATTGAATCCCACGTCTAGTCGACACACGCTTTTAGGTTTACATTGTGAATATGAGTTATATATAAACCTAATACCCTTGGTTCCTTTTATAGTGTAAGGATTAGGGTTTACAAGAGATAAGAATGAATAAACATGTAAATCTTCTATTCAAATAAACATATACAGAATATATCCTACATGTTTATCTAAATAGAAGCTTCCAAAGGCTTCTTGTCTACGTTTCTGTCAATGCTTGGATTACATGTGACAATGCTTGGATTGCACATGACAACGCTTGAGCCTTCAACCCCCAATTTGCTCTTGTCAACGCTTGATTTGCTCTTGACAACGCTTAGACAAATGTCTTCATGTTTTCTTCGTTTTTGAGTTTCTGCCGCATCAACTTTTTGACCCAACAATCTTCCCCTAGTTGATGTTGGCAAAACTCTTTGTGTATCTCTTGTAAGTTGTACATGATCTTCAAATTGCTTCCCCTCAAACGTAGCATGTATGTCTTCCCCTTTTTGTCATATCAACAGGGAAGTAAACAATGTATGCAATCTTGAAGATTCTCCAAATGTAGGCTCTGTGTAATGATCTTGAAGAAAAATAACTATAATATTCTTGATGTAGAAGTAGAATAACCTAAAACTATGTTCCATATCTTGTACGATGTGATGAAGTGTGTAGCTGATACCAAAATCCTCATCCTTTGTGAGACACTGAGCACGATAATGTAACTCCTTCAAGTGATAGAAAATATGTGCATAGAGAACCATAAGAAAAATCACATATTCCTAGATCTTGTATCACTTCATCAGTAACAATGTAGGCATAAACAAGTTATCTTTAAATCAATGGGATGTTAACCACGATTTAAAGATATGATAAAACACAAATTCGCGAAAATCTTCTTCAAACATCAAACTTACCATACGAATTCTTCCCCTTAAGCCAACACTTCTTCATGACGAGTCAATATCTTCATATGTAAAAGTGTTATGCTAGATAACTCTTTTACAAGGCTATCCCGATTACATAATCCAATAAATTACTTCATGAATCGTTGCTAACTCGCATTAAAATCATTAATCCATTTAAAAATATCCGAGCCATAAATATGAACTTGATATTCTATATAAAAACGGAGATTCCATGTACCTTCGTGTGTAAATTCCTCCTTTTTGTGTGCTAAAAACGTACCAATTTTCTCAAACAGCATCTATTCCTTTTGTCACCCGAGAACCTTCATTGTCCAATATCTGTCATGTGTATTGCCCAATATCGGACAAAACGTATCAACGCTTGGGACAATCATTTCTCGGACAACTCATGTCAACGCCTATTATGTCAGCGTTAACCTTCTCTTTGTCAGCGTCTAATCTAACACTGTCAGCGTCTAACCACTTTCTAACAGAATGTGTCCTTCATAAATTCTTACCACATGGCCGTAAAATCACGTGATCACCATGCAACAATATAAAAGATATTCATTTATATTATGTAAGAATATATCCCTACAAATGAGGACTCATTAAATATCACTCGTCTTTTAAAAACCCACAAATCACGCAGCCTCCTCCAAATATGCTTCCATTACCCACGTTATATATAACAATTCCTTTTGAAGAATCTTCAAACAATGAAAAGTGAATAAAGTATATACCATATTTGCATCTTTGAAGCCACGTCTGTTTCCACACATCTCCAGTCCATGTTTGATAAGGAGAATAATCCCTATAAAATAGCAATTATCTCCTTACCCTAATAAAAATTGTTGAATATTCATGAAAACTACAACTCCGCGTCTGATTAAATCACGATCTTCTTGTGTTTGTAATATGAAGTGAATAAAACAGCTGCTCCACAAATCCTTCTTACGTGGTAACAAAAATCACATCGTAGATCATAGCTTAGGACAGAAACTTTGTGCCATGACCCCACGTGAATAACACTTCAATTTGCTTATAACTGCAACAAAACAAATACGTGACACCATCCGATGCAAAACTTTTCCCATACAGTATCACGTAAACTGCATCAACACAAGTCACCTTCTGACAGCCCACATAATCACAATCTCAACAGAATCGAGGGTTTACAGCTGCTATGTTTTATAAAACAGATCTAGGGTTCACAAAACTCTAACAACTTAACAGATTTGAATTCATAAATCTGTCATAGCACCGAAACCCTAACTAGGGTTATGAAAAACATACTAGGATCTGAATCATCTAAACCGTCATGTGTTTTAACAGCCACATACCCCCAACTTTTTGTTTTTTATGTTGATCTAGGGTTTATAGAAACCCTAGTTCATGATTTCATGTGAAAAAGCAAAAACGTTAATACCTTAAACAGTGAACTTCGATGCTGAATATCTTGATAATGAAAGATCCAATCGAAGATCGCTACGGTGAGATCCTAGACACAAGTGACAAGAATCTACAGTCCAAAAATCACGAAGATCCAACGGTTAACGAAGGAGAAAACGTGTTTTGAACATGGTTGTCCACAGAAAACTGCATATACTCACTGCTGACTTTGACGCTTAATAACTTTTTATTGGGGATAAAACTTGACAATCCCTCCAGTGATGTCTAGATATATGTGTATAGAACACACACAAGAAATTTCGTGACGATCCAACGGTCCAATCAAAAGTTACGACCTTCTGAATACTGCTGCGCACACAAAAACGTCCAGAAAAACCCTAGACGGATTTTTCTATTCTTCTCGATACACGAACACCTTGTTGGTCCTAGCATCACGAGCCACGAGGCTCTGATACCAATTGTGGAATCCTAAGATTCCGGATCTTTTAAGCTACTAGGAATGCATCATGTTCATATGATTAAATAATCAAAGCGGAATTAGAACACGACACATTAAGAATGTGTTTGGACACAAAACACATGAATTACTAACAAGGATTGCTCATTATATTAATAACAAACAATCACTAGACGTGTATACATTGAATCCCACGTCTAGTCGACACACGCTTTTAGGTTTACATTGTGAATATGAGTTATATATAAACCTAATACCCTTGGTTCCTTTTATAGTGTAAGGATTAGGGTTTACAAGAGATAAGAATGAATAAACATGTAAATCTTCTATTCAAATAAACATATACAGAATATATCCTGCATGTTTATCTAAATAGAAGCTTCCAAAGGCTTCTTGTCTACGTTTCTGTCAATGCTTGGATTACATGTGACAATGCTTGGATTACATGTGACAATGCTTGGATTGTACATGACAACGCTTGAGCCATCAACCCCCGATTTGCTCTTGTCAACACTTGATTTGCTCTTGACAACGCTTAGACAAATGTCTTCATGTTTTCTTCGTTTTTGAGTTTCTGCCACATCAACTTTTTGACCCAACAATCCACAAGTCATGTGTGTACATAAATTCCGAGTCATTATTAAGTTTGATTAAATTTCAAGCTGTGTCGAAAGATATACATTGTACAGAAACTTTAAAGGAGATTTAACAGTGTCGAGAAAATATTTTTATAACTTTAGACATAAAAATATATATTTCTACTTGTTGAGACGTCCGTTTAGGACATTAAATTTGGCCAGTAAATCTTAAAAACGAGTAAGTTACGCTCATTTGAAATTGTAAAATTTAAGAACTCATTTCTGCGTATTTCTAAAATATCATTTTGTTGACAGATTTAATGCAAGGGCATTTTTGTCCATTTTTTATCCGTTTCAAGTCTCGAGTAAACCTAGAAAGTTGTTCAAAACATCGTTTTACATCGAATTGCATTAGAATTCGAGTCTTAAAAATATCATTTAGCGAGTTAATGGGTCTGGTCAAACCCAAAAGTCAAACCGAAAAGTCAAAGTTGACTAAAAAGGTCAAAACTGATAGAAGTTAGAAATATGGTTTGAAGCATTTTAAGTTCGTGTGAGCTTGTAAAATTTTAACTAAGGATATTTTACTACCATGAAACATTGATTGCGTTTGAAAACGTTTACAAATAGTAACTTGAGCTCAGTCATACATAAATCTTGAACTTTTAGGAACCAAGTGATTTGATAAACTGATGTTCTACTTTCTTAAAAGTGTATTTTTGTCAAATGAATTACGATGTGAACACCTACGGATTCCTTATTCCTTTCTTTTATTTATGACTTATTTGTCATTCTACATCGCCTTTCTTTCCTTCTATCGTACCACTGATTGGGGTAAAGATTTGAAGATCTTGCTTTCATATCGTTCGTTATCATCTTGACACGTGTCTCCTGATGATTCCTACTAAACCTCTTGAAACCTTATCACCTTGTAACCATTTCATTGACTGTCTTAAACTATTCTTTATTACCCTCATGTAACCCACTCGCTATTTTACAAGTTACCATATAAACCCAAACTGGTATTGTTTGGGAAATCATTTTATAAAATATTCCACTTGGACCTTATTAAAATACTGGAATGTTATCTTATAAAATTAATTTATATTAATTTTACAATGTATTTTCACAAATTGTTCTACCTTGGTTCTATAAAGAAATCTTGTAACATTACAACTGCTGAATTAAATATCTAGCCAGTAACATATTGGCGAAGAGTTTCATAAATTACTTTGACTCCTGTCTTTACAAATGGCATTATGTACATATTTTAAATCATATGATATGTAATACTCAAGAGAGGAGCCAACAATGCGTTGGTGCATTGATGGTTGGAGATTACTCGAAGAACTTATTGAGAGTTTATATAGTTCATAACAATTATACAAAACCCTAAACGAGATCAAAGCACACATATAGCAGAAGCGATTTAAAAGATCATAATAACACAATTATAATTAATCGAATCAGGGTTACATACCTTTTAGCTAATGCGATTCCACAAGCTAAAGAACGAATCACCAATTAGGGTTTATAACGAACACCAAAAAGATATAGTCTAAAGTTAGACTATATTACGTTTCGTACACACGTAATACAACAAGCTAACCGTGATTCTAGCACGTGTAAACCGAGCTTCAACGCTTATGGAAAATCTACCCAACAACCCTAGAGAGGGCTAGGACTAGATTTTAAGCTAAACCAAAAACCAACCAAAACCCTTTGTTGGGTTTGGTGTTGCGATCGCAAGAGAGAAAGAGAGGGAGAGACTGGTGTGTGAATTATGAGGGTGGGGGGTTGTTTATATAGACCTAGAATTCTTGTAGCCCAAACAAATATAAGGAAAGTTTTTTCCTTCCTCTTTTCCTTCCATAACCGACGGCGCAAACACCCCTTAAGGGTGTTCCAGAACCTTCCATTCTTCTTTCTATTTATTCCACAACGCTCGTTAATACTTAACTCTTAATTATTTAACGGTCGTTAAAGTTATAGCTCGGTTTAATTTAATAAATATAATAAATATATTTATTAAATAAATTAACTCTTTACGTATTGAGTGCAATCCCGTAATCTCGAGTTCGATCCTATCACACGACTATTAAATATAAGTCCATAAACTTTCAGCTCCCACTTGAAGATATTTCGAATATCGTGATTACATTGACTAGCTTCTAGTTACACTAGCAATGTCTCTAGTACAACTCGAGTAAGGTCTCCTGGTTAAAACCTTTTAACGATTTATCATTATTTATTATACTTTTATTTCTAATACAACGTTAATAAGGATATGGATCTCAGTCATTCCTTTCATTAACCATTTTGTTACTCGTCTACAGATTCAGCAAGATTACTAAAACAAATTTGGGTGTGGCCACACAAACATCTTACTAATCCCACGAGGGGCCCAACTGTATTAAAACTCCAAAATGAAATTGGAGGAAATAAATACCATATTAACTACAAGCAAAACCAATGAATTTTGCAACACTTTTGAAAATAATCCTAATAGCTACCAGTTACGTTTAGCGTTAGATTATTCCAAAAAAAATGCACTAGATTCAAAATAGTTTTCTGGTATCTCAAGTCTAAGGATAACTATTTATGATCTAATCGATGATAAAGATCCACAAAGTAAAATCATATAGTTAGGATAAGTCCAATATCCGATTCATCGAATATCATCCACAATCGATCAATATACTTTCAAGTATACTCTATCGCAATTTTGATTTGTCTTAATTTAATAATATTCCTATATTATTAATCGACAACGGACATTTAGCATAACAATTTATTCATGGATTAAAACATGTAAAATATGATACAAAATTAAGTAATATAAATAAACGAAACCCAATCTTTATTTTATTAAATAATAATGTCTTAACATCCTTATGCAGATACTAATCACAGATTTATTGCATGAGTTCGCTAGCTAGTTGCAGCCCAATAGCCTTGGCATGCTTAATGATTGTGGTAAAATACGACCTTTTAGAAAAAAGACGTAAAAGCGGTAAGTAATAAGTGATGATTTAGGAAGATCAAACACTAATGACCCAAAGGTGAAAGTTTGTTTCCCAAGGAGGTATATGTGTGTGAATAATTCGTAATTGATTTGAGATTAATATTTGAAAGAAGGGGATGAGAAAATAGAATGACGAAGCCGTGAAATTAATTACTACGACGACTAATCGTAAAACCGTAAAAAGAGCAAAAATAAAAATTAATTCTAAAAATTCCCAAAAAATTACCAAAAATCAAATTAAATAAACTAAGAGTTTACCAATGATCAAAACTTTTTCAAACCTTTTAATTATTTAAATATTAATTTTTAAATGCTAATTAAAGCCCTTAAAATCAAATTAATTATCAAAAAGCCCAAATAAATATTTTTCAATTGGTAAACCTCTAAAATGACCTAAAAGGATTAAAAACTACTTTTATAAATTTTTAACCTAAGAAAAACTAATTAAAATGATTTAAAAAACTATTAAAACTTAAAATAATTATAAAAATTAATCTAATGATGATAAAATTAATCTAAGAGTTGCAAAAAAATCCTATTTTAATGTATTAAAGCTAAAAAAAATATAAAAAGTGCAAAAATGTGAAATTTGAAATTTAATAATAAAATAATATTAAAAAAATATTAAAAATCCAAAAATTATAAAAAATTCTAAAAACTTGCAAACTAGTTTATTTTAACCTAAATAATCAGAAAATGAAAGTGAAATTACCAAAATACCCATAATGGGCCCCCAAATGGGCTAAAACCAAAAACAGTCAACCTTAATGGGCTTTTGGGCCCAAAAAGTCAAACTAGGCCCAAATGACCTGAAAAAGCCCTATCTGACTCAAAATTTAATTCTAAACACAAAAGTCTGAAGGCCCAAAAGCTGATTTTGAGCTTATCACAGCTTAAAAGGTCAACAGCTTATTCTTATTGGGCCAATAAGCCCATTAAGCAATAACCAATGTCGTAAGCTCTGCTTAAACACACAACCTTCTTTTGAGATGCCTAAGAGATCTGTGAAAAGAAATTTTGAAAAAGCACACTCAATAAGCCAGAAATAAGCAAAGAAAAATTTCACAAATGGACAAAATAGTCGACTTGGAGTTATAGACCACCTCAGGACTTGATTCAACTTGCAAAAGACTCTAATCAACTTAATTAAGCCAAAACAATCAAGAAAAATTCAATAAGCAAAGCCAAATAAGCTGGATAAGCCAATAAGCACTTATGAAAAAGTCAAATGAGTTGGTTTTCTAGTCAAAGCTTAAAGTCAACCCTCCAAATGCTCCAGTATGAACAAATGGGTCAAATAAGGAGCACCTATTACAAAATTAAAGTTGTTGCACGTTTGAATAAGCTGGAATAGCTTATTGATAAGCAGAACACCAAATTACACTAGCAGGGGGAACTTTCAGTAGGAACTCGTTCCCACTGCTTTGACTTTTTGACTTGCTTTTAGTGAGAGATTTACTATGATTTGATTGATAACAAAGGCACCCTTGTGATCACTGAATCACAAGAAGTCAATATCAAGCAAAATATCACACTTCCAATAAGCCAATAAGCACAGAATAAGCCAACAATGACCAGATATGACACAGACTTAGCAAATAAGCAGTTATGCACTCTTAAGCAATTTTAGCATGAATAAGCAAACCAGAATGAACCAAATGCATAAACAAGCTATAATAACTGTTAATAAGCACAAACAAACTTATATCAATCACTGAATCAAAGATTACAAGCAAATCAAAGCATCTGCAGGTTAGTGATTATGAATTTCAAGAAAACAAATGCTTTCTCTGATATAGATGACCACAAATCCAATCAGCACTCAAATCCTACTTCCCTGGTTGTATTAACTTAGATTTAACACTTGTTAACCCTAATCTATGATTAGATCTAGGTGTCCTCTAAATTTCAGTCAATTTTACCAAGTAATCAAGATTCTATAGCCTGTTTTTGAATCTAGGTGTTCAATAGCTACCAAACTTGCAGATAACCAACACTTAGCACCAGATAAATATGTGACAACCCAATAGAACCAAGAACAATAACAAAGGAAGCCTTAAATCCCTTTGAATCAGTTAACCCAAACACCCCTTTGGAATCTGATTTTGCAATCTTCCAAAGGATTGTTGTGATTTAACCTATCAATCAAGATCTAATCCACCCTAACAACTATTAATCAACCTCAGAAACTCAAATCAAGCATAAAACACAGATTCACAATAAATCATGCATAATCACCAAAAATTCAATAAAAAACTGAAAAATGAAAAAGGAGAGAGATGCAAACCTCCAAGACTCACATCCAAGCCTTAGAATGTTTGAGCTGAGGTGCTAGCAAAACAAGCACCAGCTTCCTTGTACCTGCTAAGATCAACAAACCACAATGATGAACACAAACTATGAAAATCTGATTTTTTGAAACACAAGCTTTATTACTTAAAACCTTGCCTCAAAAACCACAAAACATGAATATGGAACTCAGATTTCAGCTATTCAATCACCAAACTTTTATAAATAACAAGAGAGAAAATCACAATTTTCAGAAAACTCAATTTTATTTCAATAAAAAGGAATTACAAAGTAATAGCTAAAATCTAGAACAAGGGACTCTCACAAGTTGAGGTCTCCTTATATAGGCACTAGTAGACTATTCTAGAATGCTGAAATACATGAAAACCCTAGCTATGAATTTCCAGGAATGCCCTTGAGTGCTTGTTGTTGTTGAGCTGTCCATTTTGATCAAAACCGTTCATTTTAGCTTTGGGGTTAAGCTTTGAGTCTAAGCTGTTGATTTGGCCACGTCAGATTCCTTGGAGAGGAAGTTGTGTTTTCATTGGTGGACGAGGTTGAGTGTGGGGTCACTTGGGTAGTGGGATTGAGGGTTTTGTGTGTGGGATGGGTTTCTGCTTGTGTGAATCAAGCGTGTGTTAAGGTAATTTCAATTTACCCTTTGTTAAGTGGATGGTAAATCTGGGTGGATGAATGGTGAACAGTAGTAACCTTGATCCGATTTTTGTGGGATAAAGTTGTTTGGCGCGTGTTTGTGTGATTTAAACTTAGGGAATTGACACAATAAGTCCTTGTGTTTTGGGAAAGGTGGTAAAACAAGTTTTTCAGCCTTTAAACCCGTTTTCCTTTGTTAATAAACTTTCAAAGTTTATAGTTTTGCCACAAAACTTTAGTAAAAGGGTTTCAAGGGTTGTTTTTGCCATTTTTGCATAGTTGAAGGACTGATTTTGGACATTCTTGATCTTCAAAGGTCTTCATTGTATCTTTGACTTCATGAGGGACCATAATTGACAATTTAGAATTGTTGAGGGACTAAACTTGCCAATTCTTCCAAGTTGAAGGACCATTTTGTAATTTTGACAAACTTAAGGGACCCAACTTGTAATTATGAATATACAAGGGTTTTAAATGTCATTTCTTCATATTTTGTGGATGAATCTTGTACATCTTCAAGTCTTCAAAGGTTTTTCTTGGATAATTCATGAACTAGGGTCCGGTTCTTTGTACGGCTTCGTTTCTCGTGTCCGTTTTCCTTGTTTCTTGTGATCTTTTGTCTTTTTCACGATATCCATACCTAAAACACACAAGTAAACAAATACAAGCATATATATGGTATTTTATGACATTTTAATGCATTTAAAGCCAGAAAAGAACGATAAGATCATGTATAATAGCCATCTCATCACTCCCCCATACTAACCCATTGCCGTGCCCTCACGCAATGCTAGAATAAAGTATCTAAGCATCACCAAAATTCAATTTTATTACCCTTTATTGAAAAGTAAAAGACTTGCAACAATACTACGAAGATGTGTAAAGACATAATGTATGATTTTCATCACGAATGTGACTTTTAGGGTCAATGAATAGAAACAAGTAAATGTCCCATAGAGTAAATTTCGTCATCCTTGATTGTCATACATTCCATGCTAAGTGCAAAAACGAGATCATTGTTGGTACAAGTCACAATGCTAACACTACTCATACGTCCAAATTGTGTAATACTTTTTCTCCCCGCAATCCTAGTTATTATAAAAGGAAATGGGTTTCTAGAATTTTTTAACTACTTGTCATGGATCACAAGTGATTCATATTGACTTATTTGAGTATTTTATTAGTCCGAAAGTAAAGTAGCACGATTTAATCAATAGTTAGCCGAAGGACAAAATCTTTTAAAACGGCTTCTCGTGTATCTCCTTAAGTTCATATCTTGGCATAACTCGCTTCATGATTTGAGACCTTTCTCGGACCGATATTTGGCATGTACTTCATACTTCAAATCTTGGGAAGACGTTCTTGAAATTATGGTATTCTCTTCATATATTGGAATTTCTTCACTTGACGTTTTTGAGAGATTCTTCATACTTGGACCACGACTTCATCATTTTTCTTCAATCTTTATTTTGTACTTTGATATACAACGATCCGCCTCCTTTTTGGACTTGGATATATTTATCCTCATACCTTGTAAGGGTCTTTTTGGATAGACTTTCTCCATGATCTTTAGGGGAGTAATTGGTTTTCGTCGTGTGTCTCGATCCTTCATATTGATTTTGGAATAATGATACTTTACATCATCTTGGATCTTTAGCAACAAAATAGAGCTCCTCATGCCTTGTTAGGGCCTTTTTGGATCTTCACCAATCTTCGTGTCCCGCTTCAATAAGTTATGCCTTGGCTATGAACTCTATTCAACCCCGAGCAACTTTTAAACGATCTTGTGCTAGAAGCTAAGTAACCTTTCAAATCGTACGACCTTACTTATTGCAATTATTTTTATTCCTAATGCATTGATCTTATGGGAAAAAAGCCACAATTAAAAACATATGAGTTTTTGAAAGAACATTTTCATGTTCTACGTTTAGCATGATCACTTGTCTAACTCTATCATCTCTCGTTCTTCACTATATAAAGACCTCTAATTAAAGAGACTCGTGAATACTTAGCCATGCAAGTCAAAATTGAGCCAAATTTGGATTAGCTTTCATTAAGACTATATCAAATCAAAGTTTTGGGTTTTCAAGCCACCTATAGGATCTTGCACTTTCTTGGACTTTTTCAAGTTTAGAGAATGCATTTTATAGTTCCCTTGATAAGTGACTTTCTAGGATCAATTATAGGAACTTGCGGAAAGTTCTTGTTCTTAACCCGAATGAGCTAAGACTTTCGCGTTTTAAAGTTCCCTATATAAAAGTCTAGCAAAACTTGAATTGAGCGGGTTAAGGAATGTAAAGGGCTCCAAATGCCCATCAAGTCAAAAATTAGTTCTTATTCTACCCATCGGAAAATATACATTCGTGTCTTAAAAACACTTATTAAAACTAAGAAAAATTTTAAAATTTGGCCATTTTTAGCCTTATTAACAACAAAACATAACAAAACATTGAAAGTTGGAAAACATGAGGGCGTAGCAAAGCAAGTACCTATTCACCCCCCATACTAAAAGTAAACATTATCCTCAATGTTTTGAGTCTAAGGGTGGAGCACCCCCATACTAAAGACGAAGAGTCGAATGCTTAGGATCTAGCATGGAAAGGGTGATCAACAATATATCTAAAGCCATTTATTAAGTATGCTAAAAGATAATTGTTAGAACAATAAAGGATATGTCATGGATTCGTGAAAAACTTCTTCAAGCAAACGATGGAGGCTCACGTAAACGAACACGAGAGTCTTCAATCATAGATGTTGATGATAATCTACAATCACAAAAACCACGAGACAACAAGTTGGAAGGGTACAAATCCTCTCTCATTATTTATTAGAAAGAATAAAAAGATAAGCATGGGATCTCCCCCACGAGGCACCTCGTTTTTTATTACCGAGTCATGAGCTCGACTCGATCCCCTCAATGCTAATTATCATTGGGGAAGGTGACTTGGTCGAGGTCATCCAGTGAAGGTATTTCCCCACCAAAATAGTGCTTAAGCCTATGTCCATTCACCTTGAAGTTAGGACCATCATTTTGAGCTAGCTCGATGGTCCCATAAGTAAACACTTGTGTAATGGTGAAAGGACCCGACCAACGAGATTTCAATTTCCCAGAAAATATCTTTAGTCTAGAGTTAAAAAGTAACACTTGATCACCAACGTTAAAACCCCGGTTTTTAATCTTTGCATCATGAAACTTTTAGTCTTTTCTTTGAAAATCAATGAATTTTCATAAGCATTGTCTCTTAGTTCATCCAATTCATTCAATTGTATTTTCCGGTGATCTCCCGCGGTTTTTAAGTCAAAGTTTGCACGCTTAAGGGCCCAATATGCCTTATGCTCCAATTCAATGGGCAAATGACAATTCTTCCCATAGACTAACTTATAAGGAGTACAACTGATTGGTGTCTTATAAGCGGTCCTAAAGGCCCATAAAGCGTCATCGAGTTTGTCGGACCATGAAGCACGGTTTTCTCCAATCGACCTCTCTAAAATACTCTTCAAAGCTCGGTTCGAAACCTCGACTTGCCCACTCGTTTGTGGGTGATAAGCCGTAGAAAGACGATGAGTAACTCCATATTTATTTAAGACCTTCTCGAATTGGTCATTACAAAAATGGGTTCCACGATCGCTTATAATAGCACGAAGGGTTCCGAACCGAGAGAATAGTTGCTTTAAAAACTTCACTACCACACGAGCATCATTAGTAGGCAAAGCCTTAACTTCCACCCACTTAGAAAGGTAGTCGACAGCGACGAGGATATACTTGTTACCATGAGACGATGGGAACGGCCCCATAAAGTCTATGCCCCAAATGTCGAAAATCTCACACACTTGAATTACGTTTTGCGACATTTCATCACGTTGAGACGATTTTCCTTGACGTTGGCACGAATCACACGACTTTACAAGTGCGTGTGCATCACGATAGATAGAAGGCCAAAAGAAGCCGGCATCGAACACTTTCTTAGCCGTGAGATTAGCACCGTGGTGACCACCCGTGGGTCCCTCGTGACAAGCTCTAAGGATGTTAGACGCTTCGGCACCAAAAACACAACGTCGAACGAGTTGATCCGCACAAACCCGAAAGAGATAAGGGTCGTCCCAAAAAATAGAACTTGATGTCACGAAAGAATTTTCGCTTTTGTTGTGTCGTCATACCCTTGATTATGAAATTGCCCGCATGGTAATTTGCAATGTCGGCAAACCATGGGGTGGTGTCTTTAGAATTCACTACACCGAGAGTCTCGAGAGGAAATGTTTCGGTGATTTCCTTGTTCTCGAAAACATCTTTGTGAGGATCTTCTAGACGAGAGAGATGATCGGCCGCTAGATTCTCGGCTCCTTTTTTGTCAAGCACGGTGACATCAAATTCTTGGAGGAGGAGCATCCAACGAAGCAATCTCGGCTTAGCATCTTGCTTAGCTAAGAGATAATTGATCGCCGAATGGTCGGTATACACGATGCTTTTAGTTAAGACGAGATAAGGTCGGAATTTCTCAAAAGCATAGACCACGGCAAGGAATTCCTTTTCCGTTGTGGTGTACTTTAATTGAGCCTCGGTCATCGTCTTACTAGCATAGTGGATAGGACGGAAATGCTTTTCATAGCGTTGCCCTAAGACGGCCCCTATAGCATAATCACTTGCATCGCACATGATTTCAAAGGGTAATTCCCAATTAGGAGCAACAAGAATGGGAGCTTCGGTAAGTTTCCTTTTGAGAGTTTCGAAAGCTCTAACACAATCCTCATTGAAGTTAAAAGGAGCATCCTTCTCGAGAAGGTGTGTCATAGGTCGAGAGATTTTCGAAAAGTCTTTGATGAAACGACGATAAAAGCCCGCGTGGCCTAGGAAACTCCTAACTCCCTTAACGGTGGTAACTTGGCGATGACGTCTACCTTAGCTTTATCGACCTCAATCCCCGCTTTCGAGACCTTATGTCCTAAGACGATTCCTTGTTTACACATGAAATGACATTTTTCCCAATTAAGCACAAGATTGGTTTCTTCACAACGTTTTAACATTTGCTCGAGATTAGATAAGCACGACGTGAATGAATTGCCAAACACCAAAAAGTCATCAATAAACACTTCCATCGACTTCTCGATCATATCGTGAAAAATATCCATCATACACCGTTGAAACGTACCCGGTGCATTACAAAGTCCGAAAGGCATCCTACGATAAGCAGACGTTCCATAAGGACACATAAACGTAGTCTTCTCTTGATCACGAGGGTCGATAGGATTTGAAAGTAACCGGAAAAACCATCTAAAAAGCAATAGAATTCATTTCCCGCGAGTCGCTCCAACATTTGATCCATGAAGGGAAAAGGAAAGTGGTCTTTACGAGTGGCGTCATTTAACTTTCGGTAGTCAGTACACACCCTCTAACCGGTCACAACACAAGTGGGAATTAACTCGTTGTTTTCATTAGGTACAACGGTCATTCCTCCCTTTTTAGGGACACAATGGATTGGGCTCACCCATGGGCTATCAGAGATAGGATAAATCATTCCCGCGTCAAGGAGTTTTAGAACCTCCTTTTTTATGACATTGTGAATTTTGGGGTTTACCCTTCTTTGACTTTGAATTACGGGTTTGTAGTCCTCCTCCATTAAAATCTTGTGAGTACAAAATTTTGGGTCAATACCCTTAATGTCGGAAATTTTCCACGCAATTGCCCCTTTATGAGCTTTAAGAACTTTCAAGAGCTCGGTTTTTTCATTATTAGCAAGACCTTTTGCAATAATAACCGGCAACTTGTCATCACCTTCTAAGAATGCGTATTCAAGGTGGGATGGAAGATCTTTCAATTCAAGAATAGGCGGTTCCTCGATTGAAGATTTTTGCTCAACACTCATAACTTCCATCGACGGAAGAAATGGTGGAATAGAAGTATCATCACTAATAAACACCTCATCTTCATTGTCGATTTCATTTGAAGTAAAATCGCCTCCTTGGAATGGAGTGAGATTTGGTGTAGAATTAGCAAGAACCGGATCCAAAATAGTGGGATTGCCACTTGACGAACTATCGGAAAAACCTAACACTTCTTGTGAAAACTCATCGCAAACCACATCAACTAAGTCAATGTGATTGATGGTAGCGATTACATAAAAATGAGAAGGTATTGAGTTTTGAGTAGCATTTATAACAAGTTCCTCTTCATTGAATCTCAAAGTGATTGTTCTTGCATGAACGTCGATAAGCGATCTCGAGGTGTCTAAAAATGGATGACCTAAAATTAGAGGAACTTGAGGATCCACGGGGATGTCAACTACTATAAAATCAACGGGATAGTAGAACTTCCCCACTTTCACGAAAACATCCTCGGCTACTCCACATGCTAAAATCGTAGAATGATCGGCCATCTCGATAGACATGTTCGAAGGAGTAAGAGCCGGAAGCGAAAGCGATTTCCAAATGGAAAATGGCATCAAATTAATGCTCGCACCAAGATCGGCCAAGGCGAGGCATTCTTTCATATCTTGTATATCACAAGGAATGAGAAACTTTTTGGGGTCACCAACTTTTTCCAGTATGCGGTTAAGATAAACCGAAGAACAATTAGCAAGCTTTGAAAGCTTTTCCTTATCGCTCATCATACTTTTAAAAGTGGAAGCGAAACGAGGCATATATAACAACGCGTCGGCTAAACTTACATCAAAATGAACTTGTTGAAACATTTTTATAAAAAGCTCGATTTGTTGTTTGTTACGTTCTTGCAATTTATCTTTGTTTCGTCTCGAAGGGTAAGGTAAGGGTGGTGTGGGTTGGACATTAGGCAACGGCCTTGGAATCTCGGGTTCCATGATTGGTATTGGTTCAACCGTAGGTGTGGTTTGAGCGGTACTTCGTGGGCTTGTGATATGCTCCTTTTCGACCATCACCTCGGGCTCTTTCTCGATTTCCTTCTCCGTAGAAGTACTTGGACGAGAGATTGGTTCCTTGAAAGTTTTACCACTACGTGTAGTAATAACCTTCATTTCTCCCTTAGGGTTTGCAATGGTATCACTAGGAAGACCACCCGAGGAAGAGGGTTTACACATGATTGCTTCAAACATTTTTGCCATTCGGTCTTCAAATTTTGATTGCCTTAAATCCGCTTTTAACATTCTTTCTTAATCTCATGTTGTCCTTGTTCCATCTTTTGTTGATTTTGTTGAAGACGTTGAACGTTTCCTTCCATTTTATTTGCATGAGTCTTAAGTTCATTAGCAAGTTCGTTTTTAAGCTCGTTTTTCAGCTCGGATCTTAAGCTAATTATCTCACGTTGCATATTATCAAACTTAGCATCGTTTGCCTTTGCATAATCCAAAAATTCTCCATTAAGATTTTTAGTGTGAGGATTTTGAAAACCTTGTGTAGTGTTTTAAAAATCACGGTTTTGGTTTTGATTTGCAACTTGTCCATTCCCACTTTGATAATTCCCTTTGTTGTAGTTACGTGAATTGCCTTGATAACCACCATTTTGGTTGTTGTTTCGATAGTTATTAACATTTTGATTTGGTGGAGCTTGATTTGGGCGGGAACCTTGGCCGTTTTGGTTATAAGTTCCCGTTGATACGTAAGCACTCGAAGTGTTACCACCGGTGGTAATGCACTCGGAAAGATCATGAGCTCCACCACAAGACAAACAACTCTTATCAACCGCTTTAACCGAAGCGTAATTCAAAGCATCTTGTGCTTTCCAATGAGTCATAAGATTTGAAAACCTATCGAAAAACGATTTTCCTCATTAGCTTCATCATGTAAGGCATTAATGCTACGAGACGATGACGATGATGACGAACCCATATTGGCAACACTCGGTGTGTTACGAGGGTTGTGAACCTTAGATCTATTTTCGATAATATTTAAGGCCTCATCGGTCGTTTTGCACAAAAAATTACCACCCGCGACGGCATTCAAATAATCTCGTTCATGATCATTAAGCCCATTATAGAAAGTATCTATTTGATGCAATTCCGAAAAATCATGGTGTGGACATTCGTGTAACATTTCCTTAAATCGTTCCCATGCCATTGAAAAACTTTCATTATTACGTTGTGTAAACCTTGAAATCTCATTTTTCAAATGTGTTGTTTTAGATGGTGGAAAAAATTGGTTCACAAACTTAGAAACGAGATCATTCCATGTCAAAATCGAATTTGGCGGTTCTTTCTCGAGCCAAATTTTTGCGGGTCCATCTAACGAGTATGGAAACAACATCATCTTAATGGCGTCATGTGGAACATCCTTAAACTTGCTAGTTGCGGTGAGACGATTAAAATTCCTTATGTGGTAATGCGGGTTGTCTTTTTCATGACCTCTAAACTTATTTGCTTGCAACATCGACATTAAACCCGTCTTAATCTCGAAATTCTCCGCAAGGATGGCAGGAATCATAATAGCTTCTCCAAAATCCTCGGTGGGTGCTTGAAGCAACTCCATCATAGTACGATTAGCCATGCCGACTTCTTGTCCTACAATAGGTTCAAAAATTGGAGTTTGTTCTTCAATCAACGTCTCTTGATTTACTTGACTTTGACGACGTTTACGAGCTCGTTTTGCTTGACTACGAGTTTTCATAAACTTCACGTAGAATGGGAGGTGAGCAAAGAAGATTCTTTTTGGGTGTTTTGTGAATCTACCAAATCTCTCCTCGAATCAAACTCTTGATTAAAGAAGCCTCAAAAGAATGAAAACGATCAAGTGGAGTGAACGCCTTCGAATGACTTTAGAACTTTGGTGAAAACCAAATTGTTCAAGAGGGTTTGATCACAAAGAAAACCAAGTAAATATATATGATATGTAATAATACTTTGGGCGGCAAAACCCTCGATTAGCCTTCAATCTCAAAATACTCACAAGCAAGCAAGGAAACGAGGCGGCGCGAAGCACTTAAGAGCATTTTTCCTTAGGGTATATTTTATAATACTCGCCTTATACCCACCTTATAGTTTGTATTTTTCAAAATCGAGCTTCACGAAAGTATTTATCTATTTTTGCCTTTTTCTTTTTGTTCGAGATTCGAATACAATAATTAGGAGATCAAATCCCAATTAAGGTTGTGTTTTCACACTTTTGGAGATATTTTGTATTTGTTGTGATACTTAATACAATATAGTAATAATAATTTCACAAAAAAAAACGAAAAAACCGATAATACGTATTAGTAGATTTCTACTAATACAAATACTATTTATGGTTAATATTTAAAAAAACAAGACAAATTAATCACGACACACTTCCCCGGCAGCGGCGCCAAAATGATTGTGGTAAAATACGACCTTTTAGGAAAAAGGCGTAAAAGCGGTAAGTAATAAGTGATGATTTAGGAAAATCAAACACTAATGACCCAAAGGTGAAAGTTCGTTTCCAAGGAGGTATATGTGTGTGAATAATTCGTAATTGATTTGAGATTAATATTTGAAAGAAGGGGATGAGAAAATAGAATGACGAAGACATGAAATTAATTACTACAACGACTAATCGTAAAACCGTAAAAAGAGCAAAAATAAAAATTAATTCTAAAAATTCCCAAAAATTAACAAAAATCAAATTAAATAAACTAAGAGTTTACCAATGATCAAAACTTTTTCAAACCTTTTAATTAATTAAATATTAATTTTTAAATGCTAATTAAAGCCCTAAAAATCAAATTAATTATCAAAAAGCCCAAATAAATATTTTTCAATTGGTAAACCTCTAAAATGAACTAAAAGGATTAAAAAATATTTTTATAAATTTTTAAACTAAGAAAAACTAATTAAAATGATTTAAAAAACTATTAAAACTTAAAATAATTATAAAAATTAATCTAATGATGATAAAATTAATCTAAGAATTGAAAAAAATCCTATTTTAATGTATTAAAGCTAAAAAAATATAAAAAGTGCAAAAATGTGAAATTTGAAATTTAATAATAAAATAATATTAAAATAATATTAAAAATCTAAAAATTATAAAAAATTCTAAAAACTTGCAAACTAGTTTATTTTAACCTAAATAATCAGAAAATGAAAGTGAAATTACCAAAATACCCCTAATGGGCCCCCAAATGGGATAAAACCAAAAACAGTCAACCTTAATGGGCTTTTGGGCCCAAAAAGTCAAACTAGGCCCAAATGACCTGAAAAAGCCCTATCTGACTCAAAATTTAATTCTAAACACAAAAGTCTGAAGGCCCAAAAGCTGATTTTGAGCTTATCACAGCTTAAAAGGTCAACAACTTATTCTTATTGGGCCAATAAGCCCATTAAGCATTAAGCCAATGCCATAAGCTCTGCTTAAACACACAACCTTCTTTTGAGATGCCTAAGACATATGTGAAAAGAAATTTTGAAAAATCACACTCAATAAGCCAGAAATAAGCAAAGAAAAATTTCACAAAAGGACAAAATAGTCGACTTGGAGTTCTAGACCACCTCAGGACTTGATTCAACTTGAAAAAGACTCTAATCAACTTAATTAAGCCAAAACAATCAAGAAAAATTCAATAAGCAAAGCCAAATAAGCTGGATAAGCCAATATGCACTTATGAAAAAGTCAAATGGGTTGGTTTTCTAGTCAAAGCTTAAAGTCAACCCTCCAAATGCTCCAGTATGAACAAATGGGTCAAATAAGGAGCACCTATACAAAATTAAAGTTGTTGCACGTTTGAATAAGCTGGAATAGCTTATTGATAAGCAGAACACCAAATTACACTAGCAGGGGGAACTTTCAGTAGGAACTCGTTCCCACTGCTTTGACTTTTTGACTTGCTTTTAGTGAGAGATTTACTATGATTTGATTGATAACAAAGGCACCCTTGTGATCACTGAATCACAAGAAGTCAATATCAAGAAAAATATCACACTTCCAATAAGCCAATAAGCCAATAAGCACAGAATAAGCCAACAATGACCAGATATGACACAGACTTAGCAAATAAGCAGTTATGCACTCTTAAGCAATTTTAGCATGAATAAGCAAACCAGAATGAACCAAATGCATAAACAAGCTATAATAACTGTTAATAAGCACAAACAAACTTATATCAATCACTGAATCAAAGATTACAAGCAAATCAAAGCATCTGCAGGTTACTGATTATGAACTTCAAGAAAACAAATGCTTTCTCTGATATAGATGACCACAAATCCAATCAGCACTCAAATCCTACTTCCCTGGTTGTATTAACTTAGATTTAACACTTGTTAACCCTAGTCTATGATTAGATCTAGGTGTCCTCTAAATTTCAGTCAATTTTACCAAGTAATCAAGATTCTATAGCCTGTTTTTGAATCTAGGTATTCAATAGCTACCAAACTTGCAGATAACCAACACTTAGCACCAGATAAATATGTGACAACCCAATAGAACCAAGAACAATAACAAAGGAAGCCTTAAATCCCTTTGAATCAGTTAACCCAAACACCCCTTTGGAATCTGATTTTGCAATCTTCCAAAGGATTGTTGTGATTTAACCTATCAATCAAGATCTAATCCACCCTAACAACTATTAATCAACCTCAGAAACTTAAATCAAGCATAAAAACACAGATTCACAATAAATCATGCATAATCACCAAAAATTCAATAAAAATCAGAAAAATGAAAAAAAGGAGAGAGATGCAAACCTCCAAGACTCACATCCAAGCCTTGGAATGTTTGAGCTGACGTGCTAGCAAAACAAGCACCAGCTTCCTTGTACCTGCTAAGATCAACAAACCATAATGATGAACACAAACTATGAAAATTTGATTTTTTGAAACACAAGCTTTATTACTTAAAACCTTGCCTTAAAAACCACAAAACATGAATATGGAACTCAGATTTTAGCTATTCAATCACCAAACTTTTATAAATAACAAGAGAGAAAATCACAATTTTCAGAAAACTCAATTTTATTTCAATAAAAAGGAATTACAAAGTAATAGCTAAAATCTGGAACAAGGGACTCTCACAAGTTGAGGTCTCCTTATATAGGCACTAGTAAACTATTCTAGAATGCTGAAATACATGAAAACCCTAGCTATGAATTTCCAGGAATGCCCTTGAGTGCTTGTTGTTGTTGAGCTGTCCAATTTGATCAAAACCGTTCATTTTAGCTTTGGGGTTAAGCTATGAGTCTAAGCTGTTGATTTGGCCACGTCAAATTCCTTGGAGAGGAAGTTGTGTTTTCATTGGTGGACGAGGTTGAGTGTGGGGTCACTTGGGTAGTGCGATTGAGGGTTTTGTGTGTGGGATGGGTTTCTGCTTGTGTGAATCAAGCGTGTGTTAAGGTAATTGCAATTTACCCTTTGTTAAGTGGATGGTAAATCTGAGTGGATGAATGGTGAACATCAGTAACTTTGATCCGATTTTTGTGGGATAAAGTTGTTTGGCGTGTGTTTGTGTGATTTAAACTTAGGGAATTGACACAATAAGTCCTTGTATTTTGGGAAAGGTGGTAAAACAAGTTTTTCAGCCTTTAAACCCGTTTTCCTTTGTTAATAAACTTTCAAAGTTTATAGTTTTGCCACAAATGGTAAAAGGGTTTTAAGGGTTGTTTTTGCCATTTTTGCATAGTTGAAGGACTGATTTTGGACATTCTTGATCTTCAAAGGTCTTCATTGTATCTTTGACTTCATGAGGGACCATAATTGACAATTTAGAATTGTTGAGGGACTAAACTTGCCAATTCTTCAAAGTTGAATGACCATTTTGTAATTTTGACAAATTTAAGGGACCAAACTTGTTATTATGAATATACAAGGGTTTAAGTGTCATTTCTTCATATTTTGAGGATCAATCTTGTACAACTTCAAGTCTTCAAGGGTTTTTCTTGGATAATTCATGAACTAGGGTCCGGTTCTTTGTACGGCTTGGTTTCTCGTGTCCGTTTTTCCTTGTCTATTGTGATCTTTTGTCTTTTTCACGATATCCATACCTAAAACATACAAGTAAACAAATACAAGCATATATATGTTATTTTATGACATTCTAATGCATTTAAAGCCCGAAAAGAACGATGAGATCATGTATAAAAGCCATCTCATCACTTAACTACTTTTGGTATAGGCAATGCCTTAGTAAAAGGATCAGCTACGTTATCATCTGTGTGAACTTTTATTAATTTGATTTCACGAGCTTCTACCTGTTCTCGGACGTAGTGATGTCTACGCTTAAAGTGTCTGGCACCTTTCATGACTCCAGAATCAATGGCGAATATTATTGCAGCAGAATTGTCGCAATATATATCAATAGGTTCTTTAATTGAAGGCATTACTCCAAGATCTCCAATAATTTTCCTAATCCAAACAGCTTCCATTGCAGCTTCTGAAGCAGCCATGTACTCAGATTGAGTAGCATGCATTGCAATTGTTGTATGTTTCTTGCTTTTCCAGTCAACTGCTCCTCCATTGATAACAAACGCGTAACTCGTTTGAGACTTCGTATCGTCTTTATCACATTGCCAGGACGCATCACATAAACCTGTCACATTCAGTTCTGTGTTTGGTTTCCCTCTAAATACCAAAAACATATCTTTCGTACTCCTCAAATACTTTAGAATATGTTTAACAGAAGTCCAGTGGAGCTTCCCTGGATTCTGTTGGTAACGACTAACCAAGTTCTGAGCAAATGTCACATCAGGCCTTGTGCATCATACAGCATACATAATAGATCCTACAGCCGAAGCGTAAGGCACCTTCTGTATGTATGCCTCCTCTTCAGGAGTTGATGCATCCATCTCATGACTTCGATTATGCTTAACTTCCATAGGTTGAAAACCTTTCTTGGAATTATGCATATTATACTTCTGCAATATCTTATCTATATAAGCATCTTGACTAAGACCAATTAACCATCTTTTCCTTTCTCGATAGATCTTAATTCCCATAATGTATGCAGCTTCTCCTAAATCCTTCATAGAAAAACATTTATCAAGATAATCCTTAACAGCTTTAAGTCTTGTAATGTTACTTCCCATGATTAATATGTCATCAACATATAGGACTAGAAATACTACATCACTCCCACTAGCTTTGCGATACACACATGGCTAACCACGATTTTGAATAAATCTGAACTTTTTGATTTCTTCATCAAATCGTTTATTCCATTGACGTGATGCTTGCTTCAAACCATAAATAGATATTTGAAGTTTACACATGTGTTTTGGATTTTTAGGATCAACATACCCTTCCGGTTGTTGAAAATAGATGTCTTCATCTAAACGACCGTTCAAGAAGGCAGTTTTAACATCCATTTGTCATATTTCATAGTCATAGTATGCTGCTATAGCTATGAGAATCCTTATAGCTCTTAAGTCGGCTACAGGAGAAAATGTCTCCTCGTAGTCTCAGCCCAAAGTTTGAGTAAAACCTTTAGCTACCAAACGAGCTTTATAAGATTGTATTTTTTTTGTCTATGTCGGTTTTCTTCTTGTATATCCACTTATGTCTCACTACTTTAGCGTTTGGTGGTGGATCTACAAGAATCCAAACATCATTAACTTTCATGGATTTCATTTCCTCATCCATAGAAACCATCCACTTATCTCTCTTAGGATCAAGCATGGCGGATTTATAATTAGCAGGTTCTCCTAGATCCCCTACTTCATCATCATCCTCTATATTAAGACATATATTGCTATTTTCGTTTTTAATCCTTTCGGATCTACTAAGAGAAACTAATTCTGGTGGAACCGCCAGACTTTCTGATTCTACAAGAATTTATTTCGCTAGTGTTTTCAGAAGGTAATGTATCTATATGACTCTCTTCAAGATCATAATTTCTCCATTGAATTCTTGATTTACAAGATCACATTCAAGGATGTCTCCATACCTAGAAACAATCACTTTGTTCCCAGGTGGATAATAAAAGTAGTAACCCATAGTTTCCTTAGGGTATCCTACAAATATACATTTCATAGATCGTTGTTGGAGTTTGTCACCCGAGTCACGTTTCGCATACGCCACGCAACCTCAGACCTTTAAATAAGACAAATATGGCTTCTTTCCATGCCATAGTTCATATGGCGTCTTATTTACTTTCTTCGTGGGAACCATATTTAAAATGCGAACAGCAGATTCTAAAGCATAATCCCAAAAGGATAATGGTAAAGTTGTAATATTAAACATAGATCACACCATATCTAATAATGTAAAATTTCTCCTTTCGGATACACCATTTTGTTATGGAGTATAGGGAGAAGTAAGATGCTGAATAGTTCCATTCTTACTTAGATAAGCTTTAAACTCTTGACTTAAATATTTACCACCTCTATTAGAATGAAGAGCTTTAATCTTCTTTCCTAGTTGCAATTCTACTTCTGCTTTAAACACTTTGAATGTTTTAAATACCTCACGTTTATTCTTAAGTAAATAAACATAGCCATAACGGCTATAATCATCTGTAAATGTTAAGAAGTAGCTAGCACCTTTCCTTGACACATGTCTAATTGGTCCACACACATCAATGTGTATTAAACCAAGTATATCAGTAGCTCTTTCAATCTTGTTATTAAAAGGTTTCTTGGTCATCTTCCGAGAGATACAAGACTCACATTTATCAAATGATTCATCATTGATATTTTCCAAAAGACCTCCACGTCGAAGCTTTTGTATACGAGTCTTCCCAATATGGGCAAGTCTATAATGCCAAAGATAAGAAGAGTTCTTGTCAAACTTTCTCTTCTTATTCATGCTAAAAATATAATTATTATTATACTTGGATTTATTTTCATGCATGTCTATTTCAAACACACCATTCACAGAAATTGCATTAGAATAGACAATACCATCTTTCCAAACAGAAATTCCATTATTATCAATAGTGTGAACAAATCCAGTATTCAACAAACAAGAAAAGAAAATAACACCCATAACAATTGTAGGTGCATAATGACAATCATTTAATATCGGTACTAAACCCGAAGGTAAAACTAAATTAAATGTTCCTATAGCATCAACCGCTGCTTGTGCGCCATTGCCCACTTGCAGAAATTGTTCCCCATAGGATAGCTTCCTTTCCAGATTAAATCCCTTCAGCGTATTACAAATGTTAATACCGCATCCCGTATCATATACCCAGGAATTTAATTTGTATGTCAAGTTGAATAATTCAATCATAAATAAAGTACCTGAAGCTGCAGCGCTCTGCTCAGACTTCTTCTTTATTTCTCGTAACTCTTCGAGGTAAAGAGGACAATTCCTCTTCCAGTGAACACTTGCCTTGCAATGGTGACAAGTCTCATCCTTCTGAGATTGATTTTTCTTGACAAAGTTCTGCTTAGGTTTCAAATAAGTCGCAACTTGCATGCCCTTATCACCCTTTCCTTTGCCTTTCTTCTTGTTCGCTTGTGGTTTTGGCTTACTCACTCTACCCTTTTGTATTGTTAGTACAGGAGGAGTAGAGGTAGATGCCTTGTCCTTTAAACCTTTTTCATAGTCAATGAGCATTGCATGCAAATCATTAATTGTCTTCCTCGTGCAATGCATATTATAGTTTCTAACAAAATCATTGAAGTCCTTGTTAAGGGACCTATTGATTAAATTGATAGCCATATTATAATCTAGGGTTGTCCTAGTGCAATGAGTTGTTCCATATAACCCCTCATCTCCATGTAATGTGCACTAACAGACTTTCCAGGAGTTTGCTTGTAGCTATGCAAAGAATCTACTAAGTCGTAGATCTCCACAGCTTGTGGCTTCTCGAACATAACCTTGAGTTCATCAAGCATACGCTTAGGCGAAAATAGCTCATACTTCTTTTGAAGCGGATGAGCCATTTTTCCTAACATTAAGCAAGCCACATCCGAGTTCTTCTTAATAGTAGCAGCGTGTTCAAGCCTTTGCGCTTCAGAAGCTCCTTCAGCAAGATCCTCCGGATAAGGAGTGGTCCAGATATCAATAGTACCCACTACTCTCAAGACAATTCTTAGTGAGCAGTAACAATCAATGAAGTTTGGGCCAGTAAGTTCAGGACGATCAAAAAATGTTTTGAACACAGAACTTATAGTATTATTTTCTGGTTGAGCCATTTCTACATAAATAAGTTCAAAATATTAGTATTTTCGATAATAAAATACTTTTAAGAAAATAAAATTACCCTGCTATATAAACCATAGAAATTTCCTTGAATCCTAGAACATATATTGACATAGATTCATTACATCAATTGATCTGCTAGTAATGAATGTACTCAACATAGTGACTTGTCGAACAATTCAAATTGACAAACAATTTTCAATTTCTAGATATTTAAGGGATTTACATTGCCAAAAAACGTTTTGCATTGTAAACATGTTTCATCCTTCTGAATGCCTTAAGTTTACAGATCTCACTGAGTAACTTAATTAAGTCGTCTAATCTGAATAACGTAAAACCATCATAAGAATTCTCATTCTATGAAAGTTTTCTCTCCATTAAAACATCGTCCAAAAATATCATTTGATGACGTAGTCATTTCAAGTGTTCATCAATTAGATAGCATTCGACTTAACTTTTAAGGGTACAAATTTGATGTCAAAATCAATGTATGGAGAAGCATGCATACAACTCCATAGCATAAGTTTAATAAAACATTTAGTAAACTTTTTCACGAGACTAAATTTCTACATAAATTATGTTGAGGTATTGGATTAACCAATCAAAGAATTTACCCACAAATATTCACAACGTACTTACGGCTAAAGCACAAAGCAATAACCTTATTCATTGTGATTTCGGATGTGAATTTGTGGTAAATCAACCTTAAGGTATAATTCAAATAATAATCGTAGGTAATATAAATTTGACGCACACGCGAGCCGGGAATTTAGTCAGCGACTAATGGCTTAACACTTCCTTCCTTAACCGGGTACATGACTAGCGGTGCGTTATACCCACTTTATAGTTTGTCAAAAGGAGTATCCTTTAGATTATTATTGCAATTCACCAATCAACGTAATTCTATGTAATTTAGATCTCAAACAAATCTTAATTTTAATAAAATTTGGTCCATATTTTTTTTTCTTTAAAAAGCCCCTTGTTTACAACAATTGGTACAAATTCTAACATAAACAAGTAAAAAAACTAAATCATAAACACATAATAACAATTTATATGTGCGATAAATAAATCAAATAGCCACATGCATACGATTTATTCAATAACCTAAAAATCTAGGTTTTTATATTCATATAAAAGTCTACCCTAATTCAAGATTTTGAATCAAATAAAGCAAGTAGCACATAAAATTATATAAACATACGATTTTACGATCCATGAAAACATGCACGTTCATCATGGATCCACCCAAAATTCTTAACAATTAAAACTCTTCAGATCGTCACCTTTAATTTACATGACATAACAATTAATCATGCAATTTTAATCTAAAATTATACAACATGTAATTTAGGGTTTCAAAAACATTTTTTTAATAAAAATCGGCCAAACCCTAATTTTTAAGAAAACCTAAAAAAACATGTAGTTTTAACTCAAACAATTATTAGTTAAAAAACTTTAGATTGTTGATAATAATAACATGTTAAAACGGCTCTCGATGACACTGAAGGGTTTATATATTTCTTAACAATTACACAAAACCCTAAACGAGATCAAAGCACATATATAGCGGAAGCGATTTAACAAGATCATAATAACACAATTATAATTAATCGAATTAGGGTTACATACCTTTTAGCTAATGCGATTCCACAAGATAAAGAACGAATCACCAGTTAGGGTTTATAACGAACACCGCCAAGATATAGTATAAAGTAAGACTATATTACGTTCTTGTACACATGTAATACAACAAGCTAACCGTGATTATAGCACGTGTATACCGAGCTTCAACGCTTGTGAAAAATCTACCCAACAACCCTAGAGAGAGGTTAGGACTAGATTTTAAACTAAACCGAAAACCAACCAAAACCCTTTGTTGGGTTTGGTGTTGCGATCGCAAGAGAGAAAGAGAGGGAGAGATTGGTGTATGAATTATGAGGGTGGGGGTTGTTTATGTAGACCTAGATTTCTTGTAGCCCAAATAAATATAAGGAAAGTTTTTTCCTTCCCCTTTTCCTTCCATAACCGACGGCCCAAACACCCCTTAGGGGTGTTCCGGAACCTTCCATTCTTCTTTCGATTTATTCCACAACGCTCGTTAATACTTAACTCTTAATTATATAACGGTCGTTAAAGTTATAGCTCGGTTTAATTTAATAAATATAATAAATATATTTATTAAATAAATTAACTCTCTACGTATTGAGTGCAATCCCGTAATCTCGAGTTTAGGAAAACAAGGCGTAAATGAAGCGGTAAGTATTAAAGGAATCGATTTAGGAAAACCAACACCCTTATGACCTTTTGTGAGTTCGTTTTCGAGGAGGATTAATGTGTGTGTTAAACTTGATGGTATTTGAGATAAATATTAATGAGAAGAGAGAAAATGAAAATGATGACGGTTACGATTAAATTAAACTACGACGAATGATAAAACGTAAAAACGTGACGAAATTAAAATTACTCTAAAAATTCCCAAAAAAATCAAAAAGAAAATCCTAAAAATCCAGTTAGAGTTTACAAATGATCAAAACTTTTTCAAACCTTTTATTTAATTAATATTTAATTTTATAATGCTAATTAAAGCCCTAAAAATCAAATAAATTAATAAAAAGCCCAAATAAAGATTTTTCAATTTGTAAACCTCAAAAACGACTTAATTAAACTAAAAAGTTTTTTTCCAAAATTTAAAACCTATTAAAACTATTTAAAATAATTAAAAACTAAAAATAAATATTAAAATAATATTAAAAATTCAAAGTATATAAAAAATTCTAAAAACTGGCAAACTCGTTTATTTTAACTTAACTAAACAGAAAATGAAAGTGAAATGACCTAAATACCCCTATTGGGCCCTCAATGGGGCCATAATAAAAAACAGTCCAAGTTAATGGGCTTTTTGGCCCAATAAGACAAAAGTCAACCAAATAAGCCCAAAAGTTCCAGTCTAGATTAAAACTGGTTTTTAAACAAAAAACTCTAAAGGCCCAAAAGCTGAAAGTGAGCTTATCACAGCTTATCAAACACCCAACTTATTCTTAATGGGCTTTTTGGCCCAATAAGTCATAAGCTAATGCCATAAGCTGAAATTTTACACACATCCTTCTCTTGAGATTATAAAGCAGTTTGTAAAAAGAAATTTTGAAAAAGCTCAATGAATAAGCCTGAAATAAGCCAAAGCTCTCTACAGAAAACGACAAAATAATCGTTTTTGAGTTCTAGGCTGATTCAAGAGCTTATTCAACTTGAAAAATGTTTTAAATCATTTAATTAAGCTAAATAAGCACAAAGATTACCAATAAGCTAACCAAATAAGCTGGAATATTGAATAAGCACTTTGGAAAAAAGACAAAAGAGTTGTTTTCTAGTAAAACCCTAAAATTAAAAGATGTAAACTACCAGATAAGCTAATGAGATGAAAATAATAAGATCTATCATAAAACAAAAGTTGTTGCACAAAGAAATAAGCCAAATTAGCTTATTGATAAACTGAACAGAATTTAACACTACCAGTGGCAAGCAGTAGTGGGAAAGGAGTTCCCACTGCTTGAAATGAAAATGTTGATTTTAGCCTGTTTTAGTGGATGTTTTTGGATAATAATGGCACCCCTACAACCAGTGAGTTGTAGGGAGTCAAGAACAAGCAAAATAAACAAGAATCACTCAGCCAATTAATACAGTTAATTCAAAATGTGCCCAGACATGGAATAAGCTAGGTCTGATAGTATAAGCAAATGTTTAAGCAAGAATAAGCCAATGAAACTCTACCAAATGCATACAACAACAACAATTAACTTAATCAAACCCAAATAAACAAATTTCATGCATTGATTCACAAGTTTAGAACTAGTATAAGCCTTATGTGACATACTGATGAACTTGGTAAACAGAATAAGCACTTAGCTGATGTAGTTGACCAAATTATGAACTTCAAAACCCTAAAACAAGTTGTCAGGTTGTTCAATTTTATTTTTAACAACACACAACCCTAAACCTAAACCCTAGGTACAAAGATGGCTAAATTTCAGTCCACGGCAATCTAAAACAACTTTATTTTTAGCAAAGATTCAGTTCAAGTGTTTTAGTCCACAAGTTATGTAGGTTTTAACTTAACTACACCAACTCAGTTGAAACAAACACAAGTGTACTCTTGATACCTACTCAGTTTCTATTAACATTCACAAAGCATGCAATCCCAAACACCCTTTTTAAAACTGAAATCCAATTTTAACAAGGTAAAAATGTTTAATAAACCAAAAACAACCTAAACAATCACCAATCTAACACTGATATGAACTAAGAACAAGATTTCAAACACCAGAAACCACCAGATAACAAGTATCACCAGTATTTACTTAGCACAATAAATTTTCAACAAGAAAAGTAAAAAGAGAGGGAAAGGTTGTGAACCTGCCTTGCTTTACATCCAAGCAAGGCCAGCTAAGCTTCCTTGGACTTGGATAACAACTAGGCTCAAGCCAAGGAGTCTTGAGTGGTTTTATGTGATGCTTGGTGTGGTTCTACAACAGAACCTTACACCAAGTGATGGAGATGATTAATGTACCTGTTTAAATCACAAAACCACAAACACAAACAAGTAGAGGTCACACTTTTAATCTTGTGGATTGAAAGCAGTTAGTACATAGAACAAAAACCAGGTATTGGTGATTTTTAAACAACCCACAACCTTGCAGCCCAAGAATATGAATCCACTACACCTTGATTTTTCCAATCAGGGTGTTATGGTCATCCATATACCCAAACCTTGAAGCAAATGGGTCTTATCTTTCAACCAAAAACCTTAGCAAGCTTTTAATCAGAACTTGAAAGAACAAAATTTTGAAAACTGAAAATTCTTTGAAGCAAACTTAAGTAAAACGGATTTGAAAGCAGATAAACATCAATAATAAGAACAATAAATTTAAATAGCACTTGGCTTTCTTGTCATCAAACAACACTCTCTTTTTTCATTCATTTAAAAAAAAGAAGATTTATAATGTTTGTGACTAAACTTGAAAAACCAAGAACAAACAACTAAGCAATGGATCTAATGGCTCTATATAGAGCCTTACATGAGTCTAAAATCTAGAAACCCTAATGTTTTGACTTTCCAGAAGTACCCTTGAATTTTGAATTCGTCATTGGTCAATCTTGGTTGTTTGTCGGGAGTCATGTGATGCCAATTGATAAACATGATCTAGGACGTTTAATTTGAGCGTAGGAAGTAAGCATGTGTTATGGGGTGTTGACTCTCTGTCAATTTTTTGTCTTCTTCCCAAAAGGTGTAGGGGAGGGTTGGTGTGGCCACGTGACTAGGAGGGGACCAAAAGTGAGAGTTGGGTTTGGTTAAGGGTATGGGTAATTAACATTCTAGAGTTAATTAACTAAAACCCCCTTGGTTTGATCGAGTTTTGAAATTAGGGTTTATGTGTTCTTGGCTGGGAAATGATGCGAGTTTAATCCAAATTGGGGTGCTTAGGGTGTTAACCGCCAAAAATATTAATATTAAACGAGTTTGAATTCGTTTATTAATAATAAGTTTAGTGGAAGGTGACGTGGAGGGAAGGAGAGTTCTGATTGGTTGATGGGTGTGAGTGGGGTGATGTGGCAGCATAGGATTGGTCTAGGTAAGTTTTGTGTCTCCCAGATTTGGCCCCTCACTTTTCCACTTATGTTCAAACAAGTTTTCACAGCTCAAAACTAGAAACCCTTTGTTAATGAAGTTTCAAATTTTATACTTTGGCCACAAATATTTTTGCAAAGTATTTCCAAGGGTATTTCTTGTATTTTCTTGGATTTTCAAGGGTCATTCATGACATGTCTTCAACTTTGGAGGTCTTTTCTTGTATTCGTGACTTTGTGGAGGCCTAAAAGTGACAAGTCTTCATTTTGTAGGGACCAATCTTGCCAATTCTTCAAAGTTGAGGGTCCTTTTTGTAACTTTTACAAACTTTAGGGACCAAACTTGTAATTATGAATATACAAGGGTATAAAGTATCAATTCTTCAATAATGAAGGACCTTTCTTGTACAATCTTCAATTTTTCAAGGACTTTTTCTTGGAAAATCAACACTAGGGTCCGGTTCATTGTGCGGCTTTGTTTCTCGTGTTCGTTTTTAATTGTTTCTTGTGATCTTTTGTCATTTTCTCGATATCCGTACCTAAAATACACATTGAACAAACACAAGCATATATTTGGCACTTTTATGATATTTTCACCATTTTAAGTCCGTTTTGGACGATGAGACCATGTATAAAAGCAGTCTCATCAGTGTTTAAAGACGAGAAATTAAGATCAACTCTTCTAAGAAGACGAGTAAGAAGCATAGAAAATGGAAGACTCGATTTCGACTTAAAGAGAACATAATTAATTCTTCTAGCTATGAAAAATGCAAAGTTGTACGAGGTGGAGGTTGCAACACAATACGACATATGCGCAAGGCATGCGGGTACGCGATTGCGATTACCACCAAGACACATTAAATTTTCTTAGATGATTTTGGCCCAAGGGATCATAAAATCATTAAGTTCGCTAGTTAGTAATTCCCAAGGAGTGACAACACGAATTTTTCCTTGAAATTCACCAAGAAGAGAATGTTCAGGAGGTTTAGAAATGGCTCTAGAGATGAACAAAGGAGAAGGTAGCTCAGTTACATAATGCATATCAATAGAGGCTGATTCAAAGAGTCAATTCTCCAAGCATCGGTAAACCTACATTGACCACTATATGGCACCTTGAGAATTTGTCCAAATTCTTCATGAGTGTATACAATGGTTTCCCCTTTGATGGAAAATATTATATATAAACCATTATTAATGCACAATAATGAGAAGGAACTAAAGAACTCCATAAGAAAAGAGGAGAATATTGGCTCATCAATGTCAAGCAAACAATCAAAGCCAATAGATATGAACATGTAGCGTGTAAGCTCAATCTCATCGAGATTTTGTAGGACAACACTTCCTTCATGAATACAACGATTTTCAATAGACCGAAGAGTATTTTGGAGAGAACGAGATTGACATGATTTAAAAATAATAGGCATGTATTCTCTAGTTTTCTCATGGTCTTTGCGAGTTTCCAATGGCATAGTAAATACCTATATAACACAATGATATGTTCACAATCACTCTTATGTTATATAATGAATAAAAATAAAAATCATAAGAATGTGTTTAATCAATTACTTGACTAACCAAAGGATTAATCCTTAATATTCTTATGTCCACAATGTAGTAATTTCATCTTTGACTAACACATATGAATTATGTAAAATCAAACATGAACTTGAACATTGGTTTTTCAAAATCCGATTTTAGGTAAGCATTAACAATATAATTACCAGTGTGTTCAAGGGTTCATATCAATTCCATCATTCAACCATAATAAATTAGTTAAATTTTAGATTTGTTCTATAAGTGGGTTTTAGTGAAATCGCAAGGAATTCAAACGTAAGGAATCATAGCATTACAACTATGTCAACCCACATTCCTAATTAGGTTCCAATTAGATTTTAACTTTAAAAATCCCCAATTATGAAATTAAGAACCCTAGAACAAATTGATTGAAATTAACTGAAGATATTTACAATTAATTGATGTTAGATGAAAGATGAGTGAAACCCTTGTCTTGAAACCAATTAATTTAAGTGATTTCGAAGCTTTTGAAAGTTGTTAATGGAGGTTTTTTATGTTTCCCGTTGCCACCAAGAAAAAGATAGAGGGGGTTTTTTTAATAGATGATATTTTAATAAAAACCGCATTAATTTATCCTTAGTGGCCTGCGGTTCATTATCGATATTGAGTCGCACGTTTAAACCATGACAATTAATGAACCACCGGCAAAGGACCAATTTAAACCATGAAAATGGAAAAAAAAATCAAAACCAAGTTTTTCTTAAATACTTAAAATATATATCAATCCTTTTGGAAATCATTGGACCACTCCGAGACTAGGTTATAATGCCTTAATGAAGGATTACGAGTTAAATCGGGACCCAAAAAGACCGATATGGAAAACGACTACTTGTAAGAAAAGACAAAGAGGAGAGAAATCAAGAGGAGTGAATCAAGGCTAAGTTCAATGCTCAAGAGATGAGTGACAATCTTCAAGCTGTAGAAACGAAGAACTTGTGTCATCTATAGTGGTTTAAGACGTGCCTTTCCGGCGTAAGTCTAACGGCTTTGGTAATGAACTATACCAAGAAATTTTGTTATAAAGAGTAAGATCACTTTCAATTCGTTGTCTTAAACTTTTACAAAATATGAGCAAGAGTATAGATTCACGTTCTCTCCCACGTGATCGGACAAAACTCATTGCTTAGGATTACAATGACAATATCCTTGGAATATTTCAATTCCAAATGTGTAATTTCCTAACTACAACTTATGATGTAGTTTGGTATCTCAAAGGATTTATCAATCATCTATGAGACGAGCTCAATTGCACATATTACACATGATATAGGGCCTACTAACCGTATAAGTTGCAAACTATAAAAATCATGCTTGATACTTTAAGCTACTACTAACTCACACTACATCACCTAAGTGAGTCAAATATCCAAGAACATGAAGGTTTGAGAGGGTGAAAGAAAATAATCACATACCACAAACAAATGTCAAGGCAAGGATGCCAAGAACAAGCACATAGTCAAGTAGTGATCAAAAGAATGATCAATAAGGCGTGTAAAAGGACGAAAGCGTACCTTAGCCTCAAAGTGCATCCCAAGTATTCTAAGGACCAATGCTACACCCAAACTTGACCAAAGTGCATATTAAGTCTTCAAGGACTAGTAACACTTACACGAATCTTGATGTCACCATCCTTAGATGTTGAAGATCAAAAGGAGATGTGTCTTCTACAGGTGCAAGTATCTCAATCCACAACCAAGTTAATGATTAGTCTTCATGAGTACCTACATAAAGCAAAATACGAACTAGTAGATACATTTCAAGAGAAACTTTAGTACAACTAATCCTTCAAATTTGAGGAGACAATGGATGGATCCAAGCTTTAAAGCACAATATACTTCAAAGATCTTGAGTAACCATCTCTCTGATACCAATTTTAGAAACTAGAAGGGGGGTTGAATAGTTTCTCTTGTTTATGATCCTAATTAAAATCCTTTCAATTAGGTTTGTCCCAATACCTTTTTGTAACACCCTATTTGGATAAATGGACCGTTACGTAGTCATTATGGCGTGTCATCAAAGCATGCAAGGTAAATGTCTAAAACATTAAATGACCATAAAGGAAACTGGAAATAAACATCGGTTCCAACATAAGCTCCATACACGAAATGCATAAGTATAGAATATAAAGGAAAGGACTAAATAATGTCCAGCAAAGCAAAAGTATGTAAATGCATTAAAGAAGAAAAGAAGACTTGCGCCTTCCATGCACGTACTCTTCATTCCTAGCTTTGCATTGTCTCTTCGTCTATACAACGGGTATTATTCATCACCTTGTTGCATTGTTTCTTGGAATTCCCTAGGATATTTAAAGCGACATTTCTTCGGTTCACCCCCATACAAGGACATTGAGTATTTAAAATACCACAAGGACTATGCATCATGTGTTTTAGGACCAATTGGTGCAATTCATGATGTTTATTTGGGTCTGGAATTTCAGCGCATACTACTCTGTCGTAGTGATCTGGATTGACCAACTTGTCTTCTGATCTCATAATCAAAAGAAAATGCGCATATGGTAAACCACATTTTTGAAACTCGATAACATATATATGTGACGAAACAACACCAAGGATATGTTTGGTGAATAGTTGGTACTTGAGAGACTCTAGTTTTGCGCGAAAAACTATTGTAACGAGGTCTGGTCGATCTTGGGTTGTTTGTCCTTCATAAAGATCTAGAATTTCTAGCCAGTTTGGATTGCAAGTCATGGTTAGAAAGATATCTGGTTTCCCAGCATCTTGTACTAACATCATGGCATCCAGAAAGCGTCTCCGCATGTCACGTAGTCCTCTGATAAAAGACACAGGCAATACAATTACCAAGCCAAGTCTATTCGATTGAACCTCCCCGGCATTAACACAATCTACGATTCCTTGGTACAAATCTGCTCTAATTTTGGATGGTTTTTTTCATAAAATTGCAACCGTGAAGTCTCGATCTTTATGTACGTGTCTACAATAAATTGCTGAAACAATCGCCCTCCAAACAGGATCAAGTTATGAGTTGGGCGAATCTGGAACTTGTAACAATAGTATTCTCACATAGTGACTGTTTTTCTATCGGTGTTTGTGTTAATCCTTGCGTGGTGATGGTAAACACATGGATAACATATTAAGTTAGAAATACAATTTAAATGTTGGGCAAGGCATAAATTGAATATAGGATACTATTGTAACATGATATTAAACAAGATAAAGTAATATATGCGTATTAGTTAACTTTATTACCTTCGTCATCTTCGTCGACGTCATCCTCATCATCAACGAGTTCTCTTATGTCTACACCTTCCCTTGGTATTCGATTATGCCATCCATCCTCACCGTTTGGAAAGAACATTGGATATGACAAAGGATCATAGGAAGTGAAATAAGGTTGTATTTGTGTAGGGTAATTAGACTTTCCATATACAATAATACTTCTCTTGTATGCAGTGATGTTGTCATTACCTTCCACCCAAATACCAGCCACCTGCAGTGTTAATAAATTTAAGGTAATAAGTTTTTTTATTTTATATTTAGATAAAACGTAGGATGTTTAAATCATATTCATACCTCAGATGTTGTTGGGCGATTGTATTATCTTTGATCAACCTTAATGGATGCATTTAATTCGACCCTATAATTGTCAAGTGTACCAAGGTTGCCAAGTGATCGAAAAGTCTGGACATATGGGCTTAGTGTAAGAACTCGTGATAATATTGTAACAATCTCTTTATCAAGGTTAGGCCATTTTAATCTATGTTCAAGATCCAATTCTTCGTCATAAAAGAACAACTGCAAGTACCTTGGCTCTCCGTCTCTTGGTATCAATTGATCATTTTATGATATATCCCTCCTTGCACGCGAAAAGTATATACTATAAATCCTCCATTGATGTATGTTTCTCTAAGTTTACACCCATTGAAGCGAAATAGAAGTTAGTGTTGTACGCACGTATGTTTTTCCTAAACATTTTTCCTATTTGGCACTCAGATGTGAATAGGTTGTATAGTTCTAGAGGAATGTCTAAGGGCTGCAAAGTCGTTCTTCCATTCATGCAACAAAAAGTAGGGAACTCGTATTGTATTTTCTTTGCTCCACAACAGACACATGGTGTTTGCTCATTCTATAGACTATGCTCTGCAGGAAGCCCATCGTAAAAAAGTTCACACGGATCGTTTTGTGTTTGATCAGCTGGATTGAAATTTAAAAGTTGTATTAATAGAGACAATACAAAATTTCATATATATAGAAGAAAAGTATGTAAAATTTTGTATCAAAGGTTAAAATGGATTTTTTTAATGATGCTTACCATCCGTAGTTTTGTTGTACTCTTGGTCAAACAGGGCAACAATACGTTACTACCATCTTGATCATCTGGATTAAAATTATAAACAAGTATTAGTAAGATAGTACAAAATTTCGTAAATTAGCGCAATGTATAATATTTTTTTGCAACGTTTGTTCTACCTGGCGTAAATCCCACGGATGTAAGCTGGCCCATGCTAGCAATCAAGTCTGTTGTATTCTTCTCTTTACGTCGTTGGTAGTAATGTTTGTGATATTCTCTCCTTGTTATACTTGTTGGGGGCACACCTACATTAGTTCGTAAATAAAAACATAATGTAAATAAACGTAGTAAAGAGAAATGGGTGATTTTTTAAATAGGCTCACCATCCGTATTTTGTGTTTCCACGTTAGCACTTGCTTCTCCTCGTTGATTTTGTTTACGTTTTTCTCGATAATTTTTCTGATATTCTCTTCTTTTTAGAACTGTTGGGTCTATAGTTTCATTGGTGTATACAGACGTAGAACCATAGGTAGTTTGCGTTGGCAATGGTGTTATATTTTCCCTAACGCGTGATAGGTTTAGTTGAGATGGTTTTTGTAATGGTGTGTTTTGTAGGGAACCGTTACTGTTTATGATATTGTGCAACGTTCCAGACGATGCCCGATTAGGAGATATATTTAGTTTAGGTGGTGTTTCTTCCAAATAGCCTACATTAGTTTGGAGGTAATAAATATGATGTAATAAATGTAGTAAAGAGAAATGGGTGATTATTTAAAGAGGCTCACCATCCATAGTTTGTGTTTCCATGTTAGCACTTGCTTCTCCTCGTAGCTTTTGTTTATGTTTTTCTCGATACCTTTTCTGATATTCTCTTTTTTTAGAACTGTTGGGTCTATTGTTTTATTGGTGCATACAGACGTAGAACCATAGGTACTTTGTGTTGGCAATGGTATTATATTTTCCCTAAGGTGTGATAGGTTTAGAGTCGATGGTTTTTGTAATGGTGTGTTTTCTAGGGAACCGTTACTGTTTATGATATTGTGCAACGTTCCAGACGATACCCGATTAGGAGAGATATTTAGTTGAGGTGGTGTTTCTTCCAAATAGCCTACATTAGTTCTTAGATAATAAATATAATGTAAATAAACGTAGTAAAGAGATAATTGTGATTTTTTAAAGAAGCTTACCATCCTTAGTTTTTGTTTCCACATTAGCACTTGCTTCTCGTCGTAGCTTTTCTTTACGTTTTTCCCGATACCTTTTCTGATATTCTCTTTTTTTAAGAACTGTTGGGTCTACAGTTTCATTGGTGCATACAGAAGTAGAACCATGTGTACTTTGTGTTGGCAATGGTATTACATTTTCTTTATTGCGTGATAGGTTGAAAGGCGATGGTGTTTGTAAATGTGTGTTTTTTAGAGAATCGTTACTGTTTATGATATTGTGCAACGTTCCAAACGGTGCCCAATTAGGAGAGATATTTAGTTGAGGTGGTGTTTCTTTCAAATAGCCTACATTAGTTCGTAGATAATAGATATAATGTAATAACTGTAGTAAAGAGAAATTAGTGATTATTTTAAATAGGCTTACCATTCGTACTTTGTGTTACCCTTTTAGCATTTGCTTCTACTCGTAGCTTTTCTTTACGTTTTTCCCAATAGCTTTTCTGATATTCTCTTCTTTTTAGAATTGTTGGGTCTACAGTTTCATTGGTACATACAGAAGTAGAACCATGTGTACTTTGTGTTGGAAATGGTGCTACATTTTCTTTATTGCGTGATAGATTGAAAGGCGATGGTGTTTGTAAAGGTGTGTTTTCTAGAGAACCGTTACTGTTTATGATATTGTGAAAAGTTCCAAACGGTACTCGATTAGGAGAAAATTTTAGTTGAGGTGGTGTTTCTTCCAGATAGCCAGGTTTTTTAGTCTTGTTTTTTTTGTTTGTGTTGGACGAACGTTTGCTTCAGCTAATGGTTTGTGTTTTTCTAGCACAATATTAAAAGAGATAGAGTTGCATTAAGGATTCATATTTTAATAATTAATATATCGATTATAACCATTAAAAATGATACCTTTGTTTGAGTCGACAGGATTGATGATGGAACAACTTGTGTTAGATTGCGTTACTCCAGTGCTCATGTCTTCAAACTACGAAAATATATTTAATAAAACGTGTCATAAAATGTAGTTATCTAAATAAATGTTAAATATATTTGATTTGTTGAATTTGTAAAAAGAAGTTAATATATTTCATTGTTGCACTATAAAAAATTTGTGCACATAGATTTTTTAGCAACTTAAGTCAATTTGATAAAATATAGTTAAAGATTAGTATCAATTATGAACGTATACACTCTAACACATATTTACTACTTAGATATCAATTATTAACCGTTTCTATTTCCATATCTCACACACACAAGAACACTCATCTTCTATCAGGTATGTTTTAATTCATCATGTATTCATATATTTTTTAAAATTGCTACTATTATATTCGAATCATTTGAAAGATTTGAAGATGTGACTGATTTTGATATAAATAAAAAAATTGAAAATTTCAAGTTGCATGTATATAGATCGGCTGGTAATGATCACTAATACATTGTTTCTGTTAATAAATTTTGAACTTGATGTCATTCGAATGATTTGATTTGACTATAATGAACTGAACCAACTGTTTTGTCTTTATGATCATTCTCTATCTGGGTAAGAACTTGTTTTTAAATATCTGTGATGATCATATCATCAAAAATGACGCTGACCCACTCGTTGACTTTTCTGAGTACTATTTTTAATGAAAGTATATTACTTGTTAATGTGCCAGGTTTGTTTGTGCGTATTATGTATAAAAAATGTCTACTTTTATGCTAAGGGAGGTGTTTGTTAGAGATTATTTTGTTCTTATGAGCTTTAACTTTATAAGCCTAAAAATAAGCGGAAAAAGGCCTTGTGTAATATAATCTTATTTTGTGCTTATGACCTTATTTGTTTTGTGCTTATGGCTTATGAGCATTTTATGTGACTTTATAAGCTTGAAAATAAACCAAAATATGAATTATGATTTATAAGCCGAGTTAAATAGGCTTACTTTGTGGTTATGAGCTTATTTGGTTCTAGGCTTACATTTCATAAGTTCATATTTTTCTGTCTTATGAGCTTCTTATGTAACTTAATAAGCTTAAAATAAGCGGAAAAATGTCTTGTGGAATATAAGCTTATTTTGTGGGTCTGAGCTTATCTTTTTTGTTCTTATATTCCATAAGCTTATTTATGGTTATGAGCTTATTGTTTTTGGGCTTATATTCCATAAGCACATATTTTATGGCTTATGAGCTTTTTGATTAACTTTATAACCTTCAAATAAGCAGTAAAAAGGACTTATGAAATATGAGACATTGTCATCAGCTTATTTTGTGGTTAAGAGCTTATGTGCTTTTAGGCTTATATTTCATAAGTTTTCATTTTTCTGGCTTATTCGCTTTTTATGAAAGTTTATTAGCTAACAATAAGCGGAAAAAGGGAATTATGAATTATTGGAAAATGTGTAATTCGATTCAAGCTATAATAATTTTGTGCATTTGATATTGTCTATAATAATTTTATGTCAGACTGATTATTTTTTCTTGATATTGATATGTAGGGTTTTAAATACATTGGCGTTGAAATGCCTACTAAATTTTTATGGTGGATGGACAACTAAAACTTTCCTGACTCACAGGTAGGATATTAAGCAGTCAACGATTTTTATCTCCAACTTTCATTGTAGTTTGAATAGTATAGAGAGTGTTTGGGAAAGTTTACTAATTAACTTATAATATGCTTATTACCTTCAAATGTAATTAAACATAGGTTAGATGGTTGTAAACAGTTTAATGTGTGCTCAGGATTGTGAATAAAATAAGGTGTTTAGGATAAATAAAAGTTACTTTATTTAAGCATGGAGGCAATCCCAAACACCCCCTTATTCGTTATGAGTTCTAACCTGCTAGGTAGGGAGGCAATCCCAAACACACCCCCTTATTCGCTATGAGTTCATACGAAAGAGAATCATTTTGGCACAGCATTGTGTAAATTGATGACTTTAACTTTTTTGTTAATTTTCATTAATGTTAATAATAACATGCCAAATTGGCTAGGGCCGGGCTGATCCATTTGCCCTTTTTGATCTGTGATATAATCTAAATATACCCACTTGTAGAAACAAGGTCAATATGCAACTGTTGTTACCCTTTATCTTAAATATTTTAGTTGGCTTGCAAGATTTGTCTCAAGGGGGATCACTCATACATCTTAAAATTTGGTTTAGTAAATAAGTTATGGGGAAATCATCCCTGGTGTGGGCTGCATGGATTGATATTTGCTGTAAGTGAAAATGGAGGGCCAATAGTGTAAAATAATAATACTTAAAGGGCACAAAATGTAATTTTGATAAAAAAAATACCTTGCACAGCAGGTAATTTATCTAGTGTCACAACAGTGATGATATCCCCATAAGTTATATAGAGTTTTGAGTCTACAAGATGATAAATTAGTTTAAAAGATGGGGTTTTCGTTTCGGATTACATAGATGGCTTATGGCTTATTTGGTTTTGGGCTTATTTTTTATAAGTTCATTAAGTTTATTATGTTATAATGAACTTACATAAATTGGAAAGTTTCAATATAAGCAATAAAAGTGAGCTTATGAAACATAAGTCAAAGGCCAAATGAGCCATAAGCACACTATATAAGCTGAAACAAGTGTTTTTTTAGGGTTATAGAGCTGGCTTTATGACTTTTTTAGTTTCGGGCTTATTTTTCATAAGCTCACTTTTTATTGCTTATTTTGAAACTTTTCAGCTTATTTAAGTTATTATCACACAATAAACTTATATAAGCTTAAAAGTTTCAAATTAAGCCACAAAAGTGAGCTTAGTAAACATAAGCTCAAAACCCAATAAGCCATAAGCACACGATATAAGCCGAAACAAACACCCTAATGCAGTTTCATAAAGCAACTTAATTTTTTTCAATCCAATCCCAAACACCTCCTTCGTTTCTCAAGAATTTATGTGTAACCTTGTTTTTTGTATGGCGTTAGCTTATATAATCTGCTACTCGTTTTCAAACTAAATCATTTAGTGAGTATTTCTTTGTGGTGTACTGAAAGATCTTATTTTAAACATTATTTTCATCAGTTGTAGCAGCTTCTAAACTGTTTTTAACTTATCCTTTAGCTACTTAGGATTTATTATGTAGAGTATCTACAAGGATTATTTAACTTTTTAGATGTCCAGAATTGTTTTATCTCCCATTCCTATCAAGTTAAAAAAGATTGTCAGCTTTAATTACAAAGTCTCGTTTCATATCATTGCTAATTTTTGTTTTAATGTGTAGGACCTCCCGTAAATGTATAATGACTATGCACATAGAGGCTCAACAAATGTCTATGTCACTGGTCCTGATAGGAAGCGATATAAAGTGGACTTAGTGAAACCATATTCTGGGAATTGGTATCTAACATGCCAGAGGTGGAGAGAATATGCAATTAGAAACCTAAATGAAAATGTTGAACTTTTACATTTTGTTGAAGAAGGAGATGACAGATTTTATATTACCGGGTATCATGAAAATGGACATGAAGCTGGTGGTTATGATGGAGTAGAGAGAAGATTTACTCGGTTTAAGTTTGTGGTGTTGCCGTACCCCCTTATTAAACAGGTTATGTTTTTTTTATTTCAATCTAATATTTCATACAGTCTTTTTCTTATATTTTGTACAATCACTAAAAATGAATAAATATTATGAAAAACTATATAATTTTGTTATATGTTTAATATGCAAAACATAGCTGCTAAAATTCTACATGGTTTAGGGCAGCGTGGTAACATAATTGTTAAGTCAAATAGGAGGAAGTTCAAATTTAATGTACAACGTGTGCGTGTTCAAGGGAGTAACACCAAGTACGAATATCCATTACCACTTGTTAAATGGTACCGTCTTGTAAACAGACTTGGGTTGGAAGCGGGCATGTTCGTCGTGTTGACAAAAAAACTAATAATAAGCTATGGTTAGAAGCATTTGATATTGATGGGAGGTTGGTGACGGAGGTGAAGTTCAAAGGTGCCACAAGTTTGATCCCTATGCAAGATCAGTTGATGTTTTGGGAACATAGTAAGTTTATGTTATATGATTTATTGACATTGCAAGTAAAAATTTAAGATGTATGTGTCTAGGAAACATTTATTTAGAGCTAACCTTTTATTATATGTTTTTTAGACGATGACAGAATGAAACATATTTATTCTTGGAATTTGCACAAGGATCACTTTAGAGATGAATTTGACACTTTCTACAATAGCTATGCTCAAATTGAAGTGAAGGAACGACTGGTACGTGATTACTATATTTATACTTCAAAACTTATCAATATTGCATTAATCTTATTGCGTTTAATTTCTTATATATGTGTATGGTTTAATTAATTATAGAAAATTCCTGCTAATTTCCTTGAAAGTCACCCAATGCACAACTTCAAAAAGGTCCTGATGAAGCATAAGTCATATGAAGAAATCACGAAAGTGCAAATGGTCTACCATGCTGAGACACCTGAAAGGACTAACTGAATCTAAGTGTTTGGGGAGTGGCGTTTGTTTGCGGATGAATGTAGGTTCACTCATTCAGAGATGATCAGATTCAATTTGATGTATTATGTTGATAGGTGTGTAAACACCCATCCTTTTACCACTTAATTCTGGCTAAAACGAGACCAAAACATGTATTTAATATCATTTGTTTGGAATTATGCGTGGTTTTTGTGTTTATTGTGTTTTCAGAGCCAACCGGATGAATATTGAAGAAAACATGGGGTTGCACGGGTTTTACTGAAGAAAAGGACTCAAGATAAAGTCTATTGTCCAAGAGATGCAAAAGATTTGAAGTCACTGGGCCTATTCGAAGATTTATCGAAGAAAAGGACCAAAGATGGAAGATTTACATATGTCGAAGAAACTCAAGTCTATTAAACGAAGAAATTAAAAGACGAGTTGAATTTAATCGACGACAAATACCGAATCAGAATTGAAAACATCAACTTTTCTGAAAAGACGAGAAGACACGAAGAACGGGAGAAAGCCCACTCACCAACCAAGGGGAACACCTATATATAGTCCACCCCTCACACATTTAGGCAGTTAGTTTTTAGTTTTTTTCTCTCCCCTTTTTTCTCCCTTTCTGTTTCGTACCATCACCAACACCACTAGGGTGTTTGGTGATTTTGATCTTTATTTTTCAATCTTGTAATTTTAATTCTTGTTTTGTGATTGTTAAAACAGTAATCATCAATACAAGTTCTTGTTTCATCTTTCCATTTAATCTTGTTCATCATCATCTTTCTTGTCAAGTTCTTAAGTTCTTATTTTATTGATTTGATCTTTAAAAGTTGTTGGGTTTTGTGTTTTTGTTGATGGGATTTGTAGTTTATGGTTAGTAGATGCTTTGTGATTAGTTTATTTAAGTTTTTGGTGAAAAACTTGGTGATTTTTGGATTAAAACTGGTTTCCCCTGTTCTTCGGATATGTTACTGTTCTTGAGTGTTTCCCAGACTTCCGGATGAACAAAACTTCCGGATGAACACAAAAGTTCCGAATGAACATGTTTTTGAAAAGTTCCGATTGAGTTTTCCTTTAAAAGTTCCGAATCAGTTGAAAACTTCCGAATGAACTGAAAGTTCCGGATGAACCTAATCTTCCGAATGAACTGAAGTTCCGGATGAGTAGAAAGTTCCGAATGAATATGTTCTTTAAGAGTTCCGAATGAGTTTTCTTGTTTAAAAGTTCCGAATGAGTATAAAGTTCCGGATGAACCAAACTTCCGAATAAACTTCCGAATAAAGTTCCGATTAAAGTTCCGGGTGAACCAATCTTCCGAACCAAGTTCCGGGTGAAGTTCCGAGTAAAGTTCCGGATCAATCTTCTGAACAAAGTTCCGAATCAAGGGGTTCCGATTGAAAAGTTCCGGATGAACAAAGTTCCGAATCAAGGTTATACTTCCGAATCAAGTTTCTTTTGAGCAGTATTAATTGTTACTGTTTCTGTTTCTTCATTCTTATTTCATATTTCATATTTTAATTTCAATTTTAATTTTAATTTTAATTCTAGTCTTGATTAGTTGTCATTAAGTTAATTGTTTTTTTATTTAAATTTTCATTTTAATACATGTAAACTTTTTATTAGATTAGAAAACCGAACCCTTTTATTTAGTAACCAAGAACAATCATTCCACTTAAGTCCGAGATCAATTCGAGAGGATATCGAGAGTAATCTGAACCCAAGCAAAATCATAGTATCAAATGGCGCCGCTGCCGGCTCTTCTCGTTAAGATCAAAAGTTTTTTGTGAGAACTTGGATTTTGGGATCCGTTCCCCGTGAACGTTACTTTTTCATAAAAAATTTCAAAAATCCAAAAAAATTAAAAAACATAAAAAACCAAAAATATTTTTGCTTGTTTTCTCTTGTTAGTTCTTTTGCAGGTGTATGCGCACTCGATCCACGTCTTATCAAGAGCCCGAGCCTCTCGATCAATTAGACATGGCCGGTGTACAAAACAACAACAACATACCACCTCCGAACAACAATAATAACAACAACAACCCACCTTTCAACAACATGAATAATAACAACAACAATGAGCCTCAACCGGATAATCGGCCGATGATTGAACTGCTGCAAGCTCATGTAGATGGCAACACTGATCCAATTGTCATACCTCCAATTGCCGCCAACAACTTTGAGCTAAAATCAGGCTTTATCCAAATGGTCTCCGCTCAACCATTCTTGGGACGTACCATTGATGACCCACATGACCATATCAAGAGATTCTTGCAACTCACCAACACGGTCAAGTTCAATGGTGTTCCACAAGAAGTTATCAGGTTACAACTTTTTCCCTTTTCTTTAGAGGGACAAGCCCGGCATTGGCTTGCTAAGGAACCGCCACAGAGTATTCTCTCGTGGACGGATTTGGAAACAAAGTTTATCAATTACTTTTTCCCACCCTCTCGTACTACCGCTTTGCGGAATGAAATCATAAATTTTGAACAAAAGTACGATGAGTCGTTCAGTGAATCTTGGGATCGTTTTAAAGATCTTTTAAGAAAATGCCCACAACATGGTTTTACCAAAGTACATCAAATTAATACTTTTTACAATGGTTTAAACATGAGTGACCAAGATTCACTAAACAGTGCCTCGGGGGGTAATCTTTTGGCTAAGACTTCCAATGATGCTTGGGACATCATTGAGAATAAATCTCGTGTGCAAACCAAGAGTGTTCGGACCAATGTCGCTAGTGCTAGCACTAATGACAGCGACAAGCGACTTGACAAAATCACTACGCTTCTTGAATCGCTTGTCACCCACACCGTTAACAACACCAACAGCAGCAACGCTAAAAACGCTCAAGTTAACGCTGTCAGCCAACCTTGTGAGATATGCGGTGGTCCTCACTCTTACACCACTTGTACCGCCACCCAAGACTACCCTTCAGAGAATGTGAATGCAGCTTATGGCACCTATCCTCAACCCGCTTATCAAGCTCGACCTCAAGGTGACCGTAACTTGCTGAGCTACCGTTCTAACAATTATCTTTCCCCACCCGGTTTTCCTCCAAGCAACCCAAACCAACAACAAAACCTCAATCGCCCTACTCAACAACAACAACAACGTCGTACACCTTACATATCACCTCATAAACAGCAACAACCACTTCAACGTAACAACCAAGTTTACCAACAACATGCTTATCAACCACCCGCATACAATGCTCCTCCCAACCAACCCACCGCTCTACACCAAGAAGTGGAAACTTATATGAGGACGAACGATGTGATCGTGGGAAATCTTCAGAGAGAAGTGATCAACTTGAAAGCAGACCTGGTCAAACAAGGGAACGATTTGAGAGCCGACATGAGAAACACGTTGGACAGCCAAACAAATGACTTGAGGAACATGATGGCTAGTTTCTTCCAAGGTAATCAACCCTCTTCTTCGGGTACTCTTCCGAGTAACACCGTTGCGAATCCAAGAGGGGAGATGAAAGCAATCACTACTCGAAGTGGCAAAGGTACCAAGGAACCCGAGCTTCCTATACCTCCACCGGTGGTTATGACTAAGGAGAACGAGTCACCTGCTCCTATTCCTCATCCTTCTCCTTCCCCAATTTCTCCACCTCTTCCTTCTACCCCTCCTCCACCCAAGGATGTGAGTGATCCTATTCTTCCAAAGCCTTCCTCTTCTTCCAATATACCTTATCCATCTAGGTTGAGGAAAGAGAAGCTCAAAAGCAAGGACGATATTCAGGTTTCTAACTTTCTTAAAATGTTTAAACAACTGAATTTCAATATCTCCTTTGCTGAGGCTCTCGCTCACATGCCTAAATATGCGAAAATGTTTAAAGATCTTCTGAGCGACAAGGAAAAGCTCCTCGATATTGCCAACACCCAACTTAATGAGAATTGCTCTGCAGTGCTCTTAAGGAAATTGCCAACCAAACTTGGTGATCCGGGTCGTTTTCTTATCCCTTGCAATTTCCCGGGAGTAGAGAATTGCATGGCCCTAGCCGATCTAGGTGCCAGTATTAATCTCATGCCTCTAAGTGTTTAGAAGCAATTATCTCTCCCAGAGCTAGTCCCCACCAAAATGACTTTGGAGTTAGCTAACCGTACGGTTGCTTATCCAGTGGGGATAGCCGAAGACGTCATTGTAGGAGTCGACAAATTCACCTTTCCTGCTGATTTTGTTGTCGTCGACTACGAGATGGACCCTCGTGTGCCACTAATTGTTGGTCGCCCATTCTTGAGGACCGGTCGCACTCTCATTGATGTTGAAGCCGGTGAGCTTATCATGAGAGTGGGTGACGATAAAGTAGTCTTCAACATGGGAAAGTTGTCTAGACAGCCTTATTCATATGAGAGTGTTAATTGTATTGACGTTCTTGATGAGGCTTGTGAAGAACACTTAAATGATGCTTGCAAAAGTATTCCTACCTCTCTTCCCAATGTTGAGACCGTGTCCTCTATTGATTCATCATTGTCTCTATTTGGAGATAGTGATTTGTTTTGGAAAGATCTTGACGACACCATGGGAGATGTGAACTTATCTACTAATGATTCTCCTACCGATGGGGACGAAGACATGCATTTCTTCGAAAGCCTTCTCAACGAAGACGATCCTTCTCCTCCATCTCCCACGGTTATTGCTATCGATACTCCGACTTCAAATACGCCTTCCGTCGACAATCCTCCGGATTTAGAACTTAAGGAGTTGCCGCCCCATCTCGAGTATGTATTCCTTGAAGAAGAGAAGAAGTCGCCAGTCATCATTGCTAAGGATTTGAAGGATGAAGAGAAAACTCGACTTGTCGCCGTGTTGAAGAAGCATAAAAAAGCTATTGCGTGGAAAATCTCTGATATTCGTGGAATTGATCCTCACTTCAGCACACACAAAATTCTCATGGAGGACGACTTTAAGCCCACAATTCAAAGCCAACGAAGGGTGAATCCAAAAATCCATGAAGTCATCAAAACAGAGGTTATCAAACTTCTTGATGCGGGTATGATTTACCCTATTTCGGATTCACCATGGGTTAGTCCAATCCATTGTGTGCCCAAGAAGGGCGGAATAACCGTTGTTCCCAATGAACACAACGAGTTGATTTCCACTCGTCTCGTTACTGGGTGGAGAGTTTGTATAGACTACCGCAAACTCAATGATGCCACGAGAAAGGATCATTTCCCTCTACCTTTTATGGACCAAATGCTTGAACGTTTAGCGGGTAATGAATATTACTGCTTTCTTGATGGTTTCTCGGGTTATTTCCAAATACCCATCGATCCCCAAGATCAAGAGAAGACAACATTCACTTGTCCCTATGGCACATTTGCGTACAAAAGAATGCCTTTTGGCTTATGTAATGCGCCCGGGACTTTCCAAAGGTGCATGTTAGCTATCTTCCATGACATGGTTGAACAAACCATGGAAGTCTTCATGGATGATTTCTCGGTCTTCGGGGATTCCTTCTCTTCTTGCCTTGCCAATTTGGAACGTATGCTTAAGCGATGCGAAGACACTCGCCTTGTTCTGAATTGGGAAAAATGCCATTTTATGGTAAAAGAAGGCATCGTGCTAGGACACAAAATTTCCAAAGCCGGTCTTGAAGTCGATCGTGCTAAAGTCGATGTTATCGCCAAGTTGCCTCCACCTTCAACCGTGAAGGGTGTGAGAAGTTTTCTGGGTCATGCGGGCTTCTACCGTCGAAATATCAAAGATTTTTCTCAAATCGCTCGCCCGATGACTCACCTCTTGGAAAAAGATACTCCTTTTATCTTTTCCAATGAGTGCCTTGAAGCCTTCAACTCGCTTAAGGATAAGCTAACTAAGGCACCCGTCTTGGTGACCCCTAATTGGGAGCTTCCCTTTGAGTTGATGTGTGATGCTAGTAATTTTTCTATTGGAGCGGTTCTGGGACAAAGAGTGAACAAACACTTCCAACCAATCCACTACACTAGCAAGACAATGACAGGGGCACAATTGCATTACACGACAACCGAAAAAGAGCTTTTAGCTGTTGTCTATGCCTTTGAAAAATTTCGCCCCTATCTTGTCCTTTCCACCACAATCGTGTATACCGATTATTCCGCGTTGAAGTACTTGTTGACAAAGCAAGATTCCAAACCAAGACTTCTTCGCTGGGTTTTGCTGCTCCAGGAATTTAAAATCGAAATTCGCGATAAAAAAGGAGCTGATAACCTAGCCGCGGACCATCTCAGCAGACTTGAGGATCCTTACCAGGGGGATCATCCGAACAAAGAAATCAATGATTCTTTTCCCTTGGAGACCTTAATGTCTATAAATTCGAATTCTGATAAAACCCCGTGGTTTGCGGACTTTGCAAACTACTTGGCGGGTGGAATTCTCAAGGAAGGGTTGTCGTCTCAACAAAAGAAAAAGTTCTTCACCGACATTAAGACTTACTTTTGGGACGACCCTTACCTATTCAAACAATGTGCCGACCTGATTATCCGCCGATGTGTTGATGGACCGGCAGCTTCGGAAATCCTTGATGCTTGCCACAAAGGACCCACCGGTAGTCACTTTGGTCCCAACTACACCGCCAAAAAAGTGTTTGACTCGGGATTTTATTGGCCCTCCATATATCATGACGCTCACAATATGGTTAAACGTTGTGATGTTTGCCAAAAACAAGGCAACATCACACATAAAGACGAGATGCCTCAGAATTTCATTCAAGAGTGTGAAATCTTTGATGTTTGGGGTATCGACTTTATGGGGCCATTCCCTTCTTCTAAAGGAAACAAATACATCCTTGTAGCCGTTGACTACGTCTCCAAATGGGTTGAAGCCAAAGCTTTACCCACTAATGACGCAAGGGTGGTTTGTAACTTTTTGAAAGCTCTATTCGCTAGATTCAGTGTGCCTCGTGCCATTATTAGTGATCGTGGGACTCATTTTTGCAATGACCAATTCGCAAGAGTCATGGCTAAGTATGGTGTAAATCATCGTCTTTCCACAGCCTACCACCCACAAACTAATGGCCGGGCTGAAATATCCAACCGAGGATTAAAGCGGATTCTCGAAAGAACCATGGGAGAGCATCGTGCCTCATGGGCTGATAAACTTGATGATGCTTTGTGGGCTTTTCGTATAGCATACAAGACTCCGATTGGTTGTACACCATATCGTCTTGTGTACGGGAAAGCGTGCCACCTCCCCATTGAGTTGGAGAACAAGACTTACTGGGCCTTGAAGTGGGCTAATTTTGATATCAACAAAGCCGGTGACCTACGCAAGATCCAACTCAATGAGCTCAATGAACTCCGGAATGAGGCTTATGAAAATTCTTTGATCTATAAGGAAAGAACTAAGCTCATTCACGACTCCAAGATCAAAAACCGAGAGTTACATGTTGGAGACAAAGTCTTACTTTTTAACTCTCGGTTGAAAATCTTTTCTGGCAAGCTGAAATCTCGTTGGTCCGGCCCATTCACCATTGCCCAAATTTTTCCATATGGTACTCTCGAGCTCGCTCAACCTGATGGACCGAATTTTAAGGTGAATGGCCAACGAGTGAAGTTGTAATTTGGTGAGGACACCTCTCAGGAGGTGATTCCATCCCTCACCACGTTCCCCATGAACTAATTTTGGGTCGAGTCAGGCTCGTGACTCGGTTATCAAAAACAAGCGCTCCTCGGGAGGCAGCCCGAGTATCTATCCTTTTATGTTTTAACCTCCTAAGTGTAGGGGGACCTCTATAGGTTCTTTGTCTTTGTGTGGTGATGTGATTACAGGGATAATTGCACTCTTGGAAACTTTGAAGAACCGTGCTCCCGTGCTATCCGAAATCCGGTTCTATCTCTCAACTATCGTGATTCAATTTTCTTCATACTCACATTTGAAATTGATCACTTTAGTCATCTCTTCCTTAACTTGAGTTAACCAACGTGCACAATGTCATAAGTGTAGGGGAAACTTTTCCCACATGCTTAAACATTGAGGACAATGTTTATCTTAAGTGTAGGGGGGACTTCTATCGAAGTTTTAAGTGGACTTTTCCATGATAATGCCTTCATTTAACCGGAAAATCATCTTTTTCAACATTTTTCAAATTTTTTATTAACTTTGGCCATTTAGTCGCAATTTTTAAACTTTAATCGTTGCTTTCGTATGTATATATCCCGCAATAAAGTTAAAAATATTAATAAAGTGGTGTAGCTAGTTTAGAAGTCTTTGACATATTAGGCCCGTTGCGTTTATTTTGACTCAACCCGAATAGACTTATCTAAGTTTATTCTAGCTAGTATCCTTAACCATGTAGACCTTAATTGGTTTATTAGGCTAAGTATCCACGAGTCTCATTACTTGAGATTTTAAATTGTGGAGAACGAGAAATGATAAAGTCAATTATAAGTCGGTATTCTTGCACAAGCTCACTTGGTGTAATTATTTGCCTATTCTCCCATCACTTGCTAATAACTTATCTGCAATAAGTAAGGTCGTACGATTTGAAAAGTTACTTAGCTTCTAGCCCAAGATCGTTTAAAAGTTGCTCGGTAATGATAAGAGTTCATAGCCAAGGCATAACTTATGAAGCGGGGCGCGAAGATTGGCGAGTCCGAAAAGGCCCTAAAAAGGCATGAGGATTCCATTTTATTGCTAAAGATCCAAAGTGATGTGAAAAGCATTATTCCCAAAGTCAATATGAAGGATCAAGACTCACGACGAAAAGCAATCAACTCCCATAAAGATCATGGAGAAGTCTATCCGAAAAGACCCTAACAAGGTATGAGGATAAATAGATCCAAGTCCGAAAAGGAGGCGGATCGTTGTATCTCAAAATCCCAAATAGAGATTGAAGAAATAATCATGAAGTCGTGGTCAACAAAGTTGGAGTACGTCTCAAAAGTCTCCAAGTGAAGAAACTCTATTAACGATGAGAAGACCATTATCTCAAGAACGTCTCTCGAAGATATGAAGTATGAAGTACATGCCAAATATCGGCCCGAGAAAGGTCTCAAATCGTGAACCAAGTTATGCCAAGATATGAACTTTTTGATATCCCGAGAAGCAGTTTTAAGAGATTTTGTCCTTTAGCTAACTATTGATCAAATCGTCCTACTTTGCTTTCAGCCTTAATAAACTATCGAAATAAGTCCAACAATGCATCTTCATGATCATTCTAAGACAAAAATAAAATATAAGAGATACACATAGGAATAAGGGAGTTTAAGCATTTAATTAAGCTATGTGTGTAAGTGTTTGAATTGCTAACTTATAATATCAATGATCTCGTTTTTAAGCTTAGTTTGGGGAACGTGAAACTTGAGGGTGATAAATCTTCGCAGCACCAAAGCCCTAACGTAAGTCATTGATCTCTTTGCAAGTTATTTCCATGTAGCTTTTTTCAAGAAAAAATGGTTTTCTATCCTCTTGTTTCTTTTAAAGTTTCAATTTCTCTTAGCACTTCAATTTTTGTTTAGTAGTATTTTAATAAGGCCAAGGTTGATTAATTATGAGAAAAGTGTAAAAATTGCTTTATCACTAAGCATTGCATGAGGGCATGGCAATGGTTAAGTGTAGGGGATTTGATAGGTGTGTAAACACCCATCCTTTTACCACTTAATTCTGGCTAAAACGAGACCAAAACACGTATTTAATATCATTTGTTTGGAATTATGCGTGGTTTTTGTGTTTATTGTGTTTCCAGAGCCAACCAGATGAATATTGAAGAAAACATGGGATTGCACGGGTTTTACTGAAGAAAAGGACTCAAGATAAAGTCTATTGTCCAAGAGATGCAAAAGATTTGAAGTCACTGGGCCTATTCGAAGATGTATCGAAGAAAAGGACCAAAGATGGAAGATTTACATAAGTCGAAGAAACTCAAGTCTATTAAACGAAGAAATTAAAAGACGAGTTGAATTTAATCGACGACAAATCCCGAATCAGAATCGAAAACGTCAACTTTTCTTAGAAGACGAGAAGACAAGAAGAACGGGAGAAGCCCACTCACCAACCAAGGGGAACACCTATATATAGTCCACCCCTCACACATTTAGGCAGTTAGTTTTTAGTTTTTTTCTCTCCCCTTTTTTCTCCCTTTCTGTTTCGTACCATCACCAACACCACTAGGGTGCTTGGTGATTTTGATCTTTATTTTTCAATCTTGTAATTTTAATTCTTGTTTTGTGATTGTTAAAACAGTAATCATCAATACAAGTTCTTGTTTCATCTTTCCATTTAATCTTGTTCATCATCATCTTTCTTGTCAAGTTCTTAAGTTCTTATTTTATTGATTTGATCTTTAAAAGTTGTTGGGTTTTGTGTTTTTGTTGATGGGATTTGTAGTTTATGGTTAGTAGATGCTTTGTGATTAGTTTATTTAAGTTTTTGGTGAAAAACTTGGTGATTTTTGGATTAAAACTGGTTTCCCCTGTTCTTCGGATATGTTACTGTTCTTGAGTGTTTCCCAGACTTCCGGATGAACAAAACTTCCGGATGAACACAAAAGTTCCGAATGAACATGTTTTTGAAAAGTTCCGATTGAGTTTTCCTTTAAAAGTTCCGAATCAGTTGAAAACTTCCGAACGAACTGAAAGTTCCGGATGAACCTAATCTTCCGAATGAACTAAAGTTCCGGATGAGTAGAAAGTTCCGAATGAATATGTTCTTTAAGAGTTCCGAATGAGTTTTCTTGTTTAAAAGTTCCGAATGAGTATAAAGTTCCGGATGAACCAAACTTCCGAATAAACTTCCGAATAAAGTTCCGATTAAAGTTCCGGGTGAACCAATCTTCCGAACCAAGTTCTGGGTGAAGTTTCGAGTAAAGTTCCGGATCAATCTTCCGAACAAAGTTCCGAATCAAGGGGTTCCGAGTGAAAAGTTCCGGATGAACAAAGTTCCGAATCAAGGTTATACTTCCGAATCAAGTTTCTTTTGAGCAGTATTAATTGTTACTGTTTATGTTTCTTCATTCTTATTTCATATTTCATATTTTAATTTCAATTTTAATTTTAATTTTAATTCTAGTCTTGATTAGTTGTCATTAAGTTAATTGTTTTTTTGTTTAAATTTTCATTTTAATACATGTAAACTTTTTATTAGATTAGAAAACCAAACCCTTTTATTTAGTAACCAAGAACAATCATTCCACTTAAGGCCGAGATCAATTCGAGAGGATATCGAGAGTAATCTGAACCCAAGCAAAATCATTGTATCATATGTGCACGACCGTGAAGCGGAAGAAGGTGAACCTGATCATTATCTGTGCTTCCATATATGTTAAACCTAATAAGGTTAGTGGATGTTTCATAAATTATTTACTAGTTGATGGTCTTTTGGTAACTTGACAAAAATTAAGCTAACGAATTTAAGTATGGAATTGTCGGTTATATTTTTTTAAATCATCAACTGTGTATTTAGTTTATTAGGATGTTTTTAAGTAACGTTTCTGCTTTTATTATCTAGGATTATGGTTCAAGTACAATCAATGTAGCAATGTCAAACTACAACCATATTTCAGAGTTTTAGATGTTTCAGTTTCTGTATTATGGTTGTAGTAAGATATATGAAATGTAATCAAGGATGTTTCTAATATAAGTTAAATGTTCCATGTATATGAATGTTATTTGAGTTTATGTTAATATTTTAAGTTGGATATGATAGATCGTAGCTATGAATTCTAGTCTTGGTTTAGATTTGTTAAACTTTAGTTTTGGAGGGAATGTTTAATTCTGAAAGTGATTTGTAGCAAGGGTAATCATGAGATTTGATAGTGTGACTTTTGATTATGGCTCATATGTATAATAGGATTAGATAGTATCCTTGTGATCAATCAGTTAGCAACGCATCAACGGAGGCCTTGAATCAAGGTAGTCCTTCATTTTTAATCTTATACGGTAGTTTTACATCACTATTTGAGATTATTGGAGGTAAGGTAGCTTCAAATTTGTCTTTGCTTACATATTGCATAATCTGGGGTGTTTGGATTAGCTTTTTTTTAATCTTATGATCTTTTTGCAAAACCAAAAAAGGTCATTGTTTAGGCTTTTGAGTTTATGGCTTATAAGCTTAAGCTGAAATGGAGTATTTAGATGGAATGAAAACAATATTCGCATTTTTCTTTTTTTAAATTGCTTAGTTTGAAGATTGTTTATGATTGATTATTTTAAAGCAGTTTAAGAATCCAAACTGTTAGTTTGAGACAGGTATGTTGATTTTTTAGTGGTACTTTCTACAAAATGGATGGGGTCTTAATCAAGTTTTAACCTTTTTAGAGATTTGGAGTTGTAGAATGTCTAATCCAAAGACACCTTATTCTTATATCTGTAGTAAGCCAATATATGGATCACATATTAAGTATGTGCATATGCACCTTGCTTTAGGAGCTTTTAAAGGCACTCACTTTTCTATAAAATTGGATGGTCCCTTAGAGAATGATGAAGGAATGGGTCACTTTATAAATTTTATAAGCAAAATACAAAAACACAATTGGAAACCAAAAAAATACTATGAAAATACGAAACTTTGATTCATAACATATTATTCAATAGCCTCTATTGCATTTTACGTTATTCAAAAAACAACATACCGTGTAATAATTAAAACTAAAGACAAAAGTTTGAAATATTCAAATGCAGGTAACAAAAGCTTCATATTTTCTTTTTCATCAGCAATTTGGCTTCTCTCATGTCGGGGTCATACTCGACACGAATTAACGCCGTGTCGCACAAGAAGTTCACTATGAATAGACGGACATAACGCAAGATTAGAAAAAACAAACATACAAAAGGAAATAGCGTTTGAAAATGCTAACTATTTAATAGAGTTAAGTTAAGTACATACTTTTTTATGATTTGATGAGCTTAACTCGGGTTAAGAATAAAGTGCCTTTTTCTTTCATAACCCGTGCAAGCCTTCCAGGTCTATCTTCCAATGTGTAATATACTATGAACTTAATTTCCGCTCCTCTATAATAGGTCAATAGTTGTCAGACATATACGGTTTGTTAGTGTAAAAAATAATTAATAATCGTATGATACTTACGTCAAATCCATCAGCCAGATTTCACACGTGGAATAACCTTCGTGTTTTTCAAACCCTCCTCTAACCACTCGTCCAACAGTATCTATATTGAAAATAAGATTATTTGATAATGAATACGTTATATGAGTTAAGCTCGACGGAAATATTATAGTGAAGTAAATTATGTGTACCGATCAACATTTTTCTCAGTCTTGTCATCAAGAAGAGCCTGAATGGAAGATATCCACCCATTGACTTTAAAGTCAGTTTCTTCCTCAAACAAAAGCTCCGTGATCACTGTCTTACTGTTAACCAGTATGACCCAGTCATTTCGACAAAAGCTGTAGTTTTGAAACCTGCGATATTCAGTGGGGTCAACATACCAAATCTGAAAATGGTGGATAGACACGAAAGTTTGATTCATTTCCGTGTTTTTATAAATATCCATAAGGTTTTGCGGGACTTCTGCCGCCATCTTTAGTCCCTGGTATTTGGGTTACATAAATAAAAGATATCATACTTGATGGTTGTTATACGTATTTAGTGTAAATTTGTTTATGTATAATTAACCATGGTTACATTTTGTCGTGCATTATAATGAACTTTTTGTTTCTTTTATCATCCTTCCAAACAAAGGTGACTCGCACTTTGTTGATCTTATACCAGGCTTTTGGGTTTTTCAAGGATGAAAAATCTTCAACCGTAAAGTATGGATCCCATGGCTATGCAAAATAAATGATTATGTGTAATTTAATGCACATGAAATTTTAGTAATACGTACATTTTACATCGACATTGATACGAAATATGTTAATAAGCCTTTGAAATACTGAAATATGCAATAGGTTGAATTAACATATAACAAACAACTTCAAAAAAGCAGATGTGCAAAAGCGTAGTAGGCAATGTGTTGTTTACCTCAACTTCAAGATCATGTGTAGTAGGCTTGAAGACAGATGACGTATAGTCCCTAGTCAGGCTGGATAGTCCGACTCACGGGTACTACCCGCATCCATCAGGAATGGATTAATGCATATGTGATGCGCGCACAGCCCAGGAGGCCCAGTAAGTCGTTGTCGCACATACGGGTTTATTACTTAACTGTATCCTCTTCGCACTGCGACAAGATGACACGAAAGTATAATCTATCTTATGATTATATTCGCCTAAGGAAAGAGGATATACACTTACCTCAGTTACGCTATAAAGATCAATCTATTTTGAGTCATTATCCTTTCCTTTCGTCGCAAGAGTGGGAGAGCCCAACTAGGACTCTCTAGGGTATAAAAGGAACCACATAGGTTCCACAAAGGTACGATACACACAATACCCTAAACCCTAATATACTCAAATCGATTACTTACTCTCATGTTGGAGTCTAATCGTGGGTCACAAACCCACGGTAAGCCTAATAGTGTCTGTTTTTAGTGCGCATGGTCCTTAAACAAAGTTTCACTTGGTGCAAGAGCCAGAGTCTACAAGACCCCGAATTATGCCTAATTCGGGTCAAGCTCGGTCCATCCAACTTTTGTATCAACAAGTTGGCGCCATCCGTAGGACCCTACACTAAGCTCTAAGTAATGACGAAAAACGGTGCAAACCCGTCCCAACCGAAGGGCGGATCTAAGAAGCCAACGGGGCCATACTCAAGTTTCGAACCACTTAATAACCCAGGTCGTGGAGGGAAGGGATTGCAAGTATCTTTTTCCCCACTAGTCACCCCTACCCCATAGACAACTTGGGACGCATCGTCATCACGGGAAATCCCTGATGCAACCCACAACGACGCTCTAAATGCAAAGGTTGTGGTAGACCCGCAAACCGAGACAGAAACCCCTCCTACAACAAAGCAGGATATAAGCGACTATGTCACAAAAAACTATGAAGCTCTAATTCCACTCATGAGAGCGCAGATGAGAGCAAATCCGACAAGAGATCTACGGATCATCCTAGACTTTGATAAGGAACTTAGGGACATGGAAGGGTCAAGACCTAACAGGGAAGCCAGGAAGGAAAGAAGAAAACAGAAGAAAAAAAACAACTGAGATCTCAGCATCTCCTTCTGATGCGCCCCTTATTGAAGACGCATCGTCCTCAGACGATTATGAGGACCCAAAGGAAGAAGAAACCTTCATCACACCAGTCAATAACCATCGACGCACAAGCGTGAAAGACAGATTAAGGTCCAACCCTTCTGGCCGACGAAGTGCCCTTAATAGACTGGGCCCCTTGGAAAGGAATTCATCTCCTGATTCGCCAGGACAGGAAAGAAACAGGAGTGTTGAAAAAACACGCAGAAGAGATTCCTCATACGAAAACTCCTCGGACTCTAATTACAGCGATCACCATCCTCGCCATAAAAGGGTCGCCCTCTCATCCACCGAGGATTCTGATTCCTCCGACTACAACATAAAGCATCGCAGGGCACTCAAGAAACCAAGGATGCGCAACGAAGAAGAGTGGACTCTCCCATGGCGTCGCGAGAAAGGAAGTGCATTTTCAAAACGCATAACCATTTTCAAAGATAATAAAAAGAGACGCATGTCGTCCAACGTCAAAACCTACGATGGTACGACGGACCTAGATGATCCCTTAAGGTGTTCGAATTCCAAGCAGGAATAGAACAATGGCAAGATGCCGTGTGGTGCCACATGTTTAACTCAACGCTCATCAGGAATGACCGAACTTGGTTTGACCGCCTCCCGAGAAGGAGCATTAATGGATTCGAATAGCTTAGGAGAGCATTCAGAAGAAATTATGTGCAATAGAAAAAGTGTTGGAAATTCACTTTATGTGACGACATTTAAGAATTCCCATTAGTTATCATAGTCACTCACGCAAAGACTAGACTAGGAATTATGTATAGTGTAGGCGCGTGAGTGACTATATATACCCCTCCAAGGCTTCCAAGGAGGGGTTGTTAATTGTGTTTTTCCTATTTTCATTTTATAAACTTTGTCTTTCTCTCTCTCTAGAAACACCTACATCCAACATTTCTCTCTCTAACTCAATAATGGATTCCTTCTTCTTCCATAACCCTAGACCACCGGATCTAGTAAAAAGCAAACCCATAATTGGCATTAGAGCCGACGGTTCAATCCTTGTATCGGTCGTGCTTTTATCATTGATTTGGTGGTCAAATTTTTTCTTTTGTCTCAATATACTGTTTTTTTGGTCACGGTGGTTTCTTTGTCACTCATTTTGTCAGATCTGGTTTCGTCAATGGTTTATTTGTCCATGGTCTCCTCGGTGTTGGTGTATAAGCCTTTCGGTTTCATCTTCTTGTCGCTGATTTTGTGCTTTTCTTGATACAATAATCAAGATGGCTGGTCTTAATGATTCGTTTGTTTTATTTAATATTTTTTTAGATCTGATATTCAAATTTTTCTGGGTTTCTTTATTATTTTTATGAAGATGAAGATGAAAATCTCAGATCTAAAAATTCCAGATCCTGGAAATCCGGAAAAAAATACTACTTTGGATAAGATTTCACTATTCTGAGATTTGGTTTTCATATATTGCGAGATGTGGTGTTGATTATTCCGAAATGTTTTGTTTTTTGCATTTTTGCGAAAATACAAACAAAAACATTGCGAAAATGACACAGAAAATGTTGTGCATCACATATTCCGAAAAAGTTTTTTTAATTCAAGAAAACATTGCGAAATCTGTTTGGATAAACATTGTGAGATGTGTATTGTTTACACATTCCGAAGCTGTGAGTATCAAACATTCCGCAATGTTTGTATACACCCGCGACCTATATTCACCATACCCTTGTCACTCCATTCAACCAAATCCTCATATCTAATCCTATACCCATCGTCACCTACACCCCATCACATATATACTCGAACAAAATCAAAATGAGATCTCAGATTCATCTTTTCGTGTTTGCACACGCAAGCCGAGATCAATTAAGATCTTTACACGAAATTAAACTTCATCACAGATCTTTGTAAAGCCTATTTGCTTATTTAATATACGAAAACCATGAAAGATTAATAACAATCAAGTTATAATCTATTCATTATTTCGATTAAAAGACAAATAAACAACTTATCATCATCAATATGTAATGGTTTGTACCATTTTTTAATATTCGAAACTTAAAGTTAGATGCATAACAAATCTGTTATTATCTTTATTCTTTGTTTCGAATAATAAGAAAGGTTTCTAACAAATCTGGAAAAACCAACCTATGTCTCGTTTCAAGTTTCAACCATAACAAACATGCAATACTTACCCTAGATCCAATTAACGGATCTTGAAGAATAAAATCATTTAAGGCGGTTCATGTTTGTTGTGTTTGTATGATATTAAGCAGTGGATGATTCGTTTATGGTGATGGGTTCCAATGAACCAGAGGTTATTATTATCGTGTATGGTTATGAGTTGATAGAAAATAATGGATATAAAGCAGATCTATCTTTGGATAGAAAAAATGGAGTCGGATGTTTCTAGGAGAGATGCGGTTGGGTACTGTGTGAATATGAGGGAGAAGCGGCTGAAGGAATTAGTGATTAGGTTTGATGACCTAAAGATTAGGGTTAAGTGATTTATATCCTATCTTTAGGTAACTGGATGGGGTATTGCATTTGATTGGATCGAGTCTTGATAATAATTTTGATGGGATCTTACTTGGATTTGCTTATCTATATGGACTGGATGATAGCTTTAATGGACCAAATGTCTAAGACTCGGGGACGAATTTTGCTCGCTATGTATTCTTTTTTTCTTTTTTTTTTGAACAAGCTCGCTATGTATTCATTTCATAAAAATGATACGTAGTAGTAGTATCATATTTTGTGTCACATGCAAGTAGAAACACTATCAAAATATATTATTTATCTTGCATGATTTCATATATCCTGATTTAAATGTGACGTGACAAAGTGACGAGACAAAGTAACGAGCCGACGTGACGAGATTTAATTTGACGAGACCGAGAAAAATGATTTAATTTGACTTTTAGTGGCCACGGATTTGATCGGGTATTATTACTTGAAATTGAAGACGGATTTATCGAAGGCGTGTTCTTATTTTTATCTTCGAAAGATAACTTGTTCGTGCTTAATCTTAGGATGAAGACTTGCTTATCTAGTTTTCGGGTTCGAGGTGGTTGGTTGATGACCCGGTTAATTATCACTTAAAGGAGATACATTGTTGTACTCAGTGTCACACGCATTCATCGATGTGGATAATTTCAAGAGGTGTTGTGCTTATATACTTCTTCAGTAATGTATTGAGTACTTAGAAATTTCTCAAGGATATTTCTACACCGTTCCTCATTCAACAATAGTTTTACAAGCTTAAGTCACAAGATCGAGGGATTCTTATTCAGTTTCATGTTTGGTATATCTGGTTCATTCAATCAGTGGTCACTTAAAATTGCCTACAAGGGGGTTGGTAAAGATAGCCATGGAGAGTTTATTTGTAGATAATTTCGATCAGCTACTGATTCTCGAAAAAATATAATTCAACTTATTTATTATTCTCACGAGATTTCAGGTACATGTGCGTATGATTTATTGATGGTTCTGAGGTTTCAAAACCATCAAGGGGAAGAATAAGACATATTGAACACACAACGAGTACACGTGATGAACTTCATACCTTCTTTTGATTTGAAGGCTTTTCGGGGAGACAAATGTCATAACCGCAGAGAAATCAATGTGTAGAAACTAGAAGGGGGGTTGAATAGTTTCTCTTCGATTGGTGACCAAATTAAAATTACTTTCAATTTGGTTTGTATCAAAACTATCTTTTACTTGAGGCTAAGTTGCATAATGATTAGGTTCAATTCAAATGCACTAGCAAAGATAATAGGTTAGTGTAATGATAATGAAATAAGTAAAGAGTAAGGAAGGAGACAACCTAGTGGGAAGACACCAAGATTTATAGTGGTTCGACAACGAGGCTCTATCCTCGTTTCTACTCCACTCCTCGAGTACCCCTACTCGAGATTTCCACTATATCCACAAGCTCCCTTCTCGGCGGAGAAAACCTTAAATCGTTTCTTACATTATTTTCCGACACTAAGCTAAATGTCGAGACCTAATCTTTAGCTAGGACCAATCTATACAACGTTGCCTACTTCACAATTTAACGACACAAGGCTAGATGTCGGGTTCTAATCTTAAGGTAGAACCAATCTTCACGACGTTGCCTACTTCACCATTTTACGTCACAAGGCTAGATGTCGAGTTCTAATCGAAAGCTAGAACCAATCTTCACGACTCTTCACTTTGAAGCTAAGTGAGAACTTCACACAAGACAACTACTAGTCACTTTATAGTTTAGTGAGAACTCACAAGACACAACCACATCACTTTATAGTTTAGTGAGAACTCCAAATCAAATCTATTACAACTCAACTAGACTTATCCAAGTACACACATGTATCTTGGATTTAAACAACACAAATCCAAGCAAACACATATGCAATGGATGTACACAACAAATCCAAGTATCCATAAATAACTTGGATGAACACAATTAGTCCAAGTATTCATAAATACATTGGATTGACCTAAAACAAAAAAGGGTATCATGATGAATATGACTAGCTCATAGATTCATCTTTATCACAACACTAGTGAGTGAGTGATCTTCTCATTGGACAAGGTAAAGGAGGGGATCAAGAGGATAATCATATGTAAACATCCTTAACAATTTAAGTGATCATTTACTAATGATTATGCTATAGAAAATAGAAAGAGGGCTGAGAAAAACGTCCAAGAGGCTTGCTGGAAAATGAGATTTGACCCACTATTTAAAGGAGACAAAGTATAACGGATCTATAACGGCTAGCTGTGCGTGGTACCTTATCTCACCCCGCGGTTCCATATCGCTAAGGAACCGCGTAGGTACTTAAGGTACCGCCACTAGACTACGCTCTGTTTTTTGTCTTTTAGTGGGGTGGGAATATCTGAGGTAAATTGAAACCTTCAAAGGATATTCTAACAGCATTTGGAATATGCTATTTTCAAATTTTCATTTTCCATTTTAATAAAACATTTTCTAAAAAAGAAAGTTTATTAAAAAGTCTTTTGTCATATTAACAAAAGTGAGTTTTAAGGATAATCATTTTGATGATCACTAAGTATTATTAAGAAAGGTTAGTGATATGATTATTACCTTGATGATAGTGTTAGTCAAATAATTCATTTTATGTTTTACACTAAATGTGTTGTATGGTTTGTTGTGATCAAAACTAAGAAAGATTAGTTAACACTAATAATGTTTTTAGGCATTACTTGCATTAACAATCTCCCCCTTTTTGATTACGACAAACGATAAATTCATTTACGTAGAAACACAAAATAACGAATTATTAACGAGTTTATCACTATCATTTCTCCCCCTTTGTCGTAGCAAAAAGGTTAGCACAAGTCTTTGAAAAACATCGAACTTTGCTAGTAGCTCCCCCTTGGTGGTTGCTCCCCCTTGCTTGGGGCACCAAGTTTGTGAGCTAAGGTGACATGCTACACAAAGGTTAGTAGAAAGGAAAGAAACACCAATGTATATATGATCACTACCTACTAAGTAACTTGAGAGGGAAAGAGAGAAGAAATCTCAAATTAGAAGCAAGTATTTTGCTAAGTATGTCCAAAGAGGTAATTGACAAAATCAAACTTCAATCCAATGAAGATGATAAGCTTGTCAATGGGTTAAAGCTTAGAATTGATGGAATCACCCATAAGCAATTGTAAAAATTAACCATGATCAACTCAAAATAGAACTAATGAAATAACACACAAACAACACAAAGGTTACATAAAAGAAAAAGACACAACAAAGAAGATAGTCATATACACAATATGAGTATCTGAAAGCAATAAATATGGAAAATAAACCACTAAGCATAAGCTAGTCTAATAGTGATATTTTCCAAGATTGCTTAAAAAGAAATAAAAGACTAAAAAGACGACGATGCATCATTCAAGTTTTGTCCACCGGAACGAAAACTTGAATAGGAGGTCGAGTGAGGAGGAATTCAAGAAAATTTAACTTCTCATACACATGAGCAAGTTCAATTTGTTGAAATCGACAACAAGCACACGAGGATCCATGATGCAACACAAAATCGTTTGATGGGGGTATGGCATCAAACTTAGGGTTTGGTGGTGGTGGGGTAATGGGTTTGGGAATGTTTTCACAATGCCTTGTGAGGTTTGGGAAGGTTGAAAGGTCATTGAGTTGAGGGGTGTTGAAGGATTGTGGTGGTGGAGGAACATTTTCTTTTGCTCCGGTGATGGGGTTTATGGTATAAGTCTCATTCCAATACTTGATTGGAGAGAAGGTAGGGTTTTTGGGTGGTTTGGACGAAGATGGTTCATTCTTCTTAACCCAAATAGGTCGAACCGAGATTTTCGGTTTCTTTGAAAGCTTGGATGAAGAAGCTTTGGGTGAGTGGGGTTGTGACAAAGAAATGTCAAGGTTAGGAATGTAGGAGTTAGGCATTGTGAGAGTGTGAGAATGAAATCTCAAGGTTATGTGAGAATGAATTCTCAAGGTTGGGAAGGTGTGAGAATGAAATCTCAAGGTTGTGTGAGAGTGAATTCTCAAGGTTGGGAAGGTGTGAGAATGAAATCTCAAGGTTGGGGTATAAGTAAAATGTAATCAAGGTAAGAATTTGAATACAAAATGTGAAGTGTCAAGGAATGTTTAGTCAATTTGAGTAAACAATGAATCTTGACAGGGTATAGGGTTTTAAAAGTTTTGACCAAAAATTCGTCAAAAACTGATTTCTGCCCGCGGTACCTTAAAGGGACCGGCGGTTCCATATCGCTAGGGAACCGCGGGGCTTTAAGGATCCGCGTCCAGTGGACTTGAAACCAAGTTTTTTACAGGTTTTTGAGAAAAACTAAGACTTTTTCAAAAAGTTGCAAATCTTGGAATTTCACCTCTATTAGCACCAAATTATGCTAGGGTTGCATAAAGCAACACATTCACAAAGAATGTCTTGACAAAGGGTGACAAAATAATTTAGATATCATTTTGAACCAATTTTAGTCAAGTTTTTAGAGGTTGTGATAGATTTAGGTTCAATTTTAATTTCAAATTAAAGTTTATTAATGTGCACATAAGGATAGAAACACACAAAGCTAAATCCATAGATCAACAACATGAAACATTCATGAAGGAAGCAAGTACAATGACAAATAAAACTAACTAACACATAGCTAGCTTAACACTAAATCTAGATAAGTAGTTTTCTTTGGCTTGGTTTTGTTGAAAACTCTTATTAAGAAAACTCCATCATTCATCTCCTAGGAGGAGGCATGGAGAACAAGGCAAGCAAGAACTCTTGCAACCTCCTATGTAGTCCATACATATCCATCCTAAGGTTATGGATGATGTAGTGGTTGTAAAGACAACATGGACAACTAGGACCATGTGTTTGTTGAAACCCATAGTATGGATCACCCAAAAGGAGGGAAAGTGGAACACCCAAAATTGGAATGTTAGAGTTGGGTGGAGGTGGAGGAGGCAAGTTCTCCAAGGGTGATGTGGGTGAGAGTGGAGGCATGTTCCCTAAAGGAGAAATGGGTGAGTGTGGAGGTAAATTCTCCAAGGTTGGTGAAATGGGTGAGTTATGAGGAGTAAATGGTGAAGTCACCAAAGTGTCATCAAAGTCATTCACAAAAGGAATGCTTTGGATTGGTTTGGGTTGTGTGGTCACATCCAAGGGTGCACTTATAGTGAAGGGTGAAGAGAGCTCATTCATTCTTGAGTTGAATGAAGAGGAGGTAGAACCAATGGAGTGGTTAGTACCATGGGTGGATGATGTCTTGCATGGTGCAAGAGGTGGGGAAGGTGATGAAGAAATGAGGATAGGAACCATCTCATTCTTAGGTGTGTGGAAAGGTGAGGAGTTAGGCTTGGCTACCTTAATCCTAATTTTGAGTGTTTTCCTTGGGGTGGAGGTCTTGGAAGTGTTTGAGGTTTTGGTACACACCATGGTTGACAAGGGTGGTTTAAGGTTTAGGGAAGGATGTTTTGATGTGTGAAGAACATGACTAACAAGGTGGGTTTAAATGGGTGAGGGGATGATCCAAACTAGTAATGGGTTAAAATCATTTTAGGTGAATAATGAATTTAGGTAAGCTAGTTTAGGAAATGTGCAGTTTATTACTGAAAATCATGCAAGGTTTACACAGATTTAAGAAAACAGTGTAAAGCAAAAGATGTTGTCGTGCACAGTGGCCGGCGGTTCCTTATCTAGGACCGGCGGTACCTTATCGATAAGGATCCGCGGGTCGATATGGAACCGCGACCAGAGGGCTTTCAAAAGTTTCCCATCCCAATTTTTGATAAACCTAGATTTTTACCAAAATATTCACAAGCCAAAGTTAACTACAGATCATAATCTAATAAGCTAACTATCATAAGGCATGCACAAAGCTATGTAATTCACAAACATCATTGCATAAGCAATAATTAGTATCAACATAAATAATAATCCAAACATATAATCATAAGTTAATACACATCCAAGATAAAATAAAATTGTTCAACATTACATGTTTACCAACATGTATTCTTTAAAATACTTCAAAGCTTTCACCTTCTCTTTTTGCCCAATCCCTTGATCATATTCCCCAAGAACTTGAAACCCTTCCTTGACTCAACCCGGTGTTCATGCAATTCACCTCTAGTCCTAAGGTTTTCACGGTAAAGATGCTTCATGTTAAGATCTTCCGGTACTTCACTAGAGGAGTAATGAGGTGGGGGAGCTAGGTCTTTAAATTCATCCTCGAATGGGCTTGAGGATGGATGGGAATTACTCGAAGAGTGGAAATAAGAACTAGTACCGACGCCATCACCATCACTTGTTGGCATATCGGTGTCCTCATAATCCGGCTCTTGATGATTGGATTTTCTTGAACCTCGGTCACTTCTAGGCTTTCGTTCATATACCTCTTGAATAGGTAACATAACCCGTTGAACCGGGTGAAAGCGAGAAAGATCGAGATGAGGAAAATCTTCACCAACCCTTCTAAAAAGGCGAGTAAGAAGCATAGCATAGGGAAGGTTTGTTTTGGGTTTGGAAAGAGCATAATTTATACGTCGGGCGATGTATAATGCTAAGTTGTACTCGGTTGATGTAAAGATTCAAAACAACATATGCACCATACACGCCGGGATATGATCTCGGTTTCCACCAAGACAAAACACATTCTCCCTAAGGATGTTAGCCCATTGGACCATGAAGTCCTTAAGGTCGCTTGAGAGCACTTCATAGCGATTCACATTTCGCACATTAGTATGAAGGCTTCTCACAACGTTTCCATCACGCTCCTTCGAGATGATATCAAGGATGAAATTTAGATCAACTTCGGTGATGTCATCTAAAGGTTTATCGTTGGACTCCACGAGAGCATCAAGTCTCCATTTGTCCATAAAACGACAAGTGCCTCTATATGGCACACCAAGAATATCACCAAAATCATCGAGGGAATATTGAATGATTTGATCATTCAACATGAAGCGAATAAAGATTTGGCCATTGATTTCGAGCATGGAGTAAGTGCTAAAGAATTCAAGAAGAAACAAGGGATAAATTTCTTCGTCTATGAAGAGCAAGCAATCAAATCCAATATGCTCAAACATAGAGTTGATATATCTATACCCCGTTATTCTTGTATCTACAACCCTACCCTCATGGAAATTTCGAGTGGAAAGGGACGGAAAAGAGTTTTGAAGTTGAGGGGAAGCATAGGTTTGGGAAATGTCCGGCATATAGTTTCTAGTGAATTGATGATCTTTTTGATATTGAGAAGGCATGATTAGTACCTAAATAAACACAAGAAAATATTTCTCCAATCACTCATATGAAAAATAAAATCAAAGATCAAAAATATGAGAATGTGTTATATCAATTTCTTGACAAACATAGGATTGAATCCATATCATTCTCATGTTCACAATGTGTCTATTCCATCATTAACCAAGAACACATGATCTATGTTAGATCAACAATGAATTACAACATTGGTTTTTCAAAACAAGGTTTTTAGGTAAGCATTAACAATGTCATTACCTACTTGTTCATGGGTTCATCTCAAATCCATCTTTTAATAAAAAATAATTAATCAAAATTCGGATTTGTTCTACAAGTGGGTTTTAGTGAAATCTTAATGAATATCAACCTAAGGAATCATAGTAAAATAACCATGTCAACCCACATTCCTATTAAGGTTTTAGTTCAATTTCAATTTAAAAAATCCCCAATTATGAAAGGATGAACCCTAGAACAAAATAGATGAAATTGAAAGAAAATACTTATAATTAATTGATGTTAGATGATGGATGAGTGAAACCCACAACTTGGAATCAATTAATTTGAGTGACTGAAGGTTTTTGAAGCTTCAACAATGGTGGAAAAGGTAAAACCCGTCGGCTGTGTGTTTTTGGGAGAGAGAGATAGTGGTTTGAAAATGAATAAAATAATCAAACTGGTGCTCTGACAAAAGTTTCTACCCGCGGTTCCTTATCGATAAGGTACCGCGGGTTTGAGCCGCCTAGATAAGGAACCGCCTACAGAGGCAGGTTTTTATCTATGAAAAACGCCAAATTTTGAAAACCAAGTTTTTCTAAAATACTTAAAATTAAATCATGAGCCTTTTAGAATATCATTGGATCATCATAACACTAAGCAATATGCCTTAACGAAGGATTACGAGTTAAATCAAGATCGAAAAGAACCGAAACGGACAAACGACTACTCGTAGCAAAACGGCAAAGTGGAGAGAAGTCAAGGGAAGTGAATCAAGACTAGGACCAATGCTCAAGGGATTAATGACAATCTTCAAATAGTGGTAACGAAGAGCTTGTGTCATATATAGTGGTTTAAGACGTGCCTTTCCGGCGAAACGTTAAACGGCTTTGGTAATGAATAAGCACAAAGCAATTATTCAAGTATAGACTAAGATCACTTTCAATAATAGTCTTAGTCTAAACCAAAATATGAGCAAGGTATTAATTCACTTTCTCTCCCACAAAGGGCCTACTAACCGTATGGGTGCAAACCATGGAAATCATGCTTGATACTTTAAGCTTCTACTAACTCACTCTACATCACCATAGTGAGTCAAGTATCCAAGCAATGAAGGTTTGAGAGGATAAAGGAAAAGAAACACAAACCACAAATAAAAGTCAAGGCAAGGATGCCGAGAACAAGCACATAGTCAAGTAATGATCAAAAGAATGATCAAAAGGGCGTGTGGAAGAACGAAAGCGTACCTTGGCCACAAGAGCATCCCAATCCATCAATGCAAACCCTAAGAGTGACTATCATGAATACTAAGTATTCAATGACTAGTATCAATCCCACTCATCATTCAAAGATATTGAAAATCGATGATGATAAGTCTTCTACAAGTGCAAGTAACTCAATCCGCAACCAATTCAATGATTGATCTTCATGAGTACCTACACAAAACAAGATGCAATCTAGTAGATACATTTCAAGAGTAGATCTAAAATGTATAAAGGCTACTAATCTAAGTGGGATGCAATATTACCAATTAAAAGACCTATTTTCAAAGGAAAAAATAATTTTGACCAAAGAGAAACTTTAGTACAACTAGACCTTCTAATTTGAGGAGACAATGGATCGATCCAAGTTTCAAAGTACAATATACTTCAAAGATCTTGAGTGACCATCGCTCTGATACCAATTGTAGAAACTAGAAGGGGGGGTTGAATAGTTTCTCTTCGATTGGTGACCAAGTTAAAATTACTTTCAATTTGGTTTGTATCAAAACTATCTTTTACTTGAGGCTAAGTTGCATAATGATTAGGTTCAATTGAAATGCACTAGCAAAGATAATAGGTAAGTGTAATGATAATGAAATAAGTAAAGAGTAAGGAAGGAGACAACCTAGTGGGAAGACACCAAGATTTATAGTGGTTCGACAACGAGGCTCTATCCTCGTTTCTACTCCACTCCTCGAGTACACCTACTCGAGATTTCCACTATATCCACAAGCTCCCTTCTCGGCAGAGAAAACCTTACATCGTTGCTTACATTATTTTCCGACACTAAGCTAAATGTCGAGACCTAATCTTTAGCTAGGACCAATCTACACAACGTTGCCTACTTCACAATTTAACGACACAAGGCTAGATGTCGGGTTCTAATCTTAAGGTAGAACCAATCTTCACGACGTTGCCTACTTCACCATTTTACGACACAAGGCTAGATGTCGAGTTCTAATCGAAAGCTAGAACCAATCTTCATGACTCTTCACTTTGAAGCTAAGTGAGAACTTCACACAACACAACTACTAGTCACTTTATAGTTTAGTGAGAACTCACAAGACACAACCACATCACTTTATAGTTTAGTGAGAACTCCTAATCAAATCTATTACAACTCAACTAGACTTATCCAAGTACACACATGTATCTTGGATTTACACAACACAAATCCAAGCAAACACATATGCAATGGATGTACACAACAAATCCAAGTATCCACAAATAACTTGGATGAACACAACTAGTCCAAGTATTCATAAATACATTGGATTGACCTAAAACAAAAAAGGGTATCATGATGAATATGACTAGCTCATAGATTCATCTTTATCATAACACTAGTGAGTGAGTGATCTTCTCATTGGACAAGGTAAAGGAGGGGATCAAGAGGATAATCATATGTAAACATCCTTAACAATTTAAGTGATCATTTACTAATGATTATGCTATAGAAAATAGAAAGAGGGCTGAGAAAAACGTCCAAGAGGCTTGCTGGAAAATGAGATTTGACCCACTATTTAAAGGAGACAAAGTATAACGGATCTATAACGGCTAGCTGTGCGCGGTACCTTATCTCACCCCTCGGTTCAATATCGCTAAGGAACCGCGTAGGTACTTAAGGTACCGCCACTAGACTACGCTCCGTTTTTTGTCTTTTAGTGGGGTGGGAATATCTGAGGTATTTGAAACCTTCAAAGGATATTCTAACAACATATGGAATATGCTATTTTCAAATTTTCATTTTCCATTTTAATAAAACATTTTCTAAAAAAGAAAGTTTATTAAAAAGTCTTTTGTCATATTAACAAAAGTGAGCTTTAAGGATAATCATTTTGATGATCACTAAGTATGATCAAGAAATGTTAGTGATATGATTATTACCTTGATGATAGTGTTAGTCAAATAATTCATTTTGTGTTTTACACTAAATGTGTTGTATGGTTTGTTGTGATCAAAACTAAGAAAGATTAGTTAACACTAATAATGTTTTTAGGCATTACTTGCATTAACATAATGTTTTAACTCGTGGCGTTAAACGGTCTCTAAACGGTACACTATTGTTTGATGTTTAATTGTTTTGATGTTGCAATTATACATTATCGTTATCCTATATAGAGAGATATGTATTTCCGGGACTTAATTGACTCTGGTGCATCTCCGGAAGAAGATATGTGCATTTTAGGGACTTGATTGACTCTGGTGTTATGATGCCAACTTCATGAATGGGATAAAGTGTCTACTTTAGTATTTGAGCTTCATACATGGGATTGGTTTACTTTCTTCAACTACGTGGGGGAATAAATGTCTTGATTCTTTCTAGTATGCATAACTTGAACTTTCAGGAGGAAGAAAAATTCAGAAGAATTATTCAAGCGCGAGAAGAGACATTGTTGATCTACTTGGTGTGCCCCAAACTTTCAATCACTCATAGCAACATTATCATTTCATTTGATGGGGTTTTCTTGTTAAATTCTGTCGTGCGCTTAATCTTCTAAGTTGTATTGAAAGCTTTGAAACTGCTTATGAGGATTTTCGGTTTAGGGGGGAAGCTATTAAAAGCTTCTACACCAAGATTATGTAGCATGAAATAGGGGGAAGTTAATTCAGAAGCTTCTCCTTAACCAGAAGTATATGAGTTACTTAGCTCGTGTCGTTACAGTATTTCTTGTACAAGTTACTACAAATATGAGTCATTTTGAAATGAAGATTTGAAGTCAAAGGCCTCAGAAGACTTCATCAGCATTGGATGCTTCATGGAAGCTTTTGTTCTTAATCATTATGTACTTGTTAGGAAAAATATTGTAAGGAATTCTACACGTCGTCCCATGGGGGAAGATTGTTGGAAATTCACTTTATGTGACGACATTTAAGAATTCCCATTAGTTATCATAGTCACTCATGCAAAGACTAGACTAGGAAACTATGTATAATGTAGGCGCGTGAGTGACAATATATACCCCTCCAAGACTTCCAAGGAGGGGTTGTTGATTGTGTTTTTCCTATTTTCATTTTATAAACTTTGTCTTTTTCTCTCTCTCTGGAAACACCTACATCCAACCTTTCTCTCTCTAACTCAATAATGGTTTCCTTCTTCTTTCATAACCCTAGACCACCGGATCTAGTAAAAATAAAACCCACAAAAAGTACGTCTCACTTGCAAGAGTGAAGCAGAGGCACAATGAAAGTCTCGAAGACTTCATGGAGAGTTTCAAATCTGAATGCAACCAAATCAAATATTACCCTGAAATTCTTAAAATTTCAGGATTTGTCACAGGCATCACTAACCCGGATCTAATAAAAAAGTTGAATGACAGAACCCCAGGAACCTTTGATGGGGTAATGAAGAAGGTCCGAGCATTTATTCAGGGCAAAACCGCAGCAGCGAATAGCATGCAGATGACATCAAGCTACAAATACCAGGACCGACCCAAGAAGCAGTCATATGGGCAAAACATCAGCCGTACCTTGGACTTCCAAGGCACAGCTGTGACAACCATGGTTTTGGGTTCGTCACTTAGACTATAGTTTAGGGTGTTTTGTGCAAATATGTGCTTTTCTGTGCTTATGTGTTTATTTTGTGTGTTTGGAGTGAGGTTTGGATATCGTTTATTGATATATGGTACTCATAAGTAAATCGAGGAACGGTTATTTCATGTACATGAGCTCACAAGGTAGTGACTATGAAATGAGATGGTGTTATTTCGTGGTTTTACGTATGCGTATATGTATTATAGAAAATCGTATTTTTACGATTTAAGGTTTAGCATTTAGAGGTCTCGGATGAGGTAATTAGTCACGGGAGTATTTTTGGGATGATCTTAAGTCATTTAGGACTTAGTTAATTAGTTTATTTCATATTTCAAGAGTTTTTATAAAATTGTATATTTTACGTCTTTTACGGTATACGCGTAAATTTGCCTAGTTTTACGGTTTTGAGGTTTGGGAGGCTTTAGGAGCTGAAATAAATTAAGGGAATTTAAGGTAATAATAATTAATAGTTAATTTACAGTAATATAATTAAAAAAGTCGGCCATAGGGTGTTGGACTTAGTTTTGGGCCGAACTTTGCTTAAGGAAAGGAAGAGGAGCCCAGTTTGAGTACTATTAGGCTTCCTGGTTAGTTTTAATCACCCATATTACTCCCTGTATCCCCAAAAACGATTCTTTCCTTCTCCCAAACTTAATATCAGTAGTGATTAACAATGGTGGATCAAGAAAACCCAATTATTCAATTATGGTTTAAGGTATGCACTAAAACTATGCTTAATTCACGTTTAATTTACGTATGTAACCTAATATGATGGATTAGGGTTTGACATTCATAATTTTTAATTAAGTTTTGTTAATAATCTGTAAATAATTATGTAATTAATGGGTTTTTATCATTGGAAATTGTTTTTAGATGTTAATTAGGGTTTATGTATGATTAATTAGGTTAATCATATTAAATTCGTTATTAAAAACTGGGCAGAATTTTGGGTCATTGTTTTGATCATATCTAGAGTTCTACAAACTTTTAAATTGTGATCTTGGTATCCCTGGAAAGGTAATTGAGTTGGATTTCAAATGCAAGAAACAAGAACTAAATTGTAGGTCGGAAAGTGGGTCAAAAACAGGTTACAACAGTCGGATGTCAAAGCAGTTTTGAAATCAGTCGGGTTTAAATTAATGTTTTAAGATGGTTAGGGTACTAAGGAGTATAATAGGACCTTCAAACGAACATGAGACTTATATTATATATTAAATAAAAGATCTGGAGGAAGGCTAAACAAATGGGTTAGGGTAAGACCCTCTGATCATAACAAACTTTTCGTATGTTCAAAATCAGTAAATTCTGGATAGGTAAAAGTAGATATATATATATATATATATATATATATATATATATATATATATATATATATATATATATATATATATATATATATATATATATATATATATATATATATATATGTGTGTGGAGGCCTTCACAGTAGCTTTAAGGTTGCGGAAAAATGTGAGTGTTAGCTAACACATATAAGGGCATAAGGTTTCTTTTACAGGGCATGTTATTTTGGTTAAGGGGGTGTTCGACCCATAGTTTGAAGTATGAAAAACGGGACTGTTTGGGTTAAATGTTAACGGGACGAGTTATGAACTAAACTTAGTTAAGGTCTTTATAGAGGGATGTAATGAGATGCATATGGCATATAAATGGGGTTAAGTGGTAGGATAAGGTTATATATCCATCATAGATTGATGAGCCATTTTGGTATGTGGTTCATGTCTTGATTGTATACGTTTCTGTGTTTAGATTTTTGCTAGAGCACGGATACTTGGAGAAGCTTGTTCAGGTAAGTTTCATAGTCCCATGTCTTTTTATGATTTGAATTCCAGATGGGATGGAAGAGACACTCTATGGTTTTGTAACTAATGCTGTGAATGTTTTTATGGTTTGTGATGGACTTGTGTGTGCACTTATGTGATTAACTAGCTATGTGATTCTTGATTGTGTTTATGATTTGGATCGGGGGACACGTACCGTCTCAGTTATTGTGGTTTGACTTGGTACCAAGGGGATGTTGACAAGGCGGGGCCTTGGGATTGGTTCATAGGTGTATGGGCGCCTATGGGACCATGGTGATTGGTAAGGCTTGGAGCCTTGGATTTGTGGTGATTGGTTAATCTTGAATGCTAGTTGTTAATACATAATTGTAACACATTGTCCATTTGTTCTTTTATTGATGGTTATTATTCGCAACTTATAATTGATTTGGAGTTGGAGTCTAAACCTATGACTCTCACCAACTTTATGTTGACGTGTTTTAGTGTCTCTTTCAGGTGAGAATGTGGTTAAGCATGAGAATAGGAGTGGCTAGCTGGGAGGCTTAGGATTGCATTTAGAGGAATCCCCTTTCCTCTTAGTCTTTACTTATGTTTGAATAAGTGATACTTTGTAGACACCTATATGTTTGTTATTTGTTAATTGTATGTCTTTGGTAAGAGGTAGACCTGTTACCTACTTACCTAGACGCTTGCATTATTTGTGATATCTTCATGACATTGTGTCACCATTTATGATATTTCCATTTCATTTAGTTATCTCTATGGACACACTATTGTTGTGATGATATCCATACGTCGCGCCCCATATTCCGCCATGGTGGGGTGTGACAGAATGGTATCAGATCCAATGGTTATAGAGAATTAGGTTGCCTAGTCTAGTAGCCTAGTCCATAGCTTAAGGGTTCATGCATGTAGGTGTCATAAGGGTATGTGTGCATTATAGTATATGGAGTGCTTAAGTGTTAATTTCGTTTTGAATATTTATTTACTTTCATATTTACTTATTGAGATATAATATACGTAAGTACATTCATTTATTTTCTATTGATGCGACGTATGAACCAGAAGTGTAGGAACCTATTTAGTGTTACCCATGTTGCGTAGAAGAAGAGGTGCGTTAGGTAATAATAGGATAGTATCGATGTTGAGTCTGCGACTAGTAGTAAATTTAAATTTCCGCTTGAATGGTTATGGTCATTTTTTTTAATGTTGGATATTTTGTTGTTATTGATTTGTTTTGGCGATTAAGCCTCGAGTTATGAATGAAGTTAGGGTTGACGTATGAGATGTTCTTATTTTACCTATACGGTATATATAGAGAGTGTATTTTATGTGGTATATACGTGGTAGACTTATGTGTTCCGTGTAGTACTTACTTCTTATAAGTATCGTCATAGGAGGGAGTACATGGGTGAAAGGGGACATCTATAATTATAGAGGCCTACGTAATTATATATGTGCCACAACACCGATGGACTTCCAAGTATGGTTTCATGAAAAAGGGGTTAGTACATGCTTGTATATGATGAGATCTGCATTTTGGGTATTTGTAAACAATAGGGGTTTATGTAATGGTTGCCTATGATATGGCTATGGTTTTTTTGTGTTATATGTTTTGGGTTATAGTCGTGTTGTGTGATTATGGGGTCACACGATATGGTTTGGTTTTGGTGATGGGTTTTATGCCTTGTTGTGGCATGGTGAAATAGTGAGATGGTGATTACTCACATGGAAAAACGAGTGTATGACGCGATCGATTGACTTGACATGTATGATAACGAGTATGTTTTGAGAGATTTAATAGGTATATATATGCGGATGTATATATACTAGTAGATGTTATCTTATGATATACGGTCGTTCAATAGTTATTATAACTTGAACGTACCTAGTGTTCTCTCGTGTTTAAACAGTTTATTAGTGCTGGAGTTTGATGGAGTTCCAACGACGTTTTGAATCTTTTGAAGTGTGTCTACATTCGGGTATGTATTTTAATTGATGAGAACTACCAAATTTTCTTGCAAAGGAGTCTATCTAATTAAAGGAAAATGCTTTTTAAAATACTTTGTAAGTATACGGTATGATATCCTGGCTTACATATCTTTTCTTTAAGTTCATTGGTAATAAGTTAAAAAAAAATCTTGACAATGAATGGATTAGTTTTCTAGGTAACATGTGATAGTACATATAAAGAGTAAAAAAGAAGATTTTATTATAATAATGATAATAATAACACCACACCTTGTAAACGTGTAATAGTTAGTTATAACAAGTCAAAATAGATTATATATAATAATTATAATATAGAATAAAACGAATAAAAACACCATATTTTATAAACACGTATTGGTTTCATAATAACAAGTGAAATGAGTTTAATGTGAGTAAACAAGATAATGGTTAGAATAACGTTATACTATACTTACTAGTGGATACCTTTGATAAAATAATGAAGATAAAAGATGAATTTATTGTTAAATGAGATGATAGATAAAGTGAGTTTTAGTACACTAACTGAGTTATGCCCTTTGATAGTAACGAAGATGGTAAAATATGACTATGATTTCATTTATTGGTGTTAAAATATGGTCCTAACGTGAAGTAACTAATTGAGATGAAAATTTAAAATTTTCTAAGATATTAAAATTTGGTAATACAAATCGTGATGAGTCTATCTATTGTTGTTGGCACACTCCATTGATCTTTTGGATTACATCGTTTTGTTTTCAGTTGTTTTGGCTAGGGTTCGTTTTACCCTTTATTTTATTTTGGGACACGATTGTTTGGGATTCTTTTGGTACACGTCATGGTTGATTTAGTTATGCGGTTTTGGGAACGTTAGGATGAGAGGATAGAGTTGGGTAGTATTACTTATGGTTAGATATTAGAATGGAGAGATGTATTTTGGTTTAATGGTTGTGTTGAAGGAATGATTAAGATTTCCGGAGTTTTGAAACTTAGATTGGTTACGGGAATAAGGGAGTAAGTAAAGTTAGTTGACTGGTCGTAGGAACGAGATGTCATGCTATAAGAAGTTGGTTGAAGTACCATTGGGAGATTGATGAAAGTACTAGCGGATGTGAGGGTAGAGTAGAAAGTTTCTACTAATGGACAGATGGGGCAAATAACACGCAAAGGAATTGGTATAGTTATGGAGGCAAGGTAGTAGTAGACATGTGAAGGAAAACATGGATGTGAAAGAATGATTGGTAGTAGGCTGATTAATGGTGAAGTACAACAAGTAAGGAAGAGTGAGCCATTAAGGGGTTGAAGTACCTTTAGAAATATTGTGGTAGATGAGTTGAAGTTAGAAGCTACTGCGTAGTGTGAAGTTCCTAGGTAACATCATGGAGACGAGAAGGAGTGCGTGAAGAGCTACATCGTGAAGCAAGGAGCCAAAAGGACTACGTGCCGGCCGCTAGAAGGATGCAAGAGATTTCGAAGGAGTCACAGAAGTTGCAAGGACTGGAAAGGTGACAAGCACTATGATGGGAATATCCGTATGGTTCGTGACGAAGAAGGATATATCGAGTACCGGAGTGGAGCTACAAATAGCTGAACCAATGGATCGTGATGGAGTGACTACATAACATGGGAGATTAAGAACTCGTGGAAGTAACAAGGGGAGTCGAGTGACTACACAAAGATAGAATTTCGTGGCAATCAATATCGAGGGATGAGTAGTGAAGCTGAGCGGAATAAGTTCGTGGAGAAGTGATTATAGGGTCAGTTTAGTGAAGGTGTTTATGAAGGATCTTTAGAAGAGACAGTTATGCATTATCCAATGCAATAACGATTTCCATAGAGTTGATGAATTGAGTGGGAAATTTTGGTTGGACATGATAGTGAAGGAATTAGGGAGAACCAGGTATTCCTAGAAGATGATGATTGAAAGTACCTCATGTTAGGTTCAAGGTCATAATAGAATTATGAGACTTGTGTAAGAATTTAAAATATTGCTTAGTTTAGACATATGGAAACTAATATGAGTATAAGATGAGAGTGTGATCCGCATGTAATCACAGGAAACTCTAGTCTGCCCCTATTAGGAGGGAGTAGGAGAACTGGTCGTGGGGAAAACAAGTGAATCTACTTGGAAAACTTTGACGTATAGATGACTTGAAAGACGAGAAGCATAACATCGTGATGTATGCCATGAGCTGAGGAAGAAGAAGTAAGTGTGGACATATGCGAATCATGAATGAAAGAGGTCAAGATAGGAAGCAAAGGTAAAACTTTGGTATAGCCTAATGAGTATACTAAGGCACTAAGCATGCTAATATTGTTGTAGTGTGGAAAAGGGAATGACACTGACCTATACTGTATGATTGGAAGGCTTGGTATCGATAATCAAAGGGATGAGGAGTTATAGATATGATGTGTCATGAGAGACGAAGGGCTTGGTCTAACTGAGACGCGGCGAGGAGCACTATGACCTTGAAGGTAAGACGTTGTGTACGTATAAAGGAAGAAATGTAGCTAATTGTCTTAGAAAGAGTTAAATATGTTCAAGGGTAAGTTGAGTATAAAGGATCATTAAAAATCTTTCATTGAGGAAAGTGAGAAAAGAAGTGTATGGGTGCTACTAATGAGCTATCAAAATTTAATGGAAGTAGTTGTAGCATGGGTTTGGCTGGTAGTTGATAGACTAACTGAGATAACCGTCCTTTTGGTGATGTGTATTGATCATAAGTTGATTTGGATTGGAAGAGCCTCGTTGTGATAAACTAATCAATATGTGAAATATCGTCATAGGTCACTTGTGTAAGGAAATTGAAATTTTTAAGTAGTTTTCGGTATGCACTAAAGGGAGTTGATGAACATGATTGGATATGAGTATATCCAGCTAATTGGAAAATGATGGACGAAGTGAGAAATTGATACAAGTATAGGAGTCGTGTTGAGAGCTTGGGTGACTGATTTAGAAGGATGTGGGAAACTCGTTAGCGATGTTTGAGTTTTCATATAATGATAGTTATCATACTAGAAGTCGATGAATGCCATTTGAGGCACTATATGGAAGGATACGGTGAGTTGTCCTTATGGTGGACTAAAATTAGTGAAAGAGACTACTAATGTAGTAATGGTGTTTGTGGAAAGGATGAGAGCAACAAGAGATGATATGTTGAAAACGAGGAAACCACTAGAGTTTAGTGACACAGTTATGTAGGAAGTTTCACCCATAGTAACGGGTGGTATATTTTGGTAAAAAGGGAAAAGTTGTTGTCGAGTTTTGTAGGTCCATTTATGATCTTTGGAAAGATCGAACCAGTAGCTTATGGGTATATAATTACCTGGCGAATTAAGTGGTGTACATGATATATTTCATGCAATAAGATTTAAGAAATGTGGTTTGAGAATGCATATTTGCATGTACGGTTATTCGGGGTTTGTGATAATAAGAGTCTTTGATTATTAAAGAGTCATTTGAGATTTATGGGCTGTGAGGTCAATAGTTTGAGAATGAGTTTAAATAATGTTGGTTAATATATGTGGTAATCTGAGACTTGAACTAAAGTACACATGGAAATGAGAGGAGTTCATTTAGAACAAGTATCCTCATGTGATTTGTTGTTCGTGTGTTTGATCCTAAGGAGTAAATCTCGAGACGAGATTTATATTAGGAGGGAGTGAATGACAACCATGGTTTTGGGGTTCGTCACTTAGACTATAGTTTAGGGTGTTTTGTGCAAATATGTGCTTTTATGTGTTTATGTGTTTATGTGTTTATTTTGTGTGTTTGGAGTGAGGTTTGGATATCGTTTATGGGTATATGGTACTCATAAGTAAATCGAGGAACGGTTATTTCATGTTCATGAGCTCACAAGGTAGTGACTATGAAATGAGGGTGGTGTTATTTCGTGGTTTTACGTATACGTATATGTATTATAGAAAATCGTATTTTTACGATTTAAGGTTTAGCATTTAGAGGTCTCGGATGAGGTAATTAGTCACGGGAGTATTTTTCGGGATGGTTTTAAGTCATTTAGGACTTAGTTAATTAGTTTATTTCATATTTCAAGAGTTTTTATAAAACTGTATATTTTACGTCTTTTACGGTATACGCGTAAATTTCACTAGTTTTACGGTTTTGAGGTTCGGGAGGCTTTAGGAGCTGAAATAAATTAAGGGAATTTAAGGTAATAATAATTAATAGTTAATTTACAGTAATATAATTAAAAAAATTCGGCCATAGGGTGTTGGACTTAGTTTTGGGCCGAATTTTACTTAAGGAAAGGAAGGGGAGCCCAGTTTGAGTACTATTAGGCTTCCTGGTTAGTTTTAATTACCCATATTACTCCCTTTATCCCCAAAAACTATTTTTTCCTTCTCCTAAACTTAATATCAGGCGTGATTAACAATGGTGGATCAAGAAAACCCAATTATTCAATTATGGTTTAAGGTATGCACTAAAACTATGTTTAATTAATGTTTAATTTACGTATGTAACCTAATATGATGGATTAGGGTTTGACATTCATAATTTTTAATTAGGTTTTGTTAATAATCTGTAATTAATGATGTAATTAATAGGTTTTTATCATTGTAAATTGTTTTTAGATTTTAATTAGGGTTTATGTATGATTAATTAGGTTAATTGTATTAAATTCGTTTATTAAAAACTGGGCAGAATTTTTGGGTCATTGTTTTGATTATATATAGAGTTCTAAAAACTTTTAAATTGTGATCTTGGTATACCTGGAAAGGTAATTGAGTTGGCTTTCAAATGCAAGAAACAAGAACTAAATTGGAGGTCGAAAAGTGGGTCAAAAACAGGTTACAATAGTCGGAGGTCAAAGCAGTTTTGAAATCAGTCGGGTTTAAATTAATGTTTTAAGATGGTTAGGGTACTAAGGAGTATAATAGGACCTTCAAACGAACATGAGACTTATATTATATATTAAATAAAAGATCCGGAGGAAGGCTAAACAAATGGGTTAGGGTAAGACCCTCTGATCATAACAAACTTTTCGTATGTTCAAAATCAGTAAATTCTAGATAGGTAAAAGTAGATATATATATATATATATATATATATATATATATATATATATATATATATATATATATATATATATATATATATATATATATATATATATATATATATATATATATATATATATATATATATGGAGGCCTTAACAGTAGCTTTATGGTTGCGGCAAAATGGGAGAGTTAGCTAACACATGTAAGGGCATAGGGTTTCGTTTATAGGGCATGTTATTTTGGTTAAGGGGGTGTTCGACCCATAGTTTGAAGTATGAAAAACGGGACTGTTTTGGGTCAAATGTTAACGGGACGAGTTATGAACTAAACTAAGTTAAGGTCTTTATAGATGGATATAATGAGATGCATATGGAATATAAATGGGGTTAAGTGGTAGGTTCAGGTTATATATCTATCATAGATTGATGAGCCATTTTGGTATGTGGTTCATGTCTTGATTGTATACGTTTCTGTGTTTAGATTTTTGCTAGAGCGCGGATACTTGAAGAAGCTTGTTTCAGGTGAGTTTCATAGTCCCATGTCTTTTTATGATTTGAATTCCATATGGGATGGAAGAGACACTCTATGGTTTTGTAACTAATGCTGTGAATGTTTTTATGGTTTGTGATTGACTTGTGTGAGCACTTATGTGATTAAGTGCTATGTGATTCTTGATTGTGTTTATGATTTGGATCGGGGGACACGTACCGTCTCAGTTATTATGGTTTGACTTGGTACCAAGGGGATGTTGACAAGGCGGGGCCTTGGGATTGGTTCATAGGTGTATGGGCGCCTATGGGACCATGGTGATTGGTAAGGCTTGGAGCCTTGGATTTGTGGTGATTGGTTAATCTTGAATGCTAGTTGTTAATACATAATTGTAACACATTGTCCATTTGTTCTTTTATTGATGGTTATTATTCGCAGCTTATAATTGATTTGGGGTTGGAGTCTAAACCTATGACTCTCACCAACTTTATGTTGACGTGTTTTAGTGTCTCTTTCAGGTGAGAATGTGATTAAGCGTGAGAATAGGAGTGGCTAGCTGGGAGGCTTAGGTATGCATTTAGAGGAATCCCCTTTCCTCTTAGTCTTTACTTATGTTTGAATAAGTGATACTTTGTAGACACCTATATGTTTGTTATTTGTTAATTGTATGTCTTTGGTAAAAGGTAGACCTGTTACCTACTTACCTAGACGCTTGCATTATTTGTGATATCTTCATGACATTGTGTCACCATTTATGATATTTCCATTTCATTTAGGTATCTATATAGACACATTATTGTTGTGATGATATCCATACGTCGCGCCCCATATTCCGCCATGGTGGGGTGTAACAACAGCGAAACAAGGGCGCAATAACAACAACAATAAGTTTACCCCGCTGCAAAAAACATCCAGGTAGATATTTTTATCTGAAGACGCAAGCTTTCCATAACCTAGTCCGATGATGGGCCCGACAGACAAACGGGACAACATAAGGCATTGTAAATACCATGACGATAAAGGGCACGCTACTGATGAGTGCATTCAACTAAAAAGGCACATTGAAAGCTTGGTCAAATCAGGGAAGTTGAACCACCTGATAAGAGACTAGAGGAAGAGCACGGACACAAAGAAAATCGAGGCAAAAAAGTAGAAAGATAATCCCATAACCATTTACATGGTAGAAAGGGGGAAGTCTTTCATGCAGAGGAGAACGACCGCAGAATTTACGCGCGACAAGGAGATAACATTCCCCATTCTTTCAGACATGGACTACAGGGTCGGATCATTAACTATCGACATAACCCTCGGGGACCATGTTATAGAAAGCATGTGTGTTGATGGCGGATCAGCAACAAACATATTGAACGAGCATTGCTTCGCACGACTACCGTGGGAATAAAGAAAGAGTTCAAGGACACTACACAAGTCCTTACATGTTTTAATGGGGATAAAATATTGGAAATACATTTTTACGTATTTAGAAGGATTCGGTCACTCCAACAATATATTAAGTAGTAGCTTGTAGTCTAGTTACTTTACGTTAATTAAACAATGAAAAGCCCGGTCCATGTCATGTATGGTTGGCCCAACTTGTAAGCCCAAGCACATCTCATGGGCTTGGTATATAAACCCTCTGCTTAGTTAGAGAGGGTGTGGTTCACATAATATTTCACATAGTTGAAGGTGTTTTCCTTTCACTTTTTCTCTCTAAGTGTGTGTGTTCTCACCATCTCTCTATCTCTTTCTCTCTCTAGAATATAAGCAAGATTTTCAATATCATACAAATGGTATCAAGAGCCATGGGATGATTGATTGTGTTTGTGTTTGTGTTATTAATTTTCGTGTTTATTTTGATTCAAAATCATTCGATCCAAAAAAAAATTGTGTTTTTTATGGTTTAATCTTGATACAAGTCATCTACATAGTTGTGATAGAGATTTGGTATATTTACTTTGGCTAAAAACACAAAATATTTTGGTGTTTGGATCATTTTTTGGCTTAAAATCTCGAATTAGGTGAGTTTTATCCGGGAAAAGTAGAAGTCAGAATATTTTTCATTATTGCGAAATCTCTTTTTTTTCGCAAGGCACTAGGGTTTCATTATTGTGACAGTTCATTCTTCGTAATACCTTAGGGTTTATAATATTGCGACGAGATACCTTTCTGCATATTGCGAAGGTTGATTTTTGTGCTTATTGCGAAGAGTCAATTTGAACATTGCGAAGTTTTGCGTTGAACATTGTGAAGTTTAGTTTTTAACATTGCGAAGTTTCGTTTTGAACATTGCGAAGTTTGGTTTTGAACATTGCTAAGTTTCGTTGTGAACATTGCGAAGTTTGGTTTTGAACATTGCGAAGTTTGGTTTTGTGCACATTGCGAAGTTTAGCAGCTTTTAGCACTGCGAAGATTGATTGTAACATTGCGAAGTTTGGAAGATTATTGCGAAGATTGTTTCATTGCGAAGGTTTCCAAGTTCCAATATTCCAAAGATCACTTGTAAAATTATTCCGTAAAAAATTGTGAGTTTTTGTTTGCCTTGGAATTTTTTGGTTTATCGAGAACATATTTTAGAGGATTTCAACATTTTTCTTGACTTCCACACACGACAACAAACACATTTACTTTCTCTGATTGTTCGATCAACGTTTGTAAATCTTTAACTTATCAAAATGAAGTTTACTTCTCTTACGCATAAGTCCATTCTCTCGGGTACGGATAATCGTCCACCAATGTTGGTGAAGACTATGTACGAGGATTGGGCTTCCCGAATGGAACTTTATATGTTGAATAAAGAGAACGGACATCTCATTTTGGCATCGGTGCTCAATGGACCATTGGTATATGGTACGGTATCGGAAGGTGCAGTTACTCGTCCTCTCACAACGGGAGAATTAACTGGAGATGCTAAGATTCAAGACAAGTGTGATAAACAAGATACAAACATCGTTCTCCAATCCCTTCCTCCAGATGTCTACAAACTTGTCAGTAAACATGAAGTTGCCAAAGATTTATGGGTTAGAATTCGTGTTCAAATGCAAGGCACCTTGTTAACTAAACAAGAACGAGAGTGTACGCTATATGATACGTTTGATAAGGTTGCCTATGTCCCCAGGGAGACTCTCAATGATTACTATTTGAGATTCACTTTGTTGGTGAATGAGCTCAACATCTATGGCCTGGCAATTCCTACGTTTCAATTATACACCGAGTATTTGAACACTCTTCCTTCCGAATGGAGCAAGTACGTGACGGCTGTTAAATTGGCTAAGGATTTGCATCAAACCAACGTGGATCAACTTCAAGCTTTTCTTCAACAACACGAATGCCACGTAATCGAGGCTCGGTTGTTAACACCTCAAGTTCATGATCCGCTTGCCATGATTGTTTCTCATCAAATGACTACTCCAAACTTGGCATATTCCTATCAACAACCATCATACTTGCAACAACCACCACACACCTATCAGCAACCACAACAATCATTTTATCAACCATCAATGATGCCACGGCAAGCATTTCAACAAAGTGTTCTTCAATAGCCTTATCCACACCAACCAGCACCTCAGGCATTACCATCACAAGCCATCACTTCTCCAATGGGCTATACTCCTCAGCAAGTATATTTTCCAATTGAAGCACCACCAGCACAAGCCTTTTATTCCAATGAACTCCCACCAATTCAAGCACCGTTCTCCACTCCAAATGATACGCCTACTGATGTCCTAAACTATCACAGTGCCTACTTGTCAAAACTTGTTGCAACTAGAGGATTTCCAGCAACGAACTATCAGCTCCGCACTTCTTCAAATCCTCGACAACAAGCCACTATTCAAGACGGTTAAGTGATGGTGCAATCCATTCAGGAAAGGCAAAATTCATATGGACCCACTACAAGGACCGTGAACGCTCAAGCTGTGAGTTCTCAAGCTAGTAAAAATGGAAGCCCAATTGGTCCTCAAAAGGCTGTGACTTGCTACAATTGTCGAGGACAAGGTCATATAGCTAGGCAATGCACTCAGCCGAAAAGAAGAAGGGATGCAACGTGGTTTCGTGAGAAGATGTATTTGGTCGATACTCAATATAAGGGAAAGATTTTGGATTCAGAGGAATTAGCATTTCTAGCAGACCCAGGGACAGCAGTTAATTAAGGCATTGCAGTCGCCTCTACTTCTAATGCAGCATATCAATCAGATGATCTTGATGCATATGATTCAGATTGTGATGACATTCATTCAGCCCAAGCTGCTCTCGTTGCTAATCTCTCTCACTACGGTTCTGATATCGTCAGTGAGGTACCAACCACAACTATTCATGATAATCCACATCAAGTTGAGCATGAAAATGACAACCTCGAACAGCATTCGGGAACTAGTAACTCAAATGATGTGGTATTCAATCCAACACATTTGAGTGAACCTCAACCAAATGCTACGACGGGTATGGAATCGTATGCTCAACATGATTTGGTAATGGTGTCTAAACATATTATTGATAACATGAATGTGTCTGTCCTCTAAATCGTAGATTTGAATTCCAATCTAACCGCTGAGCTTGCGCTGTATAAGGAAAAAGTCAAAACTTTTGAAATGGTCCCTCAAGTAGAGAAAATAACTTATTCTGAATTTGACCAATTCCGTTTTGAAAGAATAGAACACTTAAATGAAATAGAATAATTAAGAGCTAATCTTTCCAATGAATCAAAAGAAAAAGAGTCAGTTGCAAATGATTTTCAAAAACTTAAAACGGATTTCGAAACTCTCGAGTCTAAAAAGTTTGAATCGGTAATTTATGCTACCAAACTTCTTAAATTCAAGGAACAACAGCTTTTAAAACAATATGGTTCCACAGAAAAGGTTCATCTTTTAACTAAATCATTTTACGAACTATAACATAAGCGTCTTCAAGATTTACCACCTAATACCGGTTATGCAAAACAAGCTCAGGAATATCCCTTTTCCTTATGATGTGACCCTAATTGACAAATCGAAAGAAGCACCTTATGTTCGTAATACTGAGGAGACAATGTCAATTGCGGAAGAAACTCGATCTAAAATGCTTTCAACATTCCATAAGCATGATTATGTTAAGCATAATAAAGATCAATTTGATAAAAAGACCCGTTTTCGATTACAAAAGGAATTAGCTCAATTATCAGCTTGTGTGCCCCAAAGTTTGTCAAACAAAAACCTTTCTAGTACGTCTCCTACACTTGTCAAAAAGGATATAACTAAGTTAATTCCACCGGTAAGCAAGGTGTGTAATAGCTTAAATGTGTTGCACCAACACTTAGCCGATTTTGACACGATCATTAAGGAATGTATGACGACTTCGGCCATAACGGAAGGTGAATGGAATTTTGAGCACACTAGAGCTGCGTTTTGAGACGAAATTGTTCCGTTTGTAAACAATATTAAAGCGTGTTTTAGCAATATTGATCAAGATTTAGTTTTGGAATTAGATGAAGTTAAACGTGTTTTCAATGAAATGGATGATGCTTATGAAAACAGTTTACTTGAAATAGAACGAATTTCACGCTAAAATGATCAGCTTCTGAAGGAAGTGATGTCGCATGATATTGTTTCCGTATGTGTGAATAATAGTGTTGGTAATGATTCTATTGTACATAATGTTGAATCTGTGGATAATGTGGTAGATAGTACTTGTCACAAATCTGACGCTGAATTTTTAAAGCTTCAAGATTCTTATTCTTCGCTTTCAAAACGTTTTGATGAGATTCAAAAACATTGTATTTCGCTTAAATGTAAACACAATTTATTCAAGAGCTTTTTGAAGCGTCATTGAGAGTTGTTAATAAAGATAATTGGAATTTTCAAAAGAATTTTCGATTGAATTTACAATCAAAACAGCGTCAGCCAAGTAACAAGGTTGCTAAATCCTTGCCAATAGACATAGAGAAATCTAAGGAGATTAACTGTGTGAACGTACTTGAGGCCGCTGAGAATTTTAAAATTTGATCCAGATAATCGAGTTTCCAAGATTTTTTCCAAATTTGATAACTTAAAATAGAAAAATACAAAACTCTTCGATTCAGTAAAGCCCGCATGTGCTAATACCACTGCACAAAATCAATCATTGATTGAATGATTGAATCGAAAGTCGGTGGAAATATCTGATTTGAGGGAACAAATTTGTGATAAAAATTTGGCTTTGGCTGAGTTGAAGGAAACACTTCGTACCCTAAAAGGTAAGAATGTTGTGGATAACGCAGCCACCATTTCAGCATCGTCCTCTAGTGCAATCAAAAGGAACCTCATCGCCGTCACACCACTTAACAAGGGCCCTAGGCCTAAACCATCTCAAAAATTGGTCACTAAAGATAAGGCAAAATATAACCAGCTTCTAATATTCTCGTGTTGCCTTCTACAGGAGTAAACACCACTACTAAGGCTCAAAGATCTAAGCTTAAAAGAAACACGAAGAATGATAGGATCTTGCCCCCATATAGTAGTCAAGTGAAGAAGAAAGTAGAAGCCCACCCTAGGAATGATATTTCTGTTTTGAATAAAAAGAATCATGTACCTAAACCTAGAGGCTCTGCGGTTGTGCATCGTTCTATGCCTACTGTGAATTCTAATTTGAAATGTTGGAATTGCAATGAATGTATGTTTTCTATCGTCATGATTCTTGCCTTATTGACCATGTGAATGAGATGAATGCCCGGAAAAATGGTTTAGAATGGAAACCGACTGGAAAACTGTTAACCCAAGGGTAGAACTTTCACTATAGTAGGAAATGCGTGCCCTTTAACTAGGATCACTCCCACTAAAGCAAAGAATGTGTGCCCTTTAATTAGGAGTACCAAGGCTACCAAAACACAAGTGTGTCCTTTAACTAGGAACACCAACACTGTTGTAGGAAACAAGTGCCCTTTAAATAGGTCTACTCTGACTATAATACCCGTTAATACTCCAAAACCTCAGGAAGTTGGAACAATAAAACCTGTTATTGGTAAAACTCACATTAGAAAACGTCAAAATATAAGGATAACACAAATGTTAGCAATTCTGGTAATATTATATCTGTATCTGCTAACACTCCAAAACCGATAGTTTCCAATGCATTGTCTACTGTTGTTGCTAAAAACAGGTTGTCCAAATTATTCTCTGGTATTTGGACTCTGGTTGCTCCAAGCATATGACCGGAGATCGCTCTCAGCTCAGAAATTTCGTCAGCAAGTTTCTTGGTATGCTTTGATTTGGAAATGATCATATTGCAAAGATAATGGGTTACGGTGAATATAATATTGGGAATTTTATAATCACAAGAGTGTATTATGTGGAAGGTCTCGACCACAATTTATTTTCTCTGGGACAATTTTGTGATGCAAACCTAGAAGTTGCTTTTCGAGAGCATACTTGCTTCATTCGTAATTTGGAAGGGGTTGATTTATTGAAAGATACTCGAGGAAATAATTTGTACACTTTGTCTCTACAAGATATGATAGCCGCTTCTCCCGTATGTCTTCTCTCCAAAGCTTCAAAGACTAAGTCATGGTTATGGCATCAACGGTTATCTCATCTTAACTTTGACGATATTAATCATTTGTCGAAAAAAGAACTTGTTCGTGGTCTTCCTAAACTTACATTTCACAAGGACCATTTGTGTTTCGCGTGTACAATCGGGAAAAGCACTAAGAAATCATACAAACCCAAGACTGAAGACACCAACCAAGAGAAACTTTATTTGTTGCATATGGATCTTTGTGGGCCAATGCGTGTTGAAAGTCTTAGTGGTAAAAAGTACATCCTCGTCATTGTGGATGATTACTCTCCGTTTACATGGGTGAAATTTCTTGCAACAAAGAATGAGGCACCTAAATTCATCATCGGATTTCTCAAGATGATTCAAGTGCGTCTCAACACTACTGTCTGATGCATTCGTACAGATAATGGAACCGAATTTTTGAATCAAATCTTGTGTAATTATTATGAAGAAGTTGGCATATCTCATGAAATATCTGTTGCTCGCACTCCACAACAAAAAAAATGTCGTTGAAAGGCGAAATCGCACACTTATGGAAGCTGCTCGAACGATGTTAATTTACGCAAAGACTCCATTGTTTTTATGGGCAGAAGCAGTATCTACAGTAGTTTACACCCAGAATCGGTCACCAGTTCGAAAACGCCATGGTAAAACACCTTATGAGCTTCTACATGGAGAAGTACCATATTTATCATATCTTCATGTATTTGGTTCTCTTTGTTATCCAAATAATGATGGTGACAATTTGGGAAAACTTCAACCAAAGGCTGATATTGGTATTTTCATTGGTTATGCACCCGCAAAGAAAGCATATCGAATCTACAATCGTAATTCTCGCAAGATTCTCGAAACTATGAATGTTGATTTTGATGAGATGACGGCAATGGCTTCTGAGCAAAGAAGCTCTAAACCCGCACTTCATGAAATGGGACCAGTAACATTAGCTCTGGTCTTGTCCCAAACAACCCTACTTCATCATCATTTACACCACCTTCTAGGAATGAATGGGATACGTTGTTTCAACCATTTTTTGATGAATTCTTTACTCCTCCAAGTATTGTTGCTCCAGTACCTAAAGAAATAGCTCCGATCAACGAAGTTGTCGCTCCAGCAAACGAAGCACAATCAGATACGTCTACATCTACAATTGGTCAAGAGGCACCTTCAACGAGTAATTCTCAACCAACACATGTTTCAACTACCCATGTCACGCCTATTGATGATGAAGAGGATGATGATGATCACGACTTGGAATTCGCTCAAATGCGTGAACTTCCATTCTTTGGTGTACCAATTCCCGACCATAATCAAGTCGGGTCGTCCACCTAAGAGGCAGCTCCTAATACGATCTACTCCAATCCACAGATTCGTGAACATGACAGCAAGTGGACAAAGGATCATCCTATAAATTCTATTATTGGTGACCCTAATCGTCCGATATCCACAAGAAGTCAGTTACAAGAAAGTGCAATGTTTTGTCATTTTGATGCTTTTCTCAGTGAAATTGAACCTAAGACGTGGCAACAAGCATTTACCCAATTTTGTTTGATAGAAGCTATGCAAGAAGAACTTAATGAATTTGTACGTCTTGATGTATGGGAACTTGTCCCATGCCCAGATCAAGTGAAGTTAATCACTTTTAAATGGGTTTACAAGGTGAAACTCGATGAGTTATGCGGAATATTGAAGAACAAGGCTCGATCGTAGATACAAGCTATTATTGGGCATCGGCTTTATGGAATCCTTTGCACTGGTTGCCCATTTGGAAGCTATTAGACTATTCCTGCTTATGCAGCCCACATGAATATGATCGTCTATCAAATGGATGTGAAGACGGCATTTCTCAATGGTGAAATCAAGGAAGAGGTCTATGTTCAACAGCCGGATGGTTTTGTGAACTCTAAATATCCTAATCACGTGTACAAGCTTAAGAAGGCTCTTTATGGGTTGAAGCAAGCTCCACGCGCATGGTATGATCTTTTGTCACAATTCCTCATTACGTAAGGCTTCACTAAAGGCAAAGTGGATCCTACGCTGTTCATTCAGAAACGAGGTAAAGATATGATTATGGTACAAATATATGTTAATGATATTATATTTGCTGCCTCGACCCAAACCTTATCGGATAAGTTTGGGACACTTGTGTTTTCCAAGTTTAAGATGTCAATGATGGGCAAGGTTTCATATTTCTTAGGACTTCAGATATCTCATAGTTTAACACCCCTAAATTTGCACGCAGCGAAATATACCTTTGGGTGCTAAACAATGGTATAATAACACATAATTTATAAAGAACGATTCGAAATGAGACGTTTTAAATTTACCGTTCCTAAAACATTTATCAGAGTAGCGTAGTCCCAAGACATCGTAACCAAAGTACAACTAAAACAAAAGATTTATATTGTTTTAACGGAAGGAACGATAAACATTCAAAGAGTTTGAACAACAAAAGCAGTGCACAACTTCATTCCCGTGACTCCCAAGCTTCACACTCCTTGATTACCTGAAATACATGTGAGTAAAATCGTCAACAAAAATGCTGAGTGAAATCTATAGGTTTATGTAATCATTTTGAACACAAGCAAAAGTTATAATTTGGTGGCATACTTGAAGGCAACAAGCATCGAATAATTTGCATCAACAAATATAATTGTATATAGCAACAATTGCATTAAGCTCATGGAACCGAACCCTTAGACACTCCCTTTAGGTCTAATAAGACAGGAGATTTATTAATTGTCATTTACCTCCAGACTATTGGTACATTGCCGTATACCTGACTTCTCAATACAATATGTCCGTACAGTGGGCGTCCAGGCCTAAGCACGAGGAACATCACCCACAAACCAAACCGAGGCGGCTTCCCTCATAGATCTATTAATTGTACCAGCGGCTAGCCCATCATAAGCTAGTTAACGGTCCATAATTGAGGATTTCACAATGGCAATCTACTTAATGCAATTTAAGGCAACCACGGGTCCATTCATATAGGGACAAGCATACCAAAACAACTTGTATTCTAAGTTTATAAAAACATGTATTCCCCTATAGGATATTGTAAATCTAGCTTATGTTTTAGAGAGAGAAAGAGATAGAAACTTGGTGGATTTCACACACTTCTAGAGAGAGAAAAGAAAGAACTATGTGTAAAATTATAATGAAAACCACACCCTGTCCATCTAAGGAGAGGGTTTATATACCCAAGCCCATGTGATGGGCCTGGGCTTACAAGTTGGGCCGGCCTACACATGTTGTAGGCTTGGCTTAGCCTTGTTTGCTTAATATAAGTAAAACTAAACTACGAGCTATTACTTAGACTATTGTTGGAGTGACCGATCCTTTCTAATACGTAAAACGTATTTCCAACAATCTCCCCCTAAGGGAGGTCACTCCAAACAAGAGCATTACCCAAGTTACAATAATAAAATAAACCTAGCATACTATGCTTGTCTTGAGCTCGCAGTCTTCGTCTTTCTTTTCTTTTTCTTTTCAGCTGAACATGCTGATGTGATCATTGATATCAATCTTGAGCATTAATCTCTTGCCTTGATCTTGTCCATCCATCACTTGTGATATTCGCCTCTTCCTGACTTCATGTCCCACATACTTATACCTTCGTATTCTTGAAAGCTTCAGAGTTCGATACAGCGGAAGACTTTGACTTTTAGACTTTCTTGAATTAGATGAAGTATTAAGTGCATAAAGTATAAGCATGCGGGGACGACTTCTTCTCGGATTCCGCAACGCCACCGACTTCAAATGTCACAACATAAGTAGACACGAACTAAATGGCTTTGAACATTTCATTCTAATTCGGTAGCATTTTACCTCCGGTCGGTGAAGACCGTTGGACGAGATAAAATATCATACTTGTGGCAGGTAGATTTAATTAAAAATCTCCTTGACAAGATTTCGCGGGTAAACCCGTTCTCTTTACTCGACCGTCCAAAACTAACTGTGAACGTAAAGAGTGAATCATTTGGATAAAATTATTCGCATGATTGAAGCCGTCAATTCTGATTCCTGGAACAAGTTTGACTCATTGAAGAATCGCACCATTGTTGCCTTCTAGTTGTCACGAGCTTGATTCAAATTGAATCTTTCAAGTTACCTACCAAGTGTTGTTTAAGGTTAACACTAGAAGGATTTCCACTCATCACTGTGAACACTAAGGTATCATTCTGAGTGTTCTGGCAAGATCACTAAGATATTGCGTAGAGGCCTGGAACGTGTTTAAATCCAGTTAGGAATTAAACCACTGTTGTTTTCCAGTTATCACAAGCTTGATTCATAAAGAATCGCACAAGTCACCTACCATGAGCTTTTTGATATTGGCTTAAGAAGGATTTCCATCTTCATTGTAAATACTTTAGTATTACTCGGATGTTCAGGCAAGATCATGAAGATTTTGCGTAGGACTCTTGAGATCATTCTTACTTTTCACAGTGTGTGAAGAAGCAAGGAATTATGAAAGTGTGTCCTAATGAAATATTTGATGATCTCAAATGGCTCTAGACTCGATCGTGCATTTTGGATTTTAGTGATCGGAGACTGGAGAGGAGTGCCACCATTTCAATACCAATTTATTCGGAGTGAATAAATCGATAGATAATGTGTTGTCTCTGTGACAATCCGTCAATTTATGGTCGATATTTTATTCTCAATATTTATTTGAAAATATTATTTTAATGTTACAATATGAACTCACTTATTTTTGGGAAGAAATTTGGATTTACGTCTTGAAGTAGCATCGACTACGTTTAAACCGGAGGATTCTACGTTACGTGCTTACGTTTGCATACACCGTCTTTGGTGACAGTCCGACACTTCAGAAAAATAAATTTATCCATGAATATTATTTTGGAGTTTTAAATTTGTGTTGGTTCATAAACTTACAAATTTACGAGAAGAGATTAGGACTTACGATTTTATTTTAACGTCCTTTACGACTAAACCGGAAACCCTAGGATTACGTATTTACGTTTTCGAACTCCGTTTTTGATGAGACAATTTTTATTGGATTCGTTTTGTGACGTTGATTCATAATTTATAAAAACATTTTTCGTAAAACGACCCGAGGGTACGCAAATCGAGAAAACTAGAATCAAGAAATACCCGTAAACTAGTGAGATGGGACAAAATACATTGTCCCACCCCACTAGCTTAAATGGGACGGCACTAGCATGACACCACAAGCTCATGTGGCATCATGTTAGCTACAAGTATACATGTGTAAGCCATGCTTACTTTGTAAGCTAACTTACACCCCACTATCTCCAAAACTAGCAACCAAAACCACTCTTCTCATTTCCATCATTTCCCACTCATGCGAACCACACACATTTTCTCTCTACTCTCTCTATGATTTCGTGTATATCCAACCAAGAACACCCTCATTTGATCAAAATTAACCACAAAATCCTATGTTATTTCTACATATGTTGAAGCCCTCTTGAAGCTCTCTTGAATGGTGGTGATTATAACATCCATGGAGGAGTTTTCATGGTGTCTTGGGACTGATTTTCCACAAGGTATTCATGAAGAATGGTGGTCTTGAAGATGGTCATGGTTATTCACAAGTTTCTCCATCAAAAATTCATGTTTTGATCAACCTACATCATCATGGTGGTATAAAGATTGTCCTTCTCATCTTCTTGTTATTTTGATTATGTAAACATGTATTTTATTTCCTGTTGTATATGTATATGATGATTATATGATGATAAAAATGTTATGTGGGGATTTGTTGTTGATAAACATGATTAAAAAGGTGAAAACTATAAAGAACAAGGCTAAAATCTTGCTTAAAAGTGATGGCTGTATAAAACAGTAAAGAAACAGGTCATGGACTGATAAAAGGATGAATTAGAATCCATTTACAGTAAGCTATATGTCTTGTACACATGTGAGAGTTGGCCATGCAATGGAATCAAAGTAATGAGTGAGATATGATCAAAACAAGTTTAGGGTATAAATCTGAGGTTACTGTTTTGGACGATTTTTAGAAAATACTTAAAGGATGATTCAACAGTAGCTATAGAAGAGTTAAATGTAGCACATATCATGTAGTTTATGTGATAAAAATGTGAGCTTCTATCTCCATATAGAACTCAAGATATGGCAGTTTTGGTGAAAGTGAAGATAAAAATCAGATTTTTGGAAAATAAAGTATAATACTATTATATAAGCACTCAAAATTATATTGTATAAAATGTAAAGTTAAAACCCACTAACTCTTGGATTCTATTTATATAAATATGTAAAAGGTGGAATAAGTATATAAATTATAAAAATGGTAGTGGAATAACACTTATAAGTTATAAAACTATAAACTTGATTTTTACGACTTTTTCGGCTATCGCCGTAAAATTAACGTTTTTGTTAAATAAAACTTAGATGGTTGGACCCGTCTAATGAAAACTTTATAAAACTTATATACTGATATATAGACATGTATAACAAGTAAAAACCGATAAAACCCGAACTATAGGGCATACGGACATTAACGAGCTAAGTAAACATATTGGACTAATACTTGGGCTAATAATTGGACTAAATAAGATAAACACCCATAAAAAGAACTTATTGGGCTTAACCCATTTGGGCCCAACTTGTAAAGTTTAAGTACTGATAATATAAGTACACAATGGATTGAAATAAGTTAAATAACTTATAATAAGCTTATTCGACTTAAGACACGTAAATGGGTAAAACTAGTAAACTCATATAAAAGTTATCGACATATAACACTAAAATTATTAAACGAGAATATGTAAACCCACTTGATCATCATATATATATAATCATCATATGTATACATAATTGTTATTTTTATAAAGTCATTGGACAAACGTCTAAGACCGATTATTATTTATATAGGTTTCCGTGATTGAAGCACGTACCGTACATCCGAATCGCCGATAATCGCCTTCCCACATCAACGTGAGTTCATAGCCTCGCACTCTTTTAAATGTTTTTATAAATGTTTTATAAACCCGCGAGGGAGATAACATGTTAGTTTTTATAAAATAGGACACCATTTGTCCCGATTGTTTGTTTATTGATTTGGACCCGAATGATTGTATGACCCGAATGTATGACCCGATAAATGATTAAAGGACCCGATAGATGAAATTATATGGATTATTAAAGTTAGGTTATGTCACTAAAAGTCCCATTAGCATGAATTGTGAACTACCGGGATTTGGTAGACGCTTATGCATTTAATAGTACTATTTGGGGACGATCACCCCAGTTCGCGCCTTGACAGTTGATCCCCGTCGTGCCACATTGATTGGTAAGCGAATTTATGTATGAGAAGATTTCCATAGCGTGACCTTTGTGACGACACGCTACTTTAGATGGGCAAAATTGGTATCGGGTTAGCTACCCGTTGTTGGTTTAGTAAGGTAACAATGTCATGCGGCTTATAATAATCCAAAAACTAACGAAATACTATTAGACGCTTCGAATTACGATGTATTGCCTGACTAGCAATACAGGGTCATACTATTGATATTATGTTTGTGTTTTGGTTTTCATAACCATATTCATATAACGGTTTTTATTTGATTTTATACAACGTCATAAGACGTATTGTATGATATTTTTACGACATTGGCTCGTATAATGATTTTTAAGGCAAACGCCTATATTATGATTTTCAATAAGGATTTGTATAAAATGATTTTGGCTATTTATGGCCTATTAAAATGATTTGTACAAAATGATTTTCAGTATTAATTTTATACTGATATTATATTGATGGATTTTATTAAACTCTATGAATTCACTCGGCGTTATCGCTGACCTTTTCTTTTAACATGTTTTATCTCAGGTACTTGAAGGTAATTCTCGGGAAGACGACAAGAATTCATGGCCCGCACTTAAACAATATTTTCCATTCAAACACTTTGTAAAACTTTTGTATGAAATGTAATGACTTGGGACCGATGTAACTTTAATGTTTATGAATGAAAATGATTTATTATTAAACGACGCGATTTTTATGCATTGTCTATGATGTGAGTAATGTGCTATCCCGTAACACCAACGAGTCTTCCGCTGTATTGAGTTGTATAAATTTGGGGGTGTTACAGTTTGGTATCAGAGCTCTAATTATAGAGAACGAAAGATTTTTAAAACTAAGGTTTTGAATAAAACATTTCAAAATCTTTTTACTAAAAACATTTTTCTAAAAATGTCTAAAAATCTTTTGACTATAACGGTGCCGAAGAATTCCCGAGTTACCGACAAGGCCAGACTGAGAAGTGTTATTTTAATATATATATATATATAACTCGGATTATATATATATATATATATATATATATATATATATATATGATGTAATTTTATTACATGATTGATTGATGATTATTTTGATATTTATACGAGGTATTTATACGACGTCGATTGTCACAAGTAACCCTAAATCTCCTAGTAAATTAATCGAAGCTATTCTCGTAGGAATTCTAGCTATTCTTGATCTAAACCAAGTTGCGGACATTTATGATCCCAACAAATGGTTGATATTCGTAGAAATGTAGATATTAGTTGATCGTGATATTGAATAAGAATTGGCGAGATTAAAACTGATATCGATGTCATGACGATCTTTCCTTATAAAGTGGAGTTTGACAAAACGTTACCACCTAGAAAGATGTCATATGATTCATTGTCATCTAATTCTTAAATTGAAATCGAAAGGGTGAATTTTGCACTTGAGGCTGTTATTGGAACCATTACCCAAAAGCCTCATGCCACTAATACCTTTCCGAGAAGTCTAGTTGAATGATCAAGTCATTTCATATTAATGACTCATTTGATAATTGTTGTTGTAAGAGCTAATAGGATTGGAAATTAAGTGTTGATCATATCGAGCTTTTATTGCCCTATTAAGGCCTAAGAATAAAGTTGAAGTATTGGAGAATGAAGTAGGATATCGAATTGAGTATAAAATTGGTTGAACCTTGAATAAAGTAAAACTTAACTCGTATGGAATATGAGATTGTTAAGAGGAAATCGTTAAGTTCTGTGATTGAAATATAGGATTTTAAATGATTGTTAATTTGTGTTAAAGGGTTGTTCCTAGGCCATGTCCACTAACGAGGATGCCCAGTGTCCAATAAATAAATTGAAGAAATCTTCTTCTGAATTGGGACCGATGGATCTTCCGGGACATGTGGAACACCTAATGACTCTTGTAGATTAGTATTCATTGTGGAATCTTTTAAAAATCCCTAACTTAACTGAGATATCAGTTGGTAGGATGAGTTCTGAGAATTGTATGACATAGTGACGCGTAATGTGTTACGGTACAATTTTGACTTGTTTGTGATTAATGAAAAGACTACCTTTGATTGCTAAATTATGCATGTATCGATGTTATCTATCTTTTCTTTCTTCTTCCTAATGCTCGCATTAGTGATGCAACCATTGAACAAGTACTCATCTTGATTTGAGTTACGTTGTGGATTATTCTTTTTGAGTGCCATCGAGGTCATGAACCTCATGATTAATTGGCTAAGCTCATTTCCTATTATATCGTAGTTAGATCTTGGTGAACAACTCTTCATCACTCTTTTGCAGATCACAAATTGTTTTTATAAAGTTAAAACGGTATCCTTTGAGAAAATTTAATTTTCATCACAATAAGGATTATTCAAAGTGAGATTTACAAGTGACTAATATCAAAATGAAGTTGTTTATGAAACGCTTTGGAAACTTAACTGTTTTTATAACAAAGAAAATCTTTGTAAATTTATTCTTGATTCTTATTTAAGAATTAAGCATGAAAATATTTTTATTATAAACATGATGATAAAAATTTTGACGAACTGAGTATTGCATCGTTAATCTTGAAATTGTATATAGTTGTGCGCCTACATACAATTTGGAATTGACAATGCAAGGCTGATTAGTAGTCACCATAAAACTGGTTAATAAACACTAAATATTCTTTGAAGATTGTGAAAGATTATGATTTATGAGATCTGCAAAAAGTACGAAATTGGGACATATCAGTAGGGACACCTACATATGTGCCTGTAGCATCTACTCTTCTGAGTCGAATTTACTCATCTGTGGAAATTGTCTTATTTGACAATTGACAATTCTTTCTTGTCCAATTCTCCCGTAGTGAGATTCTTAGGAAAAGTATTTGATTACTGAGTGTTGATACCCGACTGGATGTATTTACGTTCTTATCATTTCCTATGATTTGATTTCATTTGACTGACCTGGGTAACGATCCGAGGAGCTTTCGAATGCGTACTCAAATTATGAAAACATGGGATATATTCATATTCGTTAAATGTTTTCGTCTGTATCTGATTTGAAATTCTATCGCATAGATTATGTGTTGACCTTACTCTTTTAAGGTTAGTTATGTCTCCTAATATCCTTGAATTTATGAAGGATTATGAGTTATTATTAGTCTTTTGAGAAGTTCACATCTTATCAACGGCAATAAAACTGGAAAGTTGGTAATGCCAGTAGAATGGATTGATTGATTATGACATGACGACATTGTCTTAATTGATGGGAACTCGAGTAGAATTCCCCTAAATGATAAGATGCTGATTATCAAAAGTGATCTAAATAATTCTTGACGGATGACCGTATCCTGCATTTAGACTTGAAATTTTACCAGGAATAGTTGTGAACTAGTTATAGATATTATAATCTAGAAAGAACCTAATATGAATTTATTAAAAGATAATTCTTTTATTTGAAACTATAGTAAGTATTTGTTGGTGAATTACCTAGACTTTCGCCATTAAGGCAAGTTGAATTAGTTATTGATTATATTACCGGTGCTGCACCTGTGGCGTGTGCACTATACGTCAGCACCATCTGAATTTAAGGAATTACCGTACAACTGAGAGAGTTGTCGGAGAAAGATTTTATTATACCAAGCCTGTCATCCTGAAGAGCTATGGTGTTATCATTCCTTATATTTATAGATTACTGTGAACTGAGTAAATTGACAATCGAAAACGATATCCATAACTCGAAATGGAAGATTTGTTCGATCATTTACAAGGTTTTAGCGTATGTTTTAAAGATTTGATCCACGGCATGGTTATAATCAACTTCGCGTCCGCGAAGAAGATTATCTATTCCAATCACTACATCCGGTACTTGTAATGAACGTTATGAGTTTCACGTGATGTCGTTTGGATTGACAATGCACATGTAGTATTCGTAAATATGATGAATCACGTGTGTAGGCTGTAATTTGATAAATTCATGCTCGTAATCATTAAGGATCATTTGTTTGTTTATAATAATAAGAATGAGTTAATAATTATTTATAGATTGCCCTGAATTGGCCGAACGATGAAAACCTGAACCTTGAATAATTGATATGTGATTAAGGACTTAATCCTTTATATGATTTAACCGTGTGATTAATAGATAATGAAAGCTATATTGACTTTTCAAAGATTAGAACCATTAACGCTTAGGGATTAAAAACTTAATCCTTTACATAAAATGACCATTGGATTAATAATGGTAAGATGTATGCATATAGACTCTTCAAAAATTAAGAGCCCTTTTAAGACTTTGGATTTTACCAAAAAGAAATGGAAATATGTTTTGACAAAGGTTTTAACAAATGATTTTAAAGGGATTATTCCCTTATACACAAACCATTTAACTAAACTTCTGTTTAGGGGTAAATGTTTGTGTATACCTCAGGACAACTTAAGAAGGATTGAGGAAACCATTTATACCATAGCCTGAAAATTTGAAACAACAATTTTCGCTTTTCAAATAAGAAAATTCTGACCAAAGTGTAAACAAAGGTTTTTCAAACATTTACGAATCTTAATAATTATTTTCGATAAATCAACAAAAATCGTGTTAATTAAATTCAAATTTATTTTTGAACATTTTATATAATTGGTCGAACTAAGAAATTTAAAACATTTACGTTTACGCTTATTAAAAATTAACTAATAATTATTTAATTAATAATAATAATTATCAACTCTTTAGACGACGGATTGAGTAAAACAGATAAAGATGATAGTTGAGAAGGAACTAAAACTTAGAAAATATGAAGAAAGAAATTATGAGTGAATTATGGACATGATAATTATATCATCAGGAAAAATGAATATAAATACTGACACATTATGTAGAAAATATAAAGAACCAATTAGGATGAGTTCCTTAATAATGAATGTGCAAAATAAATTGCCGAACAATTTAAATATGAACGATGTTTGTAAAAAGGATAATATAGATAATAAATGAAGTTCGCGTCTAATGTGAACCACTAAAATTTAGAAGCCGATGGCGTTAAATGATTTAAAAGTCCATTTGTGATTGTCTAAATATGGAGGATTGTGAGATATAGTTATGTTGGAATTTGTAAGTATAAGTATTCTATTTATGTCATTCATGACTAAAAGTATCTTTGTTTGAAGAAGTTTCACTGATGGCAATTATGAAGGCAGACATCGCCTCATACATTAGTAAACGTCTAGCTATTGCAAAGGTCATCATCTGAATTTAATTCGATTTGGGTCATCGTCGAAAGATTGACCAAATCTGCTAATATCATTCTCGTTAATGATAAATGCAAAAGAGTTATGTAAACATAGCATGCCTGTATCGATCATCCATATCAAGATCTTCGCTTCGCATCGAATTTCTAGAGATTTGCTCAGAAATCATTGAGAACGAACCTTGATGAGAGTACTATGTACCACCCCAAATCGAAGGGACGAGGTAAAGTAACGATACAAGGTAATATAAGTGTTGTTTTATGTTTGAATGATTGACCTTTGGTAATAGACCGTATAATCGTTTTCCTTTGGAAGGATTACCATTGATAATCGTTGTATTAGGATCGAGACCTAATCTTGTTAGGATCCATATTAGAGCATCTGTAAGCAAGAGTTGAGATAAAGACACCCGACATACACCCATTGTGAGTTGGACATGTCTTTTAGGTTTAAGGTTTCCTATGTTGGCGAACCTAACCTTACAAAATACCCGACCCACGAGATCTGAAATGATTATTGAAATTAGGATTTGATTATTGACTGCCGATAGTGGGCAAGAGGTTATGTGAATATGAAATGTAGACCTTGAAGTGCCAAATGGGTAGCGAAGTTATGCCACAATTTTTAAACTTGGAAAAAAAATGAATTCATGATCTGACAAATCATGGGATATAAGTCCCCGTTGTATGGGACCATCGAGATGGTATAAAAGATTGGTTTGAAAGGCATATAAGCTGGATCTACCCTAGGACTTCAAAGACTGCGTGAATTATGTTTCGTAGATCGAACTTGATGGAATATCTATCAAGTGAAAATCTGAATTATTCTTAGTAGAGCTTAGATCGGCGAAAAGTTGCATTCATCAAAAACCCGTGAACATCATGGATAGAGAAAGTAAGTCAACATTAAGCCTGATCTTATTCCCGTAGTTATGTTTGATGAAACTCGCGTATTATAATGGATTACACTTGTGAGAAAAGACCGACTGTGGAGGAAATACCCACATGGCTTTAACTCAATAAGAAGCGAGTAGTAAGATGATCTTTGAGGACAAAGATCCTGTTTAGGGGTAAATGCTGTGACAATCCGTCAATTTATGGTCGATATTTTATTCTCAATATTTATTTGAAAACATTATTTTAATGTTACAATATGAACTCACTTATTTTTGGGAAGAAATTTGGATTTACGTCTTGAAGTAGCATCGACTACGTTTAAACCGGAGGATTCTACGTTACGTGCTTACGTTTGCATACACCGTCTTTGGTGACAGTCCGACACTTCAGAAAAATAAATTTATCCATGAATATTATTTTGGAGTTTTAAATTTGTGTTGGTTCATAAACTCACAAATTTACGAGAAGAGATTAGGACTTACGATTTTATTTTAACGTCCTTTACGACTAAACCGGAAACCCTAGGATTACGTATTTACGTTTTCGAACTCCGTTTTTGATGAGACAATTTTTATTGGATTCGTTTTGTGACGTTGATTCATAATTTATAAAAACATTTTTCGTAAAACGACCCGAGGGCACGCAAATCGAGAAAACTAGAATCGAGAAATACCCGTAAACTAGTGAGATGGGACAAAATACATTGTCCCACCCCACTAGCTTAAATGGGACGGCACTAGCATGACACCACAAGCTCATGTGGCATCATGTTAGCTACAAGTATACATGTGTAAGCCATGCTTACTTTGTAAGCTAACTTACACCCCACTATCTCCAAAACTAGCAACCAAAACCACTCTTCTCATTTCCATCATTTCCCACTCATGCAAACCACACACATTTTCTCTCTACTCTCTCTATAATTTCGTGTATATCCAACCAAGAACACCCTCATTTGATCAAAATTAACCACAAAATCCTATGTTATTTCTACATATGTTGAAGCCCTCTTGAAGCTCTCTTGAATGGTGGTGATTATAACATCCATGGAGGAGTTTTCATGGTGTCTTGGGACTGATTTTCCACAAGGTATTCATGAAGAATGGTGGTCTTGAAGATGGTCATGGTTATTCACAAGTTTCTCCATCAAAAATCCATGTTTTGATCAACCTACATCATCATGGTGGTATAAAGATTGTCCTCCTCATCTTCTTGTTATTTTGATTATGTAAACATGTATTTTATTTCCTATTGTATATGTATATGATGATTATATGATGATAAAAATGTTATGTGGGGATTTGTTGTTGATAAACATGATTAAAAAGGTGAAAAACTATAAAGAACAAGGCTAAAATCTTGCTTAAAAGTGATGGCTGTATAAAACAGTAAAGAAACAGGTCATGGACTGATAAAAGGATGAAGTAGAATCCATTTACAGTAAGCTATATGTCTTGTACACATGTGAGAGTTGGCCATGCAATGGAATCAAAGTAATGAGTGAGATATGATCAAAACAAGTTTAGGGTATAAATCTGAGGTTACTGTTTTGGACGATTTTTAGAAAATACTTAAAGGATGATTCAACAGTATCTATAGAAGAGTTAAATGTAGCACATATCATTTAGTTTATGTGATAAACATTTGAGCTTCTATCTCCATATAGAACTCAAGATATGGCAGTTTTGGTGAAAGTGAAGATAAAAATCAGATTTTTGGAAAATAAAGTATAATACTATTATATAAGCACTCAAAATTATATTGTATAAAATGTAAAGTTAAAACCCACTAACTCTTGGATTCTATTTATATAAATATGTAAAAGGTGGAATAAGTATATAAATTATAAAAATGGTAGTGGAATAACACTTATAAGTTATAAAACTATAAACTAGATTTTTACGACTTTTTCGGCTATCGCCGTAAAATTAACGTTTTTATTAAATAAAACTTAGATGGTTGGACCCGTCTAATGAAAACTTTATAAAACTTATATACTGATATATAGACATGTATAACAAGTAAAAACCGATAAAACCTGAACTATAGGGCATACGAACATTAACGAGCTAAGTAAACATATTGGACTAATACTTGGGCTAATAATTGGACTAAATAAGATAAACACCCATAAAAAGAACTTATTGGGCTTAACCCATTTGGGCCCAACTTGTAAAGTTTAAGTACTGATAATATAAGTACACAATGGATTGAAATAAGTTAAATAACTTATAATAAGCTTATTCGACTTAAGACACGTAAATGGGTAAAACTAGTAAACTCATATAAAAGTTATCGACATATAACACTAAAATTATTAAACGAGAATATGTAAACCCACTTGATCATCATATATATATAATCATCATATGTATACATAATTGTTATTTTTATAAAGTCATTGGACAAACGTCTAAGACCGATTATTATTTATATAGGTTTCCGTGATTGAAGCACGTACCGTACATCCGAATCGCCGATAATCGCCTTCCCACATCAACGTGAGTTCATAGCCTCGCACTCTTTTAAATGTTTTTATAAATGTTTTATAAACCCGCGAGGGAGATAACATGTTAGTTTTTATAAAATAGGACACCATTTGTCCCGATTGTTTGTTTATTGATTTGGACCCGAATGATTGTATGACCCGAATGTATGACCCGATAAATGATTAAAGGACCCGATAGATGAAATTATATGGATTATTAAAGTTAGGTTATGTCACTAAAAGTCCCATTAGCATGAATTGTGAACTACCGGGATTTGGTAGACGCTTATGCATTTAATAGTACTATTTGGGGACGATCACCCCAGTTCGCGCCTTGACGGTTGATCCCCGTCGTGCCACATTGATTGGTAAGCGAATTTATGTATGAGAAGATTTCCATAGCGTGACCTTTGTGACGACACGCTACTTTAGATGGGCAAAATTGGTATCGGGTTAGCTACCCGTTGTTGGTTTAGTAAGGTAACAATGTCATGCGGCTTATAATAATCCAAAAACTAACGAAATACTATTAGACGCTTCGAATTACGATGTATTGCCTGACTAGCAATACAGGGTCATACTATTGATATTATGTTTGTGTTTTGGTTTTCATAACCATATTCATATAACGGTTTTTATTTGATTTTATACAACGTCATAAGACGTATTGTAAGATATTTTTACGACATTGGCTCGTATAATGATTTTTAAGGCAAACGCCTATATTATGATTTTCAGTAAGGATTTGTATAAAATGATTTTGGCTATTTATGGCCTATTAAAATGATTTGTACAAAATGATTTTCAGTATTAATTTTATACTGATATTATATTGATGGATTTTATTAAACTCTATGAATTCACTCGGCGTTATCGCTGACCTTTTCTTTTAACATGTTTTATCTCAGGTACTTGAAGGTCATTCTCGGGAAGACGACAAGAATTCATGGCCCGCACTTAAACAATATTTTCCATTCAAACACTTTGTAAAACTTTTGTATGAAATGTAATGACTTGGGACCGATGTAACTTTAATGTTTATGAATGGAAATGATTTATTATTAAACGACGCGATTTTTATGCATTGTCTATGATGTGAGTAATGTGCTATCCCGTAACACCAACGAGTCTTCCGCTGTATTGAGTTGTATAAATTTGGGGGTGTTACAGTCTCTGTGTGATTAAAACAAATATCTTTTAAGAGATATCTGAGTTAGCTGGGATGGGTTGTGCTTGCATCACTAGGTCCATGATGTCTATCTTCAATATCGAGCATCATTAAAATGATCTCAATAGCATATGTGTTGACCCGGTGTCTGCCTAAGGTTGTAAGAAGGGCTTCTTTCTTTAGACCCTTTATCTTTACAATTCTTTTTCATTCTTCAACCCCTTCAATGCTTACCAATACGTCATAACTAGCACCTTGTTGTGATTGTTCCAATGATAACTTAAGTACTTGGTCGGCATACAGCTACGTTCACAATCTTTCCCCATCTTTCCTAAGGACTACTTTCTAGCTATGGAATCACCTTGGGAAGATTCCTCCGGTTTTGGAGGAATCATCAGACTTTAACCTATCTTACCATCCTTATGTCACCACAATCTTTATCGTCGTGAAATAAGTGGGTTGAGGGTAAATAAAAATCACCATGAAATCCAATTTTGATGTGCAAATCCGTTTTGCTCCCCTTTAACATGTGCCACGATATTCGAAAACATTTCGCATATGTCGGGATCATCACGTTAAGTCAAACCATTTGTGATAATTTCCCATATTAAATCACATTTTCTCCCCCATATTAAAAATATTAACCTAATCGATGTTTTTAATATCAATTGATTTAATGAAGTTTTAACAAAGGTTTTGGGAAGAAAAATGCAAGTCCTTTTAATCTTCATGAGGCCAATTTGTGAAAAATGATACCGATTTGTAACATGATCACATATTCACCATATTAGAATAAATTGACAAGGTTGGACCTGATTGATGAGAACATCATATGATAAGATCAAATGGTTCTTGTATGCAAGTGTTGGTCGCCTCGTCACGTCTGAAGTCATCTCTTGACACCACATGTACGATTGGTATTGTAATCTTGACACCAACTTGTGAGCTTGGCACGTTCGGTATCGAAGATTCTGAATGCATGACAATTTCTCCCCCTCAATTGTTGACCCGTGTTCTATTGAAAGAGTTGTAGTCGTTGCTTGAGTAGTCGCATCGTCGAGTATGTAGATACCAAATGTAGATAGCTATGGTTGTAGAGATGATGACTTCATAAAAACAAGACTTCTCTTGTTTTAACAAATAAATGCACTAAAGCGTACATAGATTTGTGTTAGACCAGGTTATAAAGTAAACTTGATCCCTTACAAGGTTTTAAAGTAAACCTTGCCCGAGAAAATTAATTCCCGTTGTGAGCCAAAGCTTTCATAAGAAATACTTTATTTTAATGTGAAAACTGAGTTGCAATCAGAAATAACTACAAGCCATTAGGGCATGTTTTATGAAATATTTACAACTTTTGTACGAACTCTATTTATGGCGACGTGTCAATATTAATCGACATTTCTAAGGCCGTAAATATTATCGTACCAAAAGACATGCCTTTGAAAAATAACGTAAAAATATTTTTGGATTTTTATGAATTTTTCAATTTTTATGGTTTTTATATTGTTTTATATTTTTGTATTTTGCTTTTGTGGATAAAAATATAAACAATATATACAGATGATCACCAAGGATACGGAGAATAGTTTACCACCACTATTCTTTCGCTTCATCTGCCAGTTCCTTTAGAGTCTCAGGCGAGAAGGTTCTCAAACCTAGCTTGTCGGCCAAAAATTCCATTCGAGCGTAATACAAGGGATTGCCTCGTATGAAAGTTCGTTAAACCGATCTTTTCGAATTGATTACTAGTCAACAGTGCGACTCAGTCGTTCTTGGTGGAAATTAAAATGATTTGGTTAATTATTTTAAACTAAATGTAAATATGAAAATGTCGTTGAGTAAAATAAAAGCTTTAAAAATTAAACTAAAAATTACTAGAAAAACACTTGGTAAAAACAGAGATTTCGGGAAGCGTGCAATTTTTGGAAATTAAAAAGTAAATTTAAAACTTAAAACTTTGTAAAAATAAAAACATAGTAAAAATGTTGGAAAAATTAAATTCGAAGTTAAAACAAAAATAAAAATAGAAAACAAAAACTTAAGTCCTATCGGAAAATCCCGTCGGAATGCTGTCACAACAAAGCCGTCGGATCCTTATCGGAATCCTGGTCAGAATGTATATAAAACAAAGCTATCGGAATATACCAAAAGGAAAACAATCAGAATAACATGAAACTAAGTCCTATCGGAATGCTGGTAACAACGAGCTATCGGAATATCAAAGAATCCCCCCCCCCATCGGAATCCAGATCGGAATAGTAATAGGAATACAAAACCTTTTTCTGATTGGGGGTGTCGGAATAATAGTGCAGCTGGTCGGAATGTAAAACCCCATTTCGATGGAGTGATCGGAATATAGTAGGAAAAACAAAAACCTTTTCCGACGGAATTAAAATGGAAATAAGCAAAATCGAATAAGTTGTGTTTAAATAAGCACTAATCTAAACTTTATCAAATCTATAATGAAACAAACTAAATAAGCATGAATAAGAACTTTTTAAACTTTAAATAAGTAAAACTTTAAAATCAAACTTAAAAGGACTAAACCTTTAAGAAAACTTTAAAGCAAATAAGCTAAACACAAAATAAGCCAATAAGCATGATAAGCTCAAAGCTTAATCCGTATAAAACTTAGATAGAAACCAAAAGATAAACTTTTTAATAAATCAAACATCAAGATTAAATAAAATCAAATATTATTTCGAATCAAACATAATTAAAAATATCAAGAAAGGTAGAAGAAGATGATTGTAAAAAGCTTGAAATAAGATGAAGATTAAAGATTCAAAAGTACAAGATTAAAGATTAAAGATTAAGAAAACTTGAAAGAAAAACTTAAGAACTTGAAATAAATCTAGAGAGAGAAAGTAATCTACTCCTACTCCTAAACTAATCTACTCCTAATTTTCTAACCACCTCCTAATGACACATTAGGAGGGTATTTATAGGAGGAGTAAAATGTTGATGCTTTCTTCATTCTTTCTTCTTGTCTTGACTCGATTTAAATTCTTTGTCTTTCTAGACGTCGTCTCGGGATTTGTCGATATAATTTGAACTTGTCTTATAATTTCTTCAATAAATAGACATGAGTTCTTCGACTTCATTAAACTTCCGTCTTTAGACTTTTTCTTCGATAAATCTTCAGAATAGGCCTTGGACATCCGTTCTTTTTGCGCTCTTGATCTTTTGACTTCGTCTTTTGTCTTTTTCTTTGATAAAAGCCCGTGAAAGCCCATGTTTCTTCCTTTTTCATATTTTGGTCCTAAAACACAATAAAAACACAAACCACGCATAATCCGACATTTACGACATAAAATACACGTTTTGGCTTGGTTATTATTATAATTAAGTGGTAAAAGGATGGATGTTTTCACACCTATCAAATCCCTTAAACTTGACCATTGCAATGCCCTCATTCAATGCATTAATTTCAAAGCACAAATTACCTTTTTCATCATAATTAACCCACCTTGGTCTTTATTAAATACTAACCATTAAGGATACTAAAATGATAGAAATATATACAAAACAAGTAAAGAAATCAAAGACTTACATTGGGGTTTTGGCTGTCATGAATGTTTATCAACCTCAAGTTTCACGTTTCCTATACCAAGCTTAAAAACGAGATCATTGTTATTATAAGTTTAGCAAACTAACACAAACTCATGTGGCCCAGTTATTCACTTAGACTCCCTTATTCCTAGGTGTATCTCTTATATTTTATTATTGTCTTGAAATGATCACGAGGATGTATTGTTGACTTATTTCGATAGTTTATTTAGGCCGAAAATAAAGTGGGACGATTTAATCAATAGTTAGATAAAGGACAAAATCTTTTAAAACTGCTTCTCGGGACCTCATAGAGTTCATATCTTGGCATAACTCGCTTCACAATTTGAGACCTTTCTCGGACCGATATTTGGCAGCGACTTCATACTTCGAATCTTGAGAGACGATCTTGAAATTATGGTCTTCTCTTCATAATAGGAATTTCTTCACTTGAAGTTTTTGAGAGACTCTTCATATTTGGACCACGACTTCTTCATTTTTCTCCAATCTTTATTTTGGACTTTGATATACAACGATCCGCTTCCTTTTAGGACTTGGATCTATTTATCCTCATACCTTGTTAGGGCCTTTTTGGATAGACTTCTCCATGATCTTTAGGGGAGTATTTGCTTTTCATCGTGTGTCTTGATCCTTCATATTGATTTTTGATAAATGATTCTTCACATCACTTGGGATCTTTAGCAACAAAATGTAGCCCTCATGCCTTGTTAGGGCCTTTTCGGACTCGCCAATCTTCGCATCCTGCTTTAATAAGTTATGCCTTGGCTATGAACTCTAATTAATACCGAGCAACTTTTAAACGATCTTGGGCTAGAAGCTAAGTAACTTTTCAAATCGTACAACCTTATTTATTGCAAATATATTTATTAACAAGCGATGGGAGAAGAAGCTTATAATCAACTCACATAAATTCACGAAAGAATACCAAACTTATAATTGACTCTATCATCTCTCGTTCTCCACAATTTAAAATCTCAAGGAATGAGACTCGTGGATGCTTAGCCAATTAAATCAAAGTTTTGGGTTTTCAAGTCATCTATAGGATCTTGCAAACTCTTAGACTCTTTCAAGTTTAGAATTCGCATTTTAAAGTTCCCTTGATAAACGACTTTCTAGGATCAATTATAGGTACTTATGAAAAGTTCTTGTTCTTAACCCGTGAGAGTTAAAACTTTCGCATTTTAAAGTTCCCTATATAAAAGCCTAGCAAAACTTGACTTAAACACGTTAAGGATACTAGCTAGAGTAGACTTAGATAAGTAAACTCGGGTTGAGTCAAAAGATTCACAACTTTGAATTAAAACCACTTTATTAAACTTTTAATCTTAGCAAAGAAAGTAAATAACGATAACAAAGGAAAAACTACTATACAAATAGGTCAAAAAGTTTGAAAAATGTCGAAAAATCAATTTTCCGATTAAAATGAGGACAAATACAAGGAAAAGCCCACTTAACTTCGATAGAAGTCTCCCCTGCACTTAATATAAACATTGTCCTCAATGTTTAAGCATGTGGGAGTAAACTCCCCTACACTTAGGACATTGTGCACGTTGTTTAAATCTTGCTAAGGAAAAGACAACTAAAGTGATTCCTATTTCAACATAAATGATGTAATAATGAATCAAAAGAGTTTAGGATAGAACCGGGAAGACGGGTACACGGGATCACGGTTTGTTAAAAGTCATCAAGAATGGATCTTTGAAGCTCCAATCCCTGCACATGATAAAAAGAAAACAACAAACACATAGTAGGGTCTCCCCCTACACTTATTATGAAAACAGATATAAAGGATAGATACTCGGGTTGCCTCCCAAAAAGCGCTTGTTTTTGTTAACCGAGTCACGAGCCTGACTCGTCCCCGAATTAAATGGTCCATGGGGAAGCCTCGAATGTAATACCGGGATCAAAGACCTTGTCCTCGTTCCCGGAGGACATTAATAAAGGAGAGGCCGAAGGATAAGTCTTAAAGGGTAGAAAAGTCCTTTCAACATACGAAAAGTATGTGAAATCATGATCCACGGGGGGTGGGGTGGGTAAAGGAATCAAAATGTCATCCCCAAAAGACATATGATTATCACTGAGCGACAAAGCCGTAAAGGTGTCAATCATGGAATGGTCAATGTCACCCCCCGGGTCAAAGCACTCATCCTCGGTAATGATTTCTAAAGGTTGGGATAAAAGGTGCTCGGGAGGGGGACTTGGGACAATATCTTCATGCAACAAATTATCAAAAAGAATATCCCCTCCGTGTCATCATCATCAATACCCGGAGGTATTGAGAGAATGTCGATTTCCTCCATAGTTGTATCATTATTCTCAACTGAAATAATAGACGGAGGTAAAGACTCAGAAATAGGAGCAGAATTCAACGCTTCAATCTTAGCAATAAGAAGATGAAATTTCAGTAATTTGTCGCGAAGAATAACGTCTTTCACCTCATCTACAAGACCAAGTTCAGTGGTGAACTTCTCGTAAGTCGGAGAGAATAAATCAACATCGCCCTCATCGCCCGGAGGAGATTGAGAAATTTCAAAGGTGAAATTCTCATAGCATGGAGAAAAATCATCATCATTAAGAGCGACCTCGTCCGTAGGCTCCACAAAAGTCGGCACATCACAAACCTCATCAAAGAATTTATCAAGACCAAAATAACTAATCTCACTCGATGTATCACTATCCTTAGACGCATTAGGGATATCAAGAGTAGGAGTAGTAATCTCAGAAGATGGGTTGAGATCATAGATATCATCCTCGTCATCATCATAGTAGTAGTATGGACGCACAAGAGGAGGAGTGTAGTCACTAAGATTAGAAACTTGCTCTTGTCGGCTTTCGTCATGCAAGCTAGCTTGGAGTCGATTTAATCTCTCTATAATTTTAGCCATACTAATGAGTTGTTGCTCAAAACTAATTTCCTGAGAGGGATGATGATCGAGGGTAGGTTATGGGGGCTCAAAATTTTGAAAACCGGAATTATAGCACGGATGTGGCTCATAGTAATTCATCGGTTGAGAAAAATTAGAACACGAATTTGGTTCATAATAATCAATTGGTGAAGAAAACTAAAGACACAGATTTGGCTCATAATAATTCATTGCCTGACAGCAAGAAGTATCATGAGGGCCCCCACAATGATTGCAACACGGGTATTGAGAAAAACCCGGTGCATTTGGCAGATAGCTATGACCATTGTTATAATTGGAACCCGGTTCTTGCTCGTCAAGAGACGGGTATCGAATAGGACACAAAATATGCCAATGAGAATCGCTTCCACAATATATGCAAGGGGGGAGAGTAGGTGGATTAGAAGAAAAGGATGAATTAGTCGAATTGCACGATGGACAAAATCCAAATTGTGAATCGGTTGAACTGGGTGGAAGATCTTTTCTGCATTGCTCGCATGAACACCATTGACATGATTCGCACCCATATAATCGTCTCCCACACCCTACGCAATGGACATAAGAATCCATGAAGAATTAAAAATTAGAGAGGTTGAGAAAAAGAATTAAACATAATAGAGGGTGAAGAGGAATTTTTTTGGTGCAAAACTCTTGGAAAAAGAAATGCTTTTTATGATTTTGTTAAATGTTTTTGTATTTTTGAAAATTTTTAACTTTTATGATTTTTTTTTTTTTTGAAAATTTTTGACACAAAAAAAATAACGTTCACGAGTGAACGGATCCCAAAATCCAACGCGTCTCTCACTAAAAACCGTTAATCTTAACGAAAAGAGCCGGCAGCGGCGCCATTTAATACAAGGGATTGCCTCGTATGAAAGTTCGTTAAACCGATCTTTTCGAATTGATTACTAGTTAACAGTGCGACTCAATCGTTCTTGGTGGAAATTAAAATGATTTGGTTATCTATTTTAAACTAAAATTAAATATGAAAACGTCGTTGAGTAAAACAAAAGCTTTAAAAATTAAACTAAAAATTACTAGAAAAACACTTGGTAAAAACAGAGATTTCCGGAAGCGTGCAATTTTTGGAAATTAAAAAGTAAATTTAAAACTTAAAACTTAAAACTTTGTAAAAATAAAAACTTAGTAAAAATGTTGGAAAAATTAAATTTGAAGTTAAAACAAAAATAAAAATAGAAAACAAAAACTTAAGTCCTATCGGAAAATCCCGTCAGAATGCTGTCACAACAAAGCCGTCGGAATCCTTATCAGAATCCTGGTCGGAATGTATATAAAACAAAGCTATCGGAATATACCAAAAGGAAAACAATCGGAATAAAATGAAACTAAGTCCCATCGGAATGCTGGTACCAACGAGCAATCGGAATATCAAAGAATCCCCCCCCCCCATCGGAATCCAGATCGGAATAGTAATAGGAATACAAAACCCTTTTCCGATTGGGGGTGTCGGAATAATAGTGCAGCTGGTCGGAATGTAAAACCCCATTCCGATGGAGTGATCGGAATATAGTAGGAAAACCAAAAACCTTTTCCGATGGAATTAAAATGGAAATAAGCAAAATCGAATAAGCTGTGTTTAAATAAGCACTAATCTAAACTTTATCAAATCTATAATGAAACAAAGTAAATAAGCACGAATAAGAACTTTTCAAACTTTAAATAAGTAAAACTTTAAAATCAAACTTAAAAGGACTAAACCATTAAGAAAACTTTAAAGCAAATAAGCTAAACACAAAATAAGCCAATAAGCATGATAAGCTCAAAGCTTATTCCGTATAAAACTTAGATAGAAACCAAAAGATAAACTTTTTAATAAATCAAACATCAAGATTAAACAAAATCAAATATTATTTCGAATCAAACATAATTAAAAAGATCAAGAAAGGTAGAAGAAGATGATTGTAAAAATCTTGAAATAAGATGAAGATTAAAGATTTAAAAGTACAAGATTAAAGATTAAAGATTAAGAAAACTTGAAAGAAAAACTTAAGAACATGAAATAAATCTAGAGAGAGAAAGTAATCTACTCCTACTCCTAAAGTAATCTACTCTTACTCCTAAACTAATCTACTCCTAATTTTCTAACCACCTCCTAATGACACATTAGGAGAGTATTTATAGGAGGAGTAAAATGTTGATGCTTTCTTCATTCTTTCTTCTTGTCTCTACTCGATTTAAATTCTTTGTCTTTCTCGACGTCGTCTCGGGATTTGTCGATATAATTTGAACTTGTCTTATAATTCCTTCAATAAATAGACTTGAGTTCTTCGACTTCATTAAACTTTCGTCTTTAGACTTTTTCTTCGATAAATCTTCAGAATAGGCCTTGGACTTCCGTTCTTTTTGCGTTCTTGATCTTTTGACTTCGTCTTTTGTCTTTTTCTTCGATAAAAGCCCGTGAAAGCCCATGTTTTCTTCCTTTTTCATCTTTTGGTCCTAAAACACAATAAAAACACAAACCACGCATAATTCCGACATTTACGACATAAAATACACGTTTTGGCTTGGTTATTATTATAATTAAGTGGTAAAAGGATGGGTGTTTTCACACCTATCAGAGCGCGATCTAAAGCCTTCGTGAAAATATTCGCCAATTGATACTCAGATCGGACAAAGTAAAGCTCGATCACTCCATTTTCTACTTGCTCCTTGATGAAGTGGTAGCGAATGTTAATATGCTTCGACCGGGAGAATTGAGCATTGTTGTAGCATAAGGCAATTGCACTCTTGTTGTCACAGTACATCGGAATTTTGTTGAAACCTAGACCATAGTCGGTTAATTGCGATCTCATCCAAAGAATTTTAGCACAGCAACCGGACATAGCTATGTATTCTGCATCCGTACTTGAAGTTGCAGCGCTTTTCTGCCTTTTCGATGCCCAACTGATTAGTCGATCTCCTAGTAGTTGCAAAGTTCCACTCGTGCTACGCCTTGTATCTTGACAACCCGCGTGATCCGCATCTGTATATGCCATAAGTGAAATCGAAGAGTCCTTCGAATACCAAAGTACCCGATTAATGGTTCCTTTAAGATATCTAAAGATCCGATTAACAGTAACTAAGTGTAACTCAGTAGGCCGAGTTTGATACCGAGCACACATACAGATAGCAAACTGAAGATCAGGTCGACTAGCTGTGATATACAGAAGGGTACCGATCATTCCACGATAAAAGTGTCGGATCAACGGCAACTCCATGTGGATCTGCGTCAAGCTTAGTTCGTTCCACCATTGGAGTATCCACAGGGTCGCAAGATTCCATCTTATATTTCTTAAGAGATTCAAGGGCATACTTGGATTAATTGATAAAGATGCCTCTGGGACTCTAAGATATCTGAAGACCTAAGAAGAATGATACCTTGCCCATCATTGACATCTTAAACTTGGAAAACATGAGTGTCCCAAACTCATCAGATAAGGTTTGGGTCGAGGCAGCAAATATAATATCATCAACATATATTTGTACCATAATCATATCTTTACCTCGTTTCTGAATGAACAGCGTGGGATCCACCTTGCCATTAGCGAAGCCTTGCGTAATAAGGAATTGTGAAAATAGATCATACCATGCACGTGGAGCTTGCTTCAACCCATAGAGAGCCTTCTTAAGCTTGTACACGTGATTAGGATAGTTAGGATTCACAAAACCATCCGGCTGTTGAACATATACCTCTTCCTTGATGTCACCATTAAGAAATGTCGTCTTTACATCCATGTGATAGACGATCATATTCATGTGGACTGCATATGCGAGGAATAGTCTAATAGCTTCCAAACGGGCAATAGGTGCAAAGGATTCCATAAAGTTGATGCCTAATAATTGCTTGTATCCACGAGCTACTAGTCGAGCTTTGTTCTTCAATATTCTGACTGACTCATCAAGTTTCACCTTGTAAACCCATTTCAAAGTGAGTAACTGTACTTGATCCAGGCATGGGACAAGTTCCCATACTTTAAGACGTATAAATTCATTAAGTTCTTCTTGCATAGCTTCTATCCAACAGGATTGAGTAAAAGCTTCTTTCCATGTCTTAGGTTCAACTTCAGTGAGAAAAGCATCAAAATGACAAAACATTACAATTTCTTGTAACTGACTTCGTGTGGATACCGGACGATTAGGGTCACCAATAATAGAATCTATAGGATGATCCTTTGTCCACTTGTTGTCATGTTCACGAATCCGTGGATTGGAGTAGACCGTAGTAGGAGCTTCCTCTGAGGTGGACGACCCGGCTAGATTAGAGTCGGGAATTGGTACACCAAAGAATGGAAGTTCACGCATTTGAGCGAATTCCAAATCGTGATCATCATCATCCTCTTCATCATCAATAGGCATGACATGGGTAGTTGAAACATGTGTTGGTTGAGAATTACTCGTTGAAGGTATATCTTGACCAATTGTAGGTGCAGACGTATCCGATTATGCTTCGGTTGCTGGAGGGACAACCTCGGTAACCGGAGCTATTATCTCAGGTTCTGGAGCAACAATACTTGGAGGAGTAAAGAATTCATCAAAGAACGGTTGAAACAACGTATACCATTCATTCCTAGAAAGTGGTGTAAATGATGATGAAGTAGGGTTGTTTGGGACAAGACCAGAACTAATGTTACTGGGTCCCATTTCATGAAGTGCGGGTTTAGAGCTGCTTTGCTGAGAAGCCATTGATGTCAGCTCATCAAAATCAACATTCATAGTTTTAAGGATCTTACGAGAATTACGGTTGAAGATTCGGTATGCCTTCTTTGTGGGTGCATAACCAATGAAGATACCAATATCAGCCTTGGGTTGAAGTTTTCCCAAATTGTCACCATCATTATTTGGATAGCAAAGAGAACAAATACATGAATATATGATAAATCTGGTACTTTTCCATGTAGAAGCTCATAAGGTGTTTTACCATGGCGTTTACGAATTAGTGACCGATTTTGGTGGAAAACTGCTGTTGATACTGCTTCTGCCCATAAAAACAATGGAGCCTTTGCGAAAATTAACATCGTTCGAGCAGCTTCCATAAGTGTGCAATTTCGCCTTTCAACGACACCGTTTTGTTGTAGAGTGCGAGCAACGGATGTTTCATGAGATATGCCAACTTCTTCATAATAATCACGCAAGATTTGATTTACAAATTCAGTTCCATTATCTGTACGAATGCGTCGGACAGTAGTGTTGAGACGCACTTGAATCATCTTGAGAAATCCGATGATGAATTTAGGTGCCTCATTTTTTGTTGTAAGAAATTTCACCCATGTAAACCGAGAGTAATCATCGACAATGACGAGGATGTACCTTTTACCACTAAGACTTTCAACACGCATTGGCCCACAAAGATCCATATGAAACAAATAAAGTTTCTCTTGGTTGGTGTCTTCAGTCTTGGGTTTGTATGATTTCTTAGTGCTTTTCCCCATTGTACACGCGGAACATAAATGGTCCTTGTGAAATGTAAGTTTAGGAAGACCACGAACAAGTTCGTTTTTCGCCAAATGATTAATAGCGTCAAAGTTAAGATGAGATAACCGTCAATAGCATATGTATTGACCCGGTTTCTGCCTAAGGTTGTAAGGAGGGCTTCTTTCTTTAGACCCTTTATCTTTACAATTCTTTTTCATTCTTCAACCCCTTCAATGCTTACCAATACGTCATAACTAGCACCTTGTCGTGATTGTTCCAGTGCTAACTTAAGTACTTGGTCGGCATTCAGCTACGTTCACAATCTTTCCCCATCTTTCCTAAGGACTACTATTTCTAGCTATGGAATCACCTTGGGAAGATTCCTCCGGTTTTGAAAGAATCATTGGACTTTAACCTATCCTACCATCCTTATGTCACCTCAATCTTCATCGTCGTGAAATAAATAGGTTGAGGGTAAATAAAAATCACCATGAAATCCAATTTTGATGTGCAAATCCGTTTTGCTCCCCTTTAACATATGCCACGATATTCGAAAACATTTCGCATATGTCAGGATGAGCCATCACATTAAGTCAAACCATTTGTGATAATTTCCCATATTAAATCACATTTTCTCCCACATATTAAAAATATTAACCCAATAGATATTTTTAATATCAATTGATTTAATGAAGTTTTAACAAAGTTTTGGGAAGAAAAATGTAAGTCCTTTTAATCTTCATGAGACCAATTTGTGAGAAATGATACCGATTTGTAACATGATCACATATTCACCATATTAGAATAAATTGACAAGGTTGGACCTGATTGATGAGAACATCATATGATAAGATCAAATGGTTCTTGTATGCAAGTGTTGGTCGCCTCGTCACGTCTGAAGTCATCTCTAGACACCACATGTACGATTGGTATTGTAATCTTGACACCAACTTGTGAGCTTGGTACGTTCGGTATCGAAGATTCTGAATGCATGACAATTGCTCCCCCTCAATTGTTGACACGTGTTCTATTGAAAGAGTTGTAGTCGTCGTTTGAGTAGTCGCATCGTCGAGTATGTAGATACCAAATGTAGATAGCTATGGTTGTAGAGATGATAACTTCATAAAAACAAGACTTTTCTTATTTTAACAAATAAATGCACTGAAGCGTACATAGATATGTGTTAGACCAAGTTATAAAGAAAACTTGATCCCTTACAAGGTTTTAAAGTAAACCTTGCCCGAGAAAATTAATTCCCGTTGTGAGCCAAAGCTTTCATAAGAAATACTTGACTTTAATGTGAAAACCGGGTTGCAGTCAGAAATAACTACAAGCCATTAGGGCATGTTTTATGAAATATTTACAACTTTTGTTTTTGTACGAACTCTGTTTATGGCGCCGTGTCAATATTAATCGACATTTCTAAGGCCGTAAATATTATCGTACCATAAGACATGCCTTTGAAAAATAACATAAAAATATTTTTGGATTTTTATGAATTTTTATGGTTTTTATATTGTTTTATATTTTTGTATTTTGATTTTGTGGATAAAAATATAAACAATATATACAGATGATCACCAAGGATACGGAGAATAATTTACCACCCTATTCTTTCGCTTAATCTGCCAGTTCCTTTAGAGTCTCAGGCGAGAAGGTTCTCAAACCTAGCTTGTCGGCCAAAAATTCCATTCGATCGCGATCTAAAGCCTTCGTGAAAATATCCGCCAATTGATACTCAGATCGGACAAAGTAAAGCTTGATCACTCCATTTTCTACTTGCTCCTTGATGAAGTGGTAGCGAATGTCAATATGCTTCGACCGGGAGAATTGAACATTGTTGTAGCATAAGGCAATTGCACTCTTGTTGTCACAGTACATCGGAATTTTGTTGAAACCTAGACCATAGTCGGTTAATTGCGATCTCATCCAAAGAATTTTAGCACAGCAACCGGACATAGCTATGTATTCTGCTTCCGTACTTGAAATTGCAGCGCTTTTCTGCCTTTTCGATGCCCAACTGATTAGTCGATCTCCTAGTAGTTACAAAGTTCCACTCGTGCTACGCCTTGTATCTTGACAACCCGCGTGATCCGCATCTGCATATGCCATAAGTGCAATCGAAGAGTCCTTCGAATACCAAAGTCCCCGATTAATGGTTCCATTAAGATATCGAAAGATCCGTTTAACAGTAGCTAAGTGTAACTCAGTAGGCCGAGTTTGATACCGAGCACACATACAGATAGCAAACTAAAGATCAGGTCGACTAGCTGTGATATACAGAAGGGTACCGATCATTCCACGGTAAAAGTGTCGGATCAACGGCAACTCCATGTGGATCTGCGTCAAGCTTAGTTCGTTCCACCATTGGAGTATCCACGGGGTCGCAAGATTCCATCTTATATTTCTTAAGAGATTCAAGGGCATACTTGGATTGATTGATAAAGATGCCTCTGGGACTCTAAGATATCTGAAGACCTAAGAAGAATGATACCTTGCCCATCATTGACATCTTAAACTTGGAAGACATGAGTGTCCCAAACTCATCAGATAAGGTTTGGGTCGAGGCAGCAAATATAATATCATCAACATATATTTGTACCATAATCATATCTTTACCTCGTTTCTGAATGAACAGCGTGGGATCCACCTTGCTTTTAGCGAAGCCTTGCGTAATAAGGAATTGTGACAATAGATCATACCATGCGCGTGTAGCTTGCTTCAACCCATAGAGAGCCTTCTTAAGCTTGTACACGTGATTAGGATAGTTAGGATTCACAAAACCATCCGGCTGTTGAACATAGACCTCTTCCTTGCTTTCTCCATTAAGAAATGCCTTCTTCACATCCATCTGATAGACGATCATATTCATGTGGGCTGCATAAGCGAGGAATAGTCTAATAGCTTCTAAACGGGCAACAGGTGCAAAGGATTCCATAAAGTCGATACCTAATAATTGCTTGTATCCACGAGCTACTAGTCGAGCTTTGTTCTTCAATATTCCGCCTAACTCATCAAGTTTCACCTTGTAAACCCATTTCAAAGTGAGTAACTGCACTTGATCCGGGCATGGGACAAGTTCCCATACTTCAAGATGTATAAATTCATTAAGTTCTTCTTGCATAGCTTCTATCCAACAGGATTGATTAAAAGCTTCTTTCCATGTCTTAGGTTCAACTTCAGTGAGAAAAGCATCAAAATGAAAAAACATTGCATTTTCTTGTAATTGACTTCTTGTGGATACCGGACGATTAGGGCCACCAATAATAGAATCTATAGGATGATCCTTTGTCCACTTGTTGTCATATTCACGAATCTGTGGATTGGAGTAGACCGTAGTAGGAGCTTCCTCTGAGGTGGACGACCCGGCTAGATTAGAGTCGGGAATTGGTACACCAAAGAATGGAAGTTCACGCATTTGAGCGAATTCCAAATCGTGATCATCATCATCCTCTTCATCATCAATAGAAATGACATGGGTAGTTGAAACATGTGTTGGTTGAGAGTTACTCGTTGAAGGTATATCTTGACCAATTGTAGGTGCAGACGTATCCGATTGTGCTTCGGTTGCTGGAGGGACAACTTCGGTAACCGGAGCTATTACCTCAGGTTCTGGAGCAACAATACTTGGAGGAGTAAATAATTCATCAAAGAACGGTTGAAACAACGTATCCTATTCATTCCTAGAAGGTGGTGTAAATGATGATGAAGTAGGGTTGTTTGGGACATGACCAGAACTAATGTTATTGGGTCCCATTTCATGAAGTGCGGGTTTATAGCTACTTTGCTCAGAAGCCATTGATGTCAGCTCATCAAAATCAACATTCATAGTTTTGAGGATCTTACGAGAATTACGATTGTAGATTCGGTATGCCTTCTTTGTGGGTGCATAACCAATGAAGATACCAATATCAGCCTTGGGTTGAAGTTTTCCCAAATTGTCACCATCATTATTTGGATAGCAAAGAGAACCAAATACATGAATATATGATAAATCTGGTGCTTTTCCATGTAGAAGCTCATAAAGTGTTTTACCATGGCGTTTACAAATTAGTGACCAGTTTTGGGTGAAAACTGCTGTTGATACTGCTTCTGCCCATAAAAACAATGGAGCCTTTGCGAAAATTAACATCGTTCGAGCAGCTTCCATAAGTGTGCGATTTCGCCTTTCAACGACACCGTTTTGTTGTGGAGTGCGAGCAACAGATGTTTCATGAGATATGCCAACTTCTTCATAATAATCACGCAAGATTTGATTTACAAATTCAGTTCCATTATCTGTACGAATGCGTCGGACAGTAGTGTTGAGACGCACTTGAATCATCTTGAGAAATCCGATGATGAATTTAGGTGCCTCATTTTTTGTTGTGAGAAATTTCACCCATGTAAACCGAGAGTAATCATCGACAATGACGAGGATGTACCTTTTACCACTAAGACTTTCAACACGCATTGGCCCACAAAGATCCATATGCAACAAATAAAGTTTCTCTTGGTTGGTGTCTTCAGTCTTGGGTTTGTATAATTTCTTAGTGCTTTTCCCCATTGTACACGCGGAACATAAATGGTCCTTGTGAAATGTAAGTTTAGAAAGACCACGAACAAGTTCGTTTTTCGCCAAATGATTAATAGCGTCAAAGTTAAGATGAGATAACCGTCGATGCCATAACCATGACTTAGTCTTCGATGCTTTGGAGAGATGACATACGGTAGAAACGGCCATCATATCTTGTAAAGACAAAGTGTACAAATTATTCCCTCGAGTACCTTTCAATAAATCAACCCCTTCCAAATTACGAATGAAGCAGGTATGCTCTCGAAAAGCAACTTCTAGGTTTGCATCACAGAATTGTCCCGCAGAAAATAAGTTGTGACCGAGACCTTACACATAATACACTCTTGAAGTTATAACATTCCCAATATGATATTCACCGTAACCCATTATCTTTGCAATATGATCATTTACAAATCGAACCGTACCAAGAAACTTGCTGACAAAATTTCTGAGCTGAGAGCGATCTCCGGTCATATGTTTAGAGCAACCAGAGTCCAAATACCAGAGAACAATTTGGACCACATGTTTTTGACAACAACAGTAGACAATGCATTGGAAACTATTGGTTCCGAAGTATTAGCAGATACAGATATAATATTATCAGAATTGCTAACATTTGTGTGACCCTTAGATTTCCTGCGTTTTCTAATGTGAGTTTTATCACTAATAGGTTTTGTTGTTCCAACTTTCTGAGGTTTTGGATTGTTAGCGGGCACTACAATGTGAGTATACCTATTTAAAGGACACGCTGGTGTTTTGGTAGCCTTGGTATTCCTAGTTAAAGGGTACGCTTTCTTCGTTTTAGTGGGAGTGATCCTAGATAAAGGGCACGTATTTCCTACTATAGTGAAAGTTCTACCAGTGGGGCGCCACATCCAACCAACTTGGGTTAACACTTTCCCAGTCGGTTTCCATTCTAATCCATTTTTCTGGGCATACATCTCATTCACATGGTCAATAAGGAAAGAATCATGACGACTAGAAAACATACATACATTGGAATTCCAACATTTAAAATTAGAATTCACAGTAGGCTTAGAACGCTGCACAACCGCAGAGCCTTTAGGTTTAGCTACATGATTCTTTTTATTCAAAACAGAAATAACATTCCTAGGGTGGGCTTCTACTTTCTTCTTCACTTGACTACTAGATGGGGGCAAGATCCTATCATTCTTCTTGTTTCTTTTAAGCTTAGATATTTGAGCCTTAGTAGTGGTGCTTACTCATGTAGAAGGCAACACGGGAATATTAGAAGCTGGTTTTGATTTTGCCTTATCTTTAGTGACCAATGTTTGAGATGGTTTAGTCCTAGGGCTCTTGTTAAGTGGTGTGACGGCAATAAGGTTCCTTTTGATTGCACTAGAGGACGATGGAGTGGCTATGTTATCCACAACATTCTTACCTTTTAGAGTACGAAGTGTTTCCTTTAACTCAGCTAAAGCCAAATTTTTATCACAAATTTGTTCCCTCAAATCAGATATTTCCACCGACTTTCGATTCAATTGTTCAATCAATGATTGATTATGTGCAGTGGTATTAGCACATGCGGGCTTTACTGAATCGAAGAGTTGTGTATTTTTCGGTTTTAAGTTATCAACTTTGGATAAAATCTTGGAAACTCGATTATCTAGATCAAGTTTAAAATTCTCAGCGGCCTCAAGTACGTTCACACAGTTAATCTCCTTAGACTTCTCTTTGTCTATCGGCAATGATTTAGCAACCTTGTCACTTGGCTGACGTTGTTTTGATTGTAAATTCAATCGAAAATTCTTTTGAAAATTCGCATCATCGATATTAACACCTTCGAATGACGTTTCAGAGATTTCTTGAATAAATTGTTGCTTGCATTCAAGCGAAATACAATGTGTTTGAATCTCATCAAAATGTTTTGAAAGCGAAGAATACGAATCTTGAAGCTTTAAAAATTCAGCGTCAGATTTGTGACAAGTACTATCGACCACATTATCCACAGATTCAACATTATGCACAATAGAATCATTATCAACACTTTTATTCACACAGACGGAAACAATATCATGAGACATCACTTGCTTCAGAAGCTGATCATTTTGGCGTGAAACTCGTTCTATTTCAAGTAAACTGTTTTCGTAAGCATCATCCATTTCATTGAAAACACGTCTAACTTCTTCTATTTCCAAAAGCAAATCTTGATCAATATTACTAAGACAAGCTTTCACATTGTTTACAAATGGAACAATTTCGTCTCGGAATGCAGCTCTAGTGTGCTCAAAATTCCATTCACCTTTCGTTAGGCCGTAGCCGTCGTACGTTCCGTAATGACCTTGTCAAAATCAGCAAAGTGTTGGTGCACTGCATTTAAGCTATCTGACACCTTACTTACCGGTGGAATTAACTTAGTTAAATCCTTTTTGACAAGTGTAGGAGACGTACTAGTAAGGTTTTCCGTTGACAAACTTTGAGGCACAAAAACTGTTAATTGAGCTAATTCCTTTTGTAAACGAATACGGGTCTTTTTAGAAAATTGATCTTTATTGTTCTGAACATAATCAAGCTTATGGGATTTTGAAAGCATTTTAGAATGAGTTTCTTCCGCAAGTGACTGTGTCTCCTCAGTACTACGAACATAAGGTGCTTCTTTCGATTTGCCAATTATGGTCACATCATATAGACAAGGAATATATTCCTGAGCTTGTTTTGCATAGCCGAGATTAGGTGGTAAATCTTGAAGACGCTTAAGTTCGAGTTCTTTGAACGATTTAGTTAAAAGATGAACCTTTTCTGTGGAAGCGTATTGTTTTAAAAGCTGTTGTTCCTTGAATTTAAGAAGTTTGGTAGCATTAATTTCTGATTCAAAATTTTTAGACTCGAGAGTTTTGAAATCCATTTTAAGTTTCTTAAAATCATTTACAAACGACTCTTTTTCTTTTAATTCATAGGAAGGTGTAGCTTTTAATGATTCTATTTCGTTTAAGTGTACAATCTTTTCAAAACGAAATTGGTCAAATTCAAAATAAGTTATTTTATCTGCTTGAGGGGCCATTTCAATAGTTTTGACCTTTTCCTTATACAGCGCAAGCTCAGTGGTTAGGTTGGCATTCATATCTAAGGTTTGACGAACAGCCATGATCATGTTATCGATAATATGTTTAGGCACCCTTACCGAATCACGTTTATCATAAGATTCCATACCCGTTGTAGCATTTGGTTGAGGTTCACTCAAATGTGTTGGATTGGATATCGCATCATTTGAGTTACTAGTCCCCGAATGCTGTTCGAGGTTGTCATTTTCATGCTCAACATGATGTGGATTATCATGAACATTATTAGATGTGGTTGGTACCTCACTGACGACATCGGAACCGTAGTGAGAGAGATTAGCAACGAGTGCAGCTTGGGCTGAGTGAATGTCATCACAATCTGAATCATATGTATCAAGATCATCTGCTTGATATGTTGCATTAGAATTAGAGACGACTGCAATGCCTTCATTATCTGTTATCCCTGGGTCTGCAAGAAATGCTAATTCCTCTGAATCCAAAATCTTCCCCTTAGACTGAGCATCAACCAAATACATCTTCTCACGAAACCATGTTGCATCCCTTCTCCTTTTTGGCTGAGTGCATTCCCTCGCCATATGACCTTGTCCTCGACAATTGTAGCAAGTCACAACCTTTTGAGGACCAATAGTGCTTCCATTTCCACTAGCTTGAGAATTCACAGCTTGATTGTTCATGGTCCTTGTTGTGGGTCCATATGAATATTGCCTACCATGAATGGATTACACTGTTACTTGACCATCTTGAATAGTGGCTTGCTGTCGAGGATTTAAAAAAGTGCGGAGCTGATTGTTTGTTGGTGGAAATCCTCTAGTTGCAACAAGTTTTGACAAATAGGCAGTGAGATGGTTTAGCACATCAGTTGGCGTATCATTTGGAGTAAAGACCGATGCTTCAATTGGTGGAAGTTCATTGGAGTAGAAGGCTTGTGCTGGTTGTGCTTCAATTGGAAAATATCCTTGCTGAGGAGTGTAGTCCATTGGAGAAGTGATGGCTTGTGAGGGTGATACCTGATGTGCTGGTTGCTGTGGAAAAGACTGTTGATGAACACTTTGTTGAAATGCTTGTTGTGGCATCATTAGTGGTTGATAAAGTGGTTGTTATGGTTGCTGATAGGTGTGTGGTGGTGGCTGCTGCAAGTATGATGGTTGTTGATAAGTGAAAGCCATGTTTTGTTGGGGAGTCATTTGTTGAGAAGCATACATGGCAAGTGGATCACGAACTTGAGGTGTAGACAACCGAGCCTCGATCACATGGCTTTCGTGTTGTTGAAGAAAAGCTTGAAGTTGATCCATATTGGTTTGATGCAAATCCTTAGCCAATTTAACAGTTGTGACGTACTTGCTCCATTCTGAAGGAAGAGTGTTCAAATACTTGGTGTTCAATTGAAACGTAGGAATTGCCATGCCATAGATATTGAGCTCATTCAACAATAGGGTAAATCTCAAATAGTAATCATTGAGAGTCTCCCCGGGAACATAGGCAAACTTATCAAATGTATCATAAAGCTTACACTCTCGTTCTTGATTAGTTAACGAGGTGCCTTGCATTAGAACACGAATTCTATCCCATAACTCTTTGGCAACCTTATGTTTACTGACGAGTTTGTAGACATCTGGAGGAAGGGCTTGGAGAATGATGTTTGTAGCTTGTTTATCACACTTGTCTTGTATCTTAGCATCTCCAGTTAATTCACCCGTTGTGCGAGGACGAGTAACAGCACCATCCGTCACAGTACCATATACCGATGGTCCATTGAGCACTGATGCCCAAATGAGATGTTCATTTTCTTTGTTCAACATATAAAGTTCCATTCGGGAAGCCCAATCCTCATACATAGTCTTCACCAACATTGGTGGACGATTATCCGTACCCGAGAGGATGGACTTATTCGTAAGAGATGTGTACTCCATTTCGATAAATTAAGATTTACAAATGTTGATCAAACAATGAGAGAAAGTAAATGTATTTGTTGTTTTGTGTTAAAGCCGAGAAATAATGTTGAAATCCCCTAAATTATGTTCTCGATAAACCAAAAATTCCAAGTCAAAATTACACGATTAAAAAATTTCAAAAACACGTTTTTGAAAAATGTTGGATCGCAACTCTTGATCGCAGTGGGGATCGTAACCTTTGATCGCAATGGGGATCGTAGCCTTGGATCGCAGTGGGGATCGTAGTCTTTGATCGCAATGGGGATCGTAGTAACTAGATCGTACTCAGATCGCAGTCACTAGATCGTACTCTTTGATCGTGACGTTGGATCGTAGTCAGTGATTGCAACGAGTGATCGTAGCCAGTGATCGCAACGGTTGATCATGGCCTGTGATCGCAACGGTTGATCGTACTGCTTGATTGTACTAGTGATCGTACTGGTGATCGTACTATTGATCGTAACGGTTGATCGTACTGGTGATCGCACTCTATGATCGTAACCTTGATCGTAGTAGTGGATCGCAGTTACTAGATCGCAGTCTTGGATCGTAACAAGTGATCGTATTATGTGATCTTGATATTGGATCGCAAGTAGAAACCCCAGGTTTATGCGATCACAATACACAGATCGTACTATGGAATCAAGCTTACCACTTTTCTCGGATAGGACTAAAACACAACAAATTCGAGATTGTAAGCCTAAAAATGAATCAAACACCCAAAAATTTTGTGTTTTTAACCAAAGTAACAATACCAAATCACTACAACAAGTAAGTAGATGAAGTATATCAAGATTAAACCATAAAAACACAAAAAAAAAAATTGGTACGTATGATTTTGGATCAAACAAAGGCGTATGAATCAAGAACACAAACACATAAACCAAACAATCATCCCATGGCTCTTGATACCATTTGTAGGATATTGTAAATCTAGCTTATGTTTTAGAGAGAGAAAGAGATAGAAACTTGGTAGATTTCACACACTTCTAGAGAGAGAAAAGAAAGAACTATGTGTAAACAAGCTCTCTTTTTTTTTACAAAACATGAGCAAAGATATAGATTCACTTCCTCTCCCTCGTGATCGATTTAGAGCATTGCTAAGGATTCGCTAACATCACAAAATTACATGCTACACACCTTCTGTGTCGAGATCTCATATATCATCATTTTTTTAACAGATTTTATTTTGTTAGTAGGATTTCTCTAGTTATATTATCTAAATATAAAAATATATAAAAATATACTTGGCAGAAAATGCATAATTTGCAAGATTATGAAATTTCGAATTACAATACTTTCATATAACTTGTGTAACTATATCATATGTTTCATTACAAGAACTCGATGGGTGGGACATAAAACAACCCAAACATTTGACACGAGCAAAATAGTAATCCTAACTCCTATAAAGAATGCTGCTCACAGTAGAGCATATAATTTCAAAGGAATAAAGAACCCAAAAATATGGCACTTCACTATCGGTGTGCTCCTACCAAGACTTCTAACAGACCGGGTGAAAAAGGTAACAATTTTACAGTTCGGAAAGGGGATTGACTGAGAATAAATATAAAGAAGATAAAATAAAGAATGGAGCTTTATACAACAATCAAACCTTATGCTATATTTGCAAACATAAGAATATGTTCAAGTAGTTCCAACGCCTTTACTCGTGTAAAAATTGGAAGGCTGGATTCTCGACAAGTTCTTCTGCAGCTTTCACGTCTGTGAAATCTTTTACTTGCAGGGAACTTGACAGATCGTCAACAGAGAAAGGTATGCTGCATACAGAAACATACATGTTTAGTGTGTGTGTGTGTGTAGCGACAATCTAACTTCATCAACATGATCCTGACTTACCTGGAGTTGTCATCCAGTAAGAAGGAATTGCTGGCAGCATTGTTTGAGTCCTCTGTCATTAATATCCTCATGCTTGAAATAACCTGGTTAAACAGGTTATTTAATTTTAGAAAAGGATGATCCATCATAACTCTCTTAAAAAGATATTTGACACTAAAAACTTACATCAGGAGATACACTTCGGGTGTTATAGTTGTCATCCCAATAAAGCGTGCATATTCTGTACAACTGCTGAACGCTTAGAATCTGCGAATAAACATGGCAAAAGTCAGTCCAGAAGGAAAACATGCACGCATTTTGCAAGTCTCCTGGCATATGTGTGTGTGCTTGTGAGAGAAAATGGGGCGTACAGGGCATAGATCATGGATGATTTCGTCGTATGATATTCTATACTTTTGATGTATAACCTGAGGGCAACAAACACGTAGAACAAATCATAATCATGAAATAAAGAAAAGTATATTTAATAAGATATATAATTATATAAACTGTAACAAAGTACATACCAAGAACCCAACAGCTTGTCTAATGTGCTTAAGTTCATCCCAAGCTGAACCTGCGTACTGCGATTGAAAGACTTCTCATGAGCAGAGTCAAAGAACCAATAACAATTTCACACGTTTGCTACCTCTTATCACTTATTATATATATGAGTCAAAATTATGCTCTTTTTTTCTACTTGCTATAGCCTATAAGAAAAATTCTTGGCTTCTGATATTTATAAAGCAAAATTTTGCATTATGTTCGTTTTCTTTCAATACTTGTACGAACTGGAATAATTGTAATAGCTTCGTCAGCTATAGGATAGCGTTGGTAATTAGTTCAATATAGGATCAACACGGAACCCTGATGAACATAATGTTTCACTTCTATCTTCTTATTTTCTTTGTTGTATATAATAAAACCGCCATACACAAACAATAGCTGAATAGCATTTGAAATGTTAGCAAGGCATTACCTCTTCTTTTGCTTGAGCACACCATAGCTCCAACTCTGCTAGCCCAGCTTTAACGTATTCCCCATTGCTAAAAGTACAACACTCACGGCGCAAAAGAAGACTGCATAACGAAATTCGCAGTAAATGAAATTAAGCAGTATTTTCAAGAAATGTAACAGCGAATGAAAAACAAGTGGATAAACTCACCTATTGAATAGTTGTACGTTGATATACGAAAAAATTTGAGTAAATATCTTCTGGACAATTATAGGAGGCACCTGAAATGCAACTGCCATAAGTATTCTAACATGTATATAACAATAAAGTGGCGGCTAACAAGATACGTACAAAATTTTGTTTCAATGTACTGAGAAGTGTGTTCAGGCAATCAATAATGCCTTGCCAGTGATTGGATTGCGTATCTTTACCGAAGGACCGTCCGGATCGTAACACTCCTTTCGATGCTCGTGGTGCCTGATGTTTTGACAATTGCAACATATATTTATGTTAAGATTTGAAGACTCATGAAACTAGGATTTTGAATGTATGGTTACAAGAAGAGTCACGTTGAACCCATCTACTAAGAAATATGTTGTAACCACAACAGGTTATGTTAATATCTACAATGAATCAAACATGTAAATAGAATAAAAATAAAACGTGTCAAACAGGGGTTGAATATGTCATCTAAAAGTTGAAAGGGAACATGTAAAACTGGTAGTATACCTATCTTAAAACCTTTTTCTATAGTTATGAATTTTAAAGCATTATGGGTCGCGTTTTTTCCTAAATTAGTTAAGAATATATTTGTTATATGGTATATTTTTACTGCTGATGTTAAAATCAGCCCATCTGAATGTAAACTCGTATGAATTTCCGCCCTTAGTCAAATGGGAGTATACATTAAAGCTTGCCTACCTGAATGCATAAGGTGATAAATGACCCCAACTCTTTCTTCAAGTTGTCACGGATAATACCGTACATTTTCTCCACATATGCTGTTAGTTGTTGCTTGAAAAGCAAGGCTGGATATTTGGCTTCAACCTGTCGTACTACATCAAGTGCAGCAGCAGCTGCAGCAATGTTGACAGTAGACGGGGAAGAACGGAATCCCTGTAGATAGTAGCAAACAAAATCATGGAGCGAATTAGCATTAAGCAGCATCCAATTATAAGTAGCAATCTTGACCCCTTCATAGGTTTCCGGGTCTGTTTGTGCATAATCTATCTCTGGCAGGTCAGAATGGTAAAATATATAAGATTGCCTTATAAGGAAACAGGTCAAAGCAGTAAGAGGTCACCACATCGTGCTTAAAGCCTCCTAAATCATATTATTCAAAAACTTTATAATCACTAAAATATATAGAATTATTCTAATCATGTTTGAGACACTAAATATTAAGAAATTAATTTATATTTTTGGACAAAAAGTGTTCCCGATCAATCCCTCACGACTGTGGTACATTAATATACTAATTTTGACTTATTATCCAACCTACGTGACCCACCTATTTTGCCCCCTACCCATAAAATGTAAATTAAGATTAAGTGTCAATACCATTGTCATTCTCCCAAACAATGAAGTTGGAGCTGCAGTTTTCCGAACAGAATTTGGACTATCAGATTTAATACTCCTTTGTAGTAAGAACAACAAAGTAGATGCATTTGATAACCAATATGCCATGTGTTCATTATTATCTTGATCCTGCAATAAGGTGACCCTTCATTATACTTCACATATTCCAGTATACTGAATAATTATCGATTCACAGTTTTGGACATGCAATTACTGTAACTAAACAACAAGAAATGTAGGGATATTCATCTATATTTCTGAAGGTGTTCCAGAAAGAGTTTATCACTGCTACAGATGCGATGTACATAACTTTTGGTTGTTATTACTTATTGCTTCATTAGTAATTTAAACTAGTTTTAAAAGAGTACCTCAATCGCTGAACCAATCATTTGAATAAGTCGATCAAAAACACTTGTCCGTTCGGCTTCAAAAGATTTCCAATGGAGAAGGCATTTGTAAATTGTAAAAGCTGCAACAGGTTTCCCTTGACTGAATCCAATGTCTTTCATAACACATTCAATAAGAGCATCAACATTCTCCTGCAACAACATTGAAATGAGTCTAATACCACAATAACACTACAAACCAAATTCAGGAGCAAAAATAAAAGGATGGACATCATGTTAATGTTTTTCATACATGCTGACGATCAATTGGTGGTCTTTTAGCTTTGCTGTCAAATTCACTCGCCAAATTCCGAGCAGGTGTTTGTGGCTCCTGTAAAAACATATCCTCGAACATGGTAAGTAAAAAACCCAAGCTCCACATATTTTAGTATGGGTCACAATGGGATTTACAAAACCTATAAAAAATTATGAATCTGGTACATCACATCAATTACAACACTGATTTACATACCTGGCCGAAGTGACCATTTGCCATGCTCTGCCAAATAATAATTAGCAAACAGTTAGCATCCAAGTAAAGAAAGAAAGAAATGAGAAATATAAACAGCTCACCTTAGTGTCAGGAGTTTGTGGATATTCAGTCATACGTGCTTCAGTTGTAGACAATGCTTTTTGTCTAAGAAGTTGATTCTCGGATGCCATGTCAGAAACTTTTTCCCGGAGACTGGATGAGGAAACAGATTTGGTACAATGTCATTTGTCAGAATTACAACTGACGGCATTAAACTAGTAACTACTCAAAAACAATTGGGCACAAACCTCTGCATATCAGTTTTTAGCTGAATAATTTTTGTCTCTGCGTCCAATGCTTGTTTCAACCTCTCCTCGCTAAGTTTATTTGTTTCTTCGTACTTTTTCTCTGTATCATCGATTTTCTTCTCTAGAGAGCTAACTAGAGCCTGATATTAAATTTAAATGAAGAAAGTGTTTCAAGTATTGCAATTAGCCACATAGTACATAATAAAGAACCATGAAAGTTGAGCAGTCTTACCTTGAGTTTTTCATTTTCAGAAGAAAGCTTATTTGTTAACTCATGGTCAACAACTGCGACTTCCTGGATGACTGGAACAGTTTCAACTACCTTCTTGGCCGTTTCACGCTCCTTGATGAGCAAATCTTTAGTCTCTTTAAATTGAAGTTGGATATCTTGCAACGCAGTTTGTAGTTTTGTATTTTCTTGTGATTTGGCTTCTTCCAAGTCGGCCTGTAAGAAAAAGGTGTCATTAGACATTCGTTTATAGAGACCCAACTTCAAGAAATGAAAGCTTAGTGTGTAAACTTACCCTCATACGCTTCTCAAGCTGCAATCTCCATGTCAATTCTTCAACTTGCTTCTCTAGTTTATTTTTAGCAGCTTGCAAAGCTCCAGTTTCCCTAGCAGCCTATAATCCGTAGACAATCAATAAGTAACAAAACCTACTACATTTCCTGGCCGAGAAAAAAAAATGATGACTCCAGCAACAACTGAAACAACTTACCATCTTAAGCTTTTTAAGTTCTTTACGAGCAACTTTTCCCCTCCATGCACATTGTATAGTAACCGCAGCCTTCTTTGCCTTCTTATAGTGCAACTGGGCCAAAAACTTGCGACAATGGCTCTGTAGTTAACAATTAAATTGAGTCAAATGAACATATTTTACCAACATTTTAGTATACTAAATATCTGATAGTACAAAGACCTGAATAACAATTGCAGCTTTTGTCTGCCTTCTGAATCGAAGTTCATTACGTGCAGACATTCCCCGTAAACCTGTCTGGATAGAAATAGCGGAAAAGTGAAGCTCTTTGTAAGCTTTCCTGGCAATATGCATTCGCAAATTCCTCTGAATCTTTATACTAGAAGCTTCTCTCCTCATGCTTTCGTAAACTTGGCGAGTAAGTTGACCTAGACAAAATGAGAATATAAGTGATCAAAGTTAGATGCTGTAAAAGCTGTCTAACTTGATAAATGTAACACTTTTAAAAAGAAAACGCACCTCGGCAAATAGATTGGATTTGTAAGACAGACCGACGCAACAATATATAACTTTTGCGAGCAATAAATGAGCGGACTTTTCTTTGAATGATGCTGGCTGATCTACCTAACACCTCAGTTCGGCGAGCATCGAGCTCAGCCATTTGACCAGCCCTTAAGAACACCTTTGTTTTACCGATCTGCATTGCCCACACCAAATCATTATTAAATGTTTAAGAAATTGTCAAATAGGCATATGAGTAGAGTACTTAGAACCGTCTCTCGTTGAGACCTTAAATTGTAATTCAAAACATGATATATTAGCTCATTATCAAATATTACATGTGAAAACCAAAAACAAAAAGACGCTTTATTCTGAACTTCATAATGCACTACATGAACACTTACAAGCAAGATTATAATTTAGCAAAATACAGTTATACTATTACAGAGTGTAATTTTTTAAGGTAAATTTCGTTTTATGTAAATCTTTGTTGCAATAACATTTTTTGTGTACGAAGGGATCCTTTGATTTGCTATCTGTGGTATAAGTAATAAAGTTGAAGCTTTTACAGCATATGGTCGTGCGATGAGCAAAATCTAAAGGAAGAAAATTTGGAATATGCTATTTTTCCTCTACTGAAATTAAGAGAGAAAGATATGGTTGAAGAAGCCCATAAAGCATAAGAATGAATTATAAAAGGCAACCATATATGATATATTGCAAGTAAAAAAATTTATCTAACCTGATATCCTTCAAGTCCAGCCTTTTCCAGCAGCCTCTTGCAAGCATGAATTTCATCGCTACTATCATAAGTCAGAAAGAAGGTCTGGGTTCAGTATATTATCTCACTATACAATCAAGTTTTCAGAAAAGCAAACAGATTGGGCTAGATGACAGGTTCTGGCGATCTGACTCGTAACACTTTTTGTCCAAACTACTAAGAAATATTTCAGTTATTATGTCAATTAGTGTGTCAATTACGATTACATGAGTTTTATTATTTCTATTTAGGAGTGTATATACTCTGGGAAGCAGGTGGCCTAGTTGACCTTTTTGTCCTCTTAATCTCGTTTTATTTTTACCTATAAGACCTGTTAGACTTGACATAACCCTAATCGATCCATTGATAATCATGGGTGTCAACACTTTCCACATCTAACAAGATCACTCAACTTACTTGCCGTCCAAAACTTCAGGAGCTAGGATGCCAAACCGATCCACAAACTCAACGAATGGTTTTCTGGTTGGATAGCCAGCACAACTAATCCTGATTGCCTCCAAGACTCCCTGAATTACAGAACATAATAATATGTGTCAACGACATATGTTCAGAAACTATATTCAGAACAGAGAACGGAAAGAAAATTTCAATGTGTCTCCTTACCCCGCATCGCAACTGTTGCAGGACGTTATGATTTTCAAAGATAGCAGGCTTGAGAAGATTATTAGGCTTTACACAACGTATATAATGAGGCTCAGTTGAACTCAGAGTTTCAAGCAGTTGTGTCAGTTGTTGCTGAAAAAAAAAGTAAAAGAAAAATTGTTACTCGCGTATGTTCATGTTGTTGAAACGGCTGAAGATGGATTTTTAGAGAGCATACCTTAAATCGTGTACCAATTGAAGAGAATTTTGACGATTTGACCGTATCATCGGATGACATTGGAAACAAACTCGCAACAAAAGGACACTCAGACGCACTCAATAGCGATTGATGTTCGGCAATGACGTAATCTTTGTTTTTGTCCAAAAACAACTCAGTTTGATATGTGACCTACAGACATATTAACCAGACAATTCAGAAAGTGTCATTATTACGAGACATTTAGTACAAGATTTCAAGAAGAAAGATAAATGTATTATGCTGAACTTACATCGCCGGCATAATGACAAATCGTGAAGTCAGTCGGAGACAACTTGGGCTTGACAAAACGTTTGTGATTTTTAAAAGTTTGGTTGAGCTTTTGTGCAAACGTTACATGTGTTGACCTGGGAAACATACTGCACAACACAAGAACTTGGTTACAAAATGGTAGAATTTTATCTTTGCATCATGATCTGTAATAAGATTACTCTTATATATGTTGATAAAAAGCCAGAGAAGAATAAATTCCGATTATAACTTACCAAGCTTCGTCTAGAAGAGCTATGATGCCACCCGGTTTCTGTGCAACAAAATAACAATATATCAGAATTGAAATGATAAAGACCATTGCTTTACATATTATAGCACCATAACTTAGTCTTGAATACCAAATAGCATTTTATCATCAAGAAGCATACATCTATGTAATACAGCTATACTTAAATGCTAATGGAAATATCTTTTCCTACGAGCCTTTAAAGGAGGTGTAACTTTTGCTCTTTGATGAATTTGTTACTGAAATATGATATTATGATCATGCTGTATAAAATGACAAATGCAAAATTGTTATTTTTGGTAATACACAAAAGAAATTGTTGTGTTTCCTATAAGAAGATTTTGGTTTGTAGTTCTGTGGATCATTTCAACACAGGAGTATGCAATGAACCGAAAATATCCAACAAGATAGAATAAATATCGTAATTAATTATCCTAAGCAAGTAAAAAGATAGTCTGCACGAGGTAACACCATGTCCAGTAGATAATCAACAGACAAACATCAAACCTTTTCAATGAGATCAAGGATATCTTGATTGTCAATAAATTCAATGTAGCTCCAATTGATTTCTTCTTTTGTGTATTCTTCTTGTTCCATCTTGAAGACATGCTGAAAAACAGAAAATGCTTGTTAAATAACCATGTGTATGTCGTAGGTTATATTTACAATTGCCAAATATTTAAGTACTCCTGAGCAACCTGATTGAAATGTTGTTGGAGTTTCTCATTTGTCAAATTGATGCAAAATTGCTCAAAACTGCAAATAAGAGTAAAGAAATTGCATTAAGATATTAATTATGTTAACATACACGCAAACTCTGAATTCCCTGTAGCAATCATTGTACATGAGGTGGTACTGAATAACTTGGTCCAACCAATAAACATGACTCGTTTAATTGGGTGATCAATATTTTTAGTACAGATCATGCACCTGTTTGTTTTGAAACTCTCGAATCCGTATATGTCCAGCACCCCAATAATGTATTTTGAGTTTGGATCTTGACCAATTGAGCTATTGATCCTATCAACAAGCCTGTAATGCATAATGGTTAATATACAACTACTTTTTGCTTCTCAAAATTTAGCTTAGTCGCCATGAAACTTACCAGTCGAATAACCTCGAGTAAACAACTTTTGCTAATGCATCTCTACTGATAGCAGCAGCTTCGGGATCTAGCCATTTGGTGATGGTCTCGTCACGTGTTACAATTACACGTTTGCAAAGAGAGTCCTCTAAAGATTTCTCATCACACCTGAACAAATCTTTAGCTTATTAAAACAAATACTGAAATACCAATGCTGTTTACTTTGAAATAACTGGCAAAGTAATTACTCACATAAACAATTCTGCAGCAGTTTTTAAGTGGAACCATGATTTTTCATCTTGGGGGGTAGATGAGTCCATTTCCTTTCCCTTTGCAAAATTTATGTTCCCTAGATGAAGAATTGCAGCTACAACTCTAAAAATTGCATCCTGTAGACAAAATAATTTCAATACAACGCAAAACCTAAGATGCTGCAGTTCACACTTTCCGTATTTAGTTTTTTCTAGATAAATTGCTTCTTTAAATATACCTGCTCTGCAGAGGTGATCCCAACAACATCCATTGCATTCCTTGTAGCAATGTACTCTTTTCTTTCATCCATCCCTTCTATCTGATAGCAGTCTGATTGATTAAGATAATGAAATGTCTTCGGATCTCCCACTTTGTATTTTTTTAGATCCTGGAAAAACAAACTATTGTTCAGGAAAGACGCCAAAGACGAGATTTAAGAATGCAACCTATACAAAAAAAATCAGAAAAATAGCACCCAAATAAACTTTCATGTTTAGACAACCATGTGAATTTTTCAATTTTATGGGTAAACCAGAAAAGAGCACATATGATACGCGGACGGTATCAACTTAAGCTGTGGCACTAGCAGTAAACAGTCAAGTCACATTGAATGAAAAGCAAAAGTCTCACTATCACCAACTTTGTTTTAGCTTTGGTTTTAGAACAAATATCTACATGACAGATCGAATTTGTCTGTTTAAGGAGCAGTAACGGAAAAATAAAAGTACAAAGATTCTTTAAAGGTCCAAACCATTGTTCACAAAACAAATAGGTTGAAGACATGCTACCTCTGGTGGTGCAGCACAAAGCATGTAGAAGCAATGATAATTCCTCTCAGGGTTTGATAATTGACAGACACGAGATCTTTCCAGCAAATAAGTTCTGATGGCAGCCCCGGAGATTCGTCCCTTTTGATCAAACTGAATCTCGACAAACTTTCCAAAACGACTAAAGCAACAGCAACAAGCATCTATCAATAATTAATCTACAAAATATGCAAAATTTTCCAAGGGAATAGTAAACGATAATGTATCCCCACCTTGAGTTGTTGTTCCTGACAGTTTTCGCATTACCGAAAGCTTCCAAAACAGGATTGGACTACAAAATCGAAGCAAGCATAAGAATAGTTAGATCATTAAACGACATTTAGAAAAAAGTAACTGTTTTAGAACTTTATTTGAGAAATAAAACCTCTAGAACTTTCTGTTCAACACTTCTTCCATCCGTGGAAGCTCTACCTCCCATGTAAGCAAGATAGCGCATGAGCTGTTTTGTGCTTTCAGTTTTACCAGCTCCACTCTCCCCACTAACCAAAATTGATTGACTTATCCCTTCGTTTATCATCACTCTGCAACAGAATAATGAAATTTTTCGGTTCACACGACGTACTGTAGTCCTTGATTAACAAATTAATACTGGAATGCGATGAGGGTGGAAAAAAGGGTTGTTTAGGTAGGTGGGGTAGCATGTTATAGTATTTTGCGTCAAAAGAGCGAAACACTAACATGAGATTCAACATAACTTGCTAGCTCTAGAGACAGTACCTGTATGCTGCATCGGCAACTGCGAAAGGGTGGGGGCTCAACTCCCCAAATTGTGCCCCTTTGTATTGCGCCATCATATGGCTATCGTATAAATGTGGCAATCTTGTGAAAGGATTTACGGCAATTAATATACTCCCTGTATAAGTCTGGTAGGACCATTTAAACTCATTAGCTTCATTTACATATACGAGATGCTTGTTCACAAAGAAAAGGGAATAGCGGGACTCACGTATATCTCGTTAATATCGTATCTAGATCTTAAGTTATTTAAAACCCCTGGTTCATGTAAATACGCAAGCTTTGTCATGTCATCCACTCCGCATGGAGGTGCTTCGGCATCTTTGGGATATACATTTGATGACTTGGCAACAATCTGCCGATAGAATTAAGACGAAACATATAAGAAAACCTACCCTCTTAAATAAACGGCATCTAAACTATTTAACATCAGAAGCCAGAGGTTAAGAAACAATACTCACCGTCTTTCCTGAAGTAGTAGCCACTTTGATGTTATCGCCAGTAACTTCAATAACTTCTCCATCTAGCCAAGCCTCGACTGGATCTTCCACCCAGACTAGCGACCCGACCCCTAGACTGACTGTCGCCTACAAACACACCCGCAATATTTTTAAAAACTTATCTTTAACAAGTGCCAGTGTCCACTAAGAGATGTATTTTTTTTCTTTTAGGCAAACCATGGTTTCCGACCTTTTGGCCGACTAATCCACGGGGTTCATGTAATGCCCTCCCTTTTCAGGTGGTTATATCGCATTAAGAAATGAATATCAAGCATGAATCGTCCAAGAAACAAAATGACTAGAAATGCAAGTAAACCTATTACTAACTGAATGCATCTCCATCTGGGTTTAAAAAAACCTGAGTCGCTCTGTAGCACTAAGGATCAAAACGCCGAAGCGCAAAGCGGCAGGGCGAAAGCACACACCCCAAAAAGGGGAGCGCATACTTATTACTTGCACATTCTCAATATATTTTACCAAAATTTGATACACCGAACCACATTAAGAACAAAACAGAAAAACAAGCCTTCTCACAGTTAGCCGAGTTCATGCCAAAAGTTATCAACTTATATCTAGGCTCAAACGCATATATACTTTTTAGCTAATTAGTCTAAAATTGGCTATCAATTTAACTTACTTATAATTATAATAGTAATAAGCACATCTAAAGAAGCATAATATACATATAATTTTAAACTCATATTTTAAGGCCTAATATACATAGAGGCCCCAAATAGCGTCCAAGGCGTGCCTCGACCGGGGGCCTTGAAGCATGTGCCTCACTGCCTTTCGTAATTGCAGGCATCCCACAACCGCTATCGGACATGAAGTTGCTTCAGAAAACGCGCCAAAAAGGAAGCTAATTTGAAGATAAGCTATCATTATGTGTCATTAAAAATCTTTCTATACTACACGAACACGCGAGCCGTTTAAAACAAAGAATTTGTTACATTTCCAATCAAACTATCATCATATCAAACTTATTATAAAATAATTATAATTGATATAATAATAAAAACTACTAAAACAGCTGAAAAAAAATAATAAGATGAAATTAAGCACAGATCATAGTGAACATTGAAGTAAATATACCATTAAGGATCAGATCGGGACACAAAAGACTTGAATTGAACAATTACACCTTCAAATTCGATTTGAATATCATGAACTAAAAAAAAAAGCAGCTTAATTTGAGATTAAAAAGAGCTTATTGATGTGTGAAAATAAGCAGAAGAGATCGAGTTGAAAATGAAGGTGAGAGGAAAAATGAAATCCCTAAATTTAGGGGAGCAGCTGATTGAGATTATTAACGAACGACTGTTTCTTTTGGTTTTCTTCTTGTTTTGGGTTCTTTTCTTTACTTCTTCCTCCCACGTTGTTCGGGTTACTTCTTTACTTTGCTCTAAATTCTCTTTTTCATTATTTTAATGGCATTTTCAATTTTTCTTTTTTCTTTTTTTTTCACAAATTATTTTTTTCATAAATTATTGTATACAGACGAGTGTTGTGAAAATTGCTTAACGAAAGATAATTAACGATATACGATATTGTAATAAGTGTTTCATATAACAAATAAAAAAGAACGTCAAAATATTAAATTGTAATTGCAAAAAGTTATAATATGTTATAATTCCACTCTTGATAAACTATCGTATAAACGTGTATCAAACAATGAATGAAGAGGAAAAAACATGTTGTATAATGAACCTTATCTGCCATAGTTTGGTTGAACTCTTGATCAAAAAAAGAGCAACATACTTCAAGTATCTGGTTTGCATAACAACAGGTTTCTAGTTTAGAAAAATTTTCATCAGAAAATAATTGCCTTCCGACAAATTGTTTGTAGTGCTAGATAATCTTGTTTAACATTGTTATTTAACAAATGAAACACAATATTGATTTTAGACCATTTATGTTATTTACTCTATAGCTAACTTACATCAATAGAAACAATACTTTCATAAACTCGTGATACTATTGGATAAATGAATTTTTATCTTAAAAAAATGCATTTTGTATTATTATTGTTTTTTTTTTCTAATTTACTCAATCACAACAATAAAGTGATGAAAGAAAACTTTCGAGTAAAGGAGGTCTACTCTAATCATCCAGACATCTTATGAGATAAATGAAGATTGCAAAGAAGATTGTTGGTAAACAATAAACATGTAACACCCCATTTGTTAAGATGGAATGCTACAATAATTATGGCGTGTCATCAAAGCATGCAAGGTAAATGTCTAAACATTCATGACCATAGATAGAAATACCAGAAACAAACATCGATAGTCTAAGTAACTCACACACAAGCAACATTAAGTACTGTAAATGAAATGACTAAACAATGTCCAAATAAAATAAAGTATGAGAAAGTAGGAATAAATGCATAAGGTAAAAGAGGTTGGATAGCTTCCATCCGAATGCACATACTCTGAAGATCCTACTTTCGCCCTTGGGTACCTGCCGTTTGGGAACATGGAAATGGAAAACGGCTGAGCATAACGCTCAGTGCACGGATATATAGCATAACGTAAAGACATAAATGAATGAAAGCATATAAAGCATGAATTGCAGCGGAAATGAATAAGTCCTGGGAAAACCTAGGCGTATAACATGTTTACTGGTTTTAGTTCTGAAAACATAGCTTATGTTACTTATGAAAATATGTATTAGTTTAATATACCAAAAGCCAATATAGGTCATGAGGTCAACAACGTGCATGAATACTTGAAGGGGTTACCTCGTCATGCAAATTAGAGGGGATGCCTCTAATTAATTGGTAATGGGTAGGAGGGATCAGCTCCTTGTGAAGGATGCAAGGCACACACCACATTCACCATGAAATTCTGACTAAAACTGAACCTAGGATGCACCCATACGCCCCACATGATAATAATAATATAATAATAGCCAAATAACTAGAAAGGACGCCACGGGCTATCACTCCGTTGTGGTGAAATCATAACACTAGTGCCTCTAGTGTTATGGTTATGGTACCTCCATAACTAGGTGAAACTGGTCATGCATGTATATGGCTAAGGTAACTAATAAAACATAAGCATTTAATCTATAACTACTGGGGAAAACAGTTGGTTGCATACGAGAAATCCTAATAAAGGAAGAGGTTGTCCTTATTGAAGGACGGAAAATCTGTACCTTATGTCCAGTAGAAGCTAACGAAAACGTTGAAGAAACTACTCCGCCTTGACGAATAATACTACATAAGAATGGGAACGTGTATGAGTTGTCTGAGTTACATGTGTTTTACTGGTTCTGTGTGTTATTAGCTTATTATGCTAATTTCGTCATGTTTTACTGTTTACTGTGTTAGCTGTAGTTATTCTGATGTTCTGTTGGGTATTACTCATGTATTAGTATATTATAATACTTGTATTGTAATACTAAGTAACTTTCTAAAAATAACAGGTTTCCATAAATAGTAAGTTTCTAAAAATAGAAGTTTCAAAAAATAGTAAGTTTACATAATTAGAAATAAGCTGGATTATTAATAATAAGTAAAGTTTCATTGGTATAATACAAGCCATGGTTATAGCTTATTAATTAAATAACTTGGTTAATTTAATTAAACTATACATTATAAGAATTTAATTAAAGATACATGTTTTAATTAAATTAAGCAACGTAAAATACTTTAGGTTATACATGAAATATTAATTTTAATATTTAACCTAAGTCATGAATTTAATTAAATTAAAAGTCTAGTAATTAATTTAATTAAACATATTCTTGATTTAAATATTATCCTGAAACCCGAACCCGTGTTTTAAAAATTAACCCGAGCCCGAAACCCGGGATCACACCTAAGCCGAGCCAAAAAAGCCCCACCAGCGGCTAGACCGGCTAGCCGGTTGCTACTAGTGGCTCACGGTTCCCACTGCCGAGCCATGGCGGCTCGTTTCACACACTGTTTATGTTGTTCGGTTCCCGCTGTTTTCACTAAGAGTCCCACCGAGACCCTAATGGTCTCGGTTGACATGAAATCAAGCCAAAGCAAACACCCCCGACTCGCGGTCGGTTCTCGTGGCCGGCGTTCGAACCAAACGAACCCCACACCGAGACCATGAGGTCTCGGTTGGGCAAAACAACCACCACTGAGAGCTCCGTTGCTCTCGGTTTGGTGCTCGGCCGAACAAAAAAACACCAAACACCCCATTAATTCCATGTTTAATTAATCCCACATGTTTTATTTACTTGTTTTTAAGATTAATTAAATAAGAACACGAATTCAATAAAAATTTAAAAAGAAAAGGAAGTGTTTTGAATTACCGAACACGTGGAAGAAAAGATTTAGATCACGATCACGTACACACAAAGAATTAATAACCAAAATCGTCCGGTTTGTCCTTGTGGCTTGAGGTGGTCGGCGGCAAGAGAGGCAAAGAGGAGGCAAGGAGAACTTTTTCTGTAAACCTAAATTATGTTAAAGTTTTCCCTGTGTTTTTGTTTAACATAGAATTAGTTTGGGTCATGGGCCAAGCCCACCCTTTTCCTTTCTTTTTTGTTTAGCCGCGGCACATGGGGAGCGCACGGGGAAACCCTGTTAGCCTCAAAATATTTACGTGATTTTTCCCGAGTAAAATTATTTACGTGTACGTTCATGTTTAATTATCGTGATTTTTTATATGTCGTGTACTTAACACATTTATAATATATACGTAACTACATGTTATTAAATATCGTGACACGTGAATTATATTATAGATGGAAAGTTTTAATTTTACCGTATTTTTGTATGTTTACTGTTCATTGTGTACTGTTCATGGTATTTTAATGCGGGTTTTACAAAACATCTATGAATAAAATATTAAGCATGTGTTTAAACATTATTTTTTTAAAATTAGACAATGACTTGCACTCAAAAGGAGGTCTAAACTAATTATTTAGACATGGGTCATTCTGATGAAGATTACAAGCATCAATAACACAACTCAATTTTGGTTGTCTTTTTCACGTACATATACAATCACTATGTTGGTTTATTCGACATAACATTTAGGGCTTGGCGAATCATGAAGGCCAACACCAACAAGATAAAAATCATCAATACGATCTTCGTCACATATCAAATGTCGTAATTGTGTTTTGTCCAGTAACAAAGTCCCCGCGACGATGGATGTAGGGAAAAATTATCACTTAAAACCACATATATAAATAAACCTATAACTTTCATATGTATGTATAGACGTCGTTATGTTAAATAATATGTTCACAGTTACAATAACTAATGATGATTGTAACCTAATGTAATATAAAGTTATTAGTTTATTCTAATTTAATTATTTTTATAATGCATAATTTCCATATAATGCATCTACAAAAGTTTCAAACTGTGTAGTATAATAGTTTTCTGTTGTTACATTAATTATTGAATACTTTTCGAGATTAGTATTAGAATATTTGAATATTTTACATGTAAGCAATAACTTCCATTTATACATTTTCAATTTTTTACTTTTCAAGAAACGAGACTACACCCATTATATGTAGTAATACGGTGATAGAACATTTTTTAGCAATTATTTTACGATTTTAACAAGATATTGGTAATTAAATACAATCACTTTTACACATCCACTCAATTTGCCCAACAACTACGACCAAACAATGGTTTCGTAAAAAAATACACCGATACAACCATCGTGAACACAAAGATAAATTAGTAATCTAACCAATATACAAAATTACTATTAAATTGATAGTAACATAATTCAAAATTCAGCACCTTTTAAAAGTAATTAACAAAAAGTTACATATTAAAATTTTTCTTTTTTAATTTAACTACAAGTCAAAATTCAAGTTGCGAGTGATTCAAATTAGTAATCTAACAAATATACAAAATACTATTAAATTAATAGTAACATAAAAGTAATTAACAAAAAGTTACTTTTTGAAAGTTTTCTTTTTTAATTCAACTACAAGTCATTGGTAACTTAAACTCAAAGTGTGAGTGATTTAAATTCAGCAACAACAATCGTTCTATTATATTCAAGTAAAACTAATGAAGAAGCAAAACATAAACAAAAATTTAATAATTACAATACATCAAGACAAGATTCACTTGTCAATTTTAACTTGTATTCCAATTGAAAGTAATGTTCATAACACAAACTTAAAGTTTCATACATTTTATATCAAACACAAGTAAAAAGCAACATAAAATAAGCCATCATTCAGGAGTCTTATATGCGTGAAAACAAAATTAAAATTTACTTTTACATTTTATGAACCAATGCAATAAATAAATAAAAAAAACCTTTATAAGAAACACTTCATATGGATGCGTAATTGGCGGGTTGTCCACCCAAACCATAAGCAGTAGTAGTTTTATATTGGTCTTTTCTTTTATGTGCTTACACTTCTTCTCAATAGATGTTTCATTTTCACATGTTTCATCTACAAAACATACAAGAACATTAACTTTGGACTAACAAATTTTTGAAAATAATGGGGTAAAAGAGCATCATTTGGTTAAAATTACCTTTTTTTTACAAATGTAAAATATATTGAATAAAATGAAGATTGTTTACAAACTAAAGCACGAGGTATTATCAAAGTGAGACAAACCCCCTACAAAGATAAACACTTGCCTTAGGAACTAAAATAAAACAAGCAAATGGACATTTCCTTTACTGATACAAATCAAGAGAATGAAACTCTATAATAGCCAAACCTACCATACTATGAAACTTCATAACAATCTTTATCAGCCTATTCTAAAACTTTATAATCATCTTTAACAAAAACAAAACTTCAGATGATAAATCTCTTAACTGCATAATTCAAACACGCCGCATTTTAGTGGGAAGGATCGAAGTATAGGAACGAATCTACATTTTCAACATTTTTATCCCTCTTTTGTGAACTACTAGAGATTTAAGATGAATCACAAAAGGATCCTAACAATGAAAAACACTTGAAGGGAAAGCTGACATCTTAAATTACAATAACTTGAGAACTAAGTAAAAGTTGCTAGCACGACTCATGAAATTAGAACTAAATGATATTGACAAATGAGAATCACTAGCTAACTTTGAGATCCTAAAGCAACTTGCACTTGTGAGCATCATAGATGAACTTTGCAAGTATATTAGATTAATGAAACAACTATAGCCGAGATTGATTAAAATAGATTTGCGACCTTGATAATGATAAATAGTTGTTCTTGAGATATTGTCATTCTTGTTCAAAAGAGGGAATGAGGTATGTTAATATGTCATTATTGCCCACCTTAGACAAAAAGTCACTAAACATGTTATGTCTTGAACAAAACGATTTTCCATCTACAGGGATACCCAATGAGACCCTAAGGATATTACATAGAAAAGAATTCATAGTCTTTAGAATCACCTTGAAATGGTGAACAAATTTCATCGTCATCACCTTTATACACACTATTGTTGTTCCTTACTTTAACTCTACCTTTTTGCTTGATTCTATTTGAGATGTTACTGGTATCCCATTTATTTGTTCTCTGAAATGGAGTCTGAGCAAATCTCAATGCCTTATTGCAAATCGCATGACATTCAGAAGTTTGTTTATCAATGATTTGAGTGTGCATGATGTTGATTGTAGGTTTTCTTTTATATACAAAGGTGATTCTACAGCTCAAAACAAATTGAGGTTTGAAGATTTACATGGGATAGATAGAGAGTTTGTAGTATCAATGGTTTGAATATGTTGTATCACGTGTTTTTTTAAAGAGAGCTACAAAGATGAAGAAGGTGTGCGTATATGTTACTTTCAAAGGGTTTTTCTTGATCAACGAGAATTGGTTTGCTTTTGACAATACGAGGCTCGTTAGATAAAGCAAAATTTACTTTTTCAAAAACTTTTGAATATATAGTAGTTGTGAAGTCGAGAGATCATTTGTAGATAATACTTCCCAAGAAGTTAGTGTTAACCACCAAGTTGTCCTTTCCTATTGGGGAATCCCCACAAGTTATACCGTTGGAGTTTTGTTTCAAATTTGAGTTCAAACTTTGAATCTCTTAACCACAATCTGGATTGCGATATGTATCAAAAGGTTGTTTTTATTGGAAATATGATTGTATATATGACGTAATGCTAGAAAAGAGATTAATGTTGTTGGGATTTCGATAATTTTCGAAACCCATATCGGTAACGAAGTCATCTTGTTGATACTAATGGCTCTATTGCCACGAATGGATCTTGTATCATATGTTTCTATAAAACAAAATACATAATATGCATGATGTATAAACGAGTTCCCGACTAAAAGAACTTTTCCTCATAACTTAACAATATTTGTAGTATTGATCCGTCATTCATACTCAAACAGTATTCCTCTTATCTCGAGCCACTCAAATCTTGAATAAAAAAATTCTTTTTAAGTCATAGGTTGAATCTTGAAGAATCCATTATCTTCAACAAAAGGGCCTTGGAAGAGATGATTATAATCTTCAAGTTTAAGACATTGGATTGTGGCTCCATGAAGACCCCAATGGAGAGATGTTTTCTACTAAAATTCGGCGTCTCTCCAACCATGATGAGAACTTTTCTCGATACATTATATCCTTATCTATAATAAGAACCGAAACACCAAGAGAATGTGTTATTTTCGTGTTGGTTTGTAATGTGAGACACTTGGTCGGCTTCGTCCGAATACATCGTCGGTTTGACATTCATCGCCATGTGACCTTAGTTGTATCTTTGCCAAGCAAACACAAACACGTTTACCAAATAACACTTTTACCGTGCATAAAAAGTATTGCTTCTTAAGCTTGCTCGAATGAAGAATACTTAAGAAAATCAAAGCTTCTTTGTTTTATCCATGACATTTCATAATACATCCAAAATTCTTAAAATAATAAAAAAATAACTTGAGGAGTTGTGGTGAAAGAGATGTTACCTAAGTAAATAGTCGTGATAATTGGAGAAGCTTGATTGTCTTTTGTGTTGATCCTCGTGTTAGTAGTTGTAGTCGTCGATGTTTGTTGATCATTGGGGATACTGATGGAGGTCGTCATCGATCACTTGCTACTCTTTTTTTTAGATAGCTTCATAGATAGGGTTTCACATGTACGGTAATTTCAATTTTTCTAAGCTAATAAGTATAAATAATACGTACTCATACTAAAAGAGCATATTAGGTGTGATGACTTAAGTTAAAGTGTCATTTGTACATCACATCGTTTTCTTTAGTTTGTACCAAGCTTCTATAGTAGTGGAGCTTTTTAATAAGTTTATATTGTGTCAAATCATAAACGGTTATTTCCAAAAAATGGCCCATAAACAATGGGTCACCACATTTTTGGCCAACAATTTTCAGGTTTCCCAAACTGACCCAAGGCGACCGAGACAACCAAGGTAAACGAGGCAACTCCATTCATAGTTAGACACTTTTAATTCCTTAACCGTGTATTTCGGAACATATTGCGTATAAAAAATGGAGGCAACATTCATTTTATACACGAGACAATCCTAAATAAATAAAAAATGTTTACATATTTTTCATTTGAACACGAGGCAACCTAATTTTTTATACATTATTTGAAGGCAACCTTAGTTTTATTCTTGCTTCCTCATTTAGTTCCAAACATTCGCCGCCATCAAGGGTTACCAAGTGGTGGCCAAACTTCATTCAAATATGAAGTAACAGCCGTGTATCACGCAGAATGTTAATAGGTTTATTCAATAAACAAAACAGTACAAGCTCTTAAACCTTTTTCTAACAACACTCTTCTCTTTTGCCGACGTAAGGGTAGCTTTCGTCTGAAGCTAGGCCTCCATGCTCTTTAATGAAGTCGAACGCAGGTATCATGAACCCTCCATCACATCCTTTGTTTTGTGCAACACCACAATCGAGAAGCTGTTGTTCTATTAACGTTAGTAGCTTTCCGGTTCTTATCGAATTTATTCTTTCGACTACACTAACTGCCGAAAAAGCCCAACAACTTCCTATAGCATTGAATAAGGGAAGTATTAATTGAAAGATCAAATGTTTGAGAGTTTAAGACACGAATTTTTATGATTGGCGACAACAAGATCTTCAACAACAGATTTTTGGCGAGTCAATGGCGGCAACTCCTTTTTCTGGCGGTGACATGTGGTGGTTGTAACAAAAAAGCTAGATATTGTGTTTACCCTTTTCACATTATCAAATTTCAAAAGGTTGCCTTAATTCTTGTATAACCCTTATGATCTGACTCCGTATTTTTTAAGTTGCCTCGGTATTAAAGAAAAAATATATAGGTTGCCTCGATTTTGTATATTGTATATACGAAAAAAATTAAATAAATTTTTTTGGTTGCCTCATATATAAACTGGTGGTTGCCTCTATTTTTAATACATCACATGTTCATAAGTTTGGTATTAAGAATGACACACGACACCATATAATTGGAGTTGCCTCGGTTGCTTGGATTTCTTTGGTCGCCTTGAGTCATTTTTGGAACATTTCAAGTTGAAGATCAAAAAAGGTGGTGACCCTTTGTTTAGGGGCCCTTTTTAAAATAGCCCAATCATAAATGTATATAGTTTTTGTACTATACTATATAACCCTTATGTCACTATGTATTAAGGGTCCGTTTAGTTTATAAGTGGTATTAGGATTTGAGAAACGTTTGAAAGATATGAAGACAGATTTAAGTAATGATTAGGAAAGATAATATATATTATTATATAAAAAACATTTGACTTATATATTTAAATAGGTTTATAAGTATATTTTCAGATAGAATAATAAATGAAATTAATAAAGTAAAAAAGAAAGAACTGCTGAGAAAATGAAATGGCTAGTCGTGTAAAAAATATGATGAAATTCCATCATTTTCAAGTAAGAGCATTCACAATGCTTGAAGTGTTCAATGACTTTGAGGATTTATTGTATTTAATGCAACTATCATTTAGTGACTATAATTTATATCAAAGACTTTTTGTATGTAAAGCTTTTCATAAACCTTACCTTACCTTACAATGGCAAAAAACACATCAAAGGACTTTTGTAATAATGAAAAGTCATTCACAATTTATAAGAACTGAAGATGCTCTAACAAACCAAACTAATACTGTTAAGATTTATTTTATTCGAGTAGTGTTATGCCCGCTAACCAAGCGGGCCCTAAGCTTTTACAAGAATATGATATACATATATATTTAATTATGAAAAAATATTAATATTTTGAACCTTTTCATATTATAAATATATAAATAAAGGGGTGTTGCTTGGTTGTAATGTAATGAGGATTAATGCCCGCGCTCCGTAGCGGGGCATTTTGAAGCGATGTACTTAGAATTTAGCGATTTGAAATTGCATAGAGCAAAAAAAATCTACTATAACAACTTCTGTAAGAAAATATAAACTTTCATATGCCAATAAAATAGGATCTGGGCTGATTCTATTTCTATAAACTGCAGTAGCGATTTGAAGATCATATACAAATAAAAGACTCAGGTTGGTGATGACATAAATCAAACCATACTTATGGGATATTTGTGAATTTAGATATAAATATTTTAGCTCGTATTGCAGCAAACCATCTCATGGAGAGAGAGACAACAACATCATACATAAGTTAGACGTGACTTTTTTTTCAAGTCCATGTGACAATGCGGAATGCTATATAAACTGTACTACTTGAATATAAAAAGGAGAAAAGGTGACCATTACCAAAATATGGACTATGACTATCTGCTCATTCAGTTACAATTCCAACTATCAAACATATGTATAATTCAAACAATACATTGTTGAAATATCATAAAGAGAATTGTCAATTTTTGCGTAAGGCTAGTTGAAAAGTAACAACCTGAAATTTAAATTCACATATCCCAATAGAAGCAACTTTATAATCTAAACAGCAACAACTATATTACTGTATCGTCACTGCTATGCTATTGGTATGCATCAGATAATTTGCGTACTTATAAGCATCGTGACCCTGGATATGGATGTGTTGGTCATCATCTGATATGCGTACTCTAACATCTATGTGACTTCAGATTCATATGCTTCGACATACTACCAGGATTTTGGTACTTGGGTTGAACTGCAATCCAAAAATTCAGTTAGTTACTTTCTACTTAAATAAAATAGTAACATTAAATGGAGAGTCGGTCTACCTCATGTACTACATTAAATCCTTTGTTAGTTTAACTAAGCCATAGTTGTCACTATCGAGCTTTTGAGCCTTTTAGGTCTGATTCAAACTCTTCCCATGACAAATTAGCAACAATCCTGGTTGCGTATATTTTATGACAGATATATAAAAAATAATAGAGCTGTTATACCTACAAATATTTATAACATACCATTTGTAGCTACGAACCTCAAACACATTACTACGAACTCATTATTATTTGGAATTTTTCATACTTTTCAATTTATACTATCCATATTGTTGATGAGGTTTCACTTCAACGTATCGGTAAATTATGTATGAAGAACAATGCATACATCAATTGCATAAACACCACCCTCAAAATATAATATTAGCTAATGTATGCTACGTTTTGATATTTCTATCGATATAATGCTTCATGTGACATACATGAGCACACAAAAATGTCTAAAAAAGAATATTACTGATGCAACACTCGATAAAATTACCGATAATGCTATAACAATCATGAGCATAACTGACTTTCAGTAAACATGTCTTTTATAAATAATTTAAGACAGAGAAAGGGGTTGCATAAAACATTTCTACTTTATACACACAACCTCTACCCTATGTAAATGAAAGGCTAAAGCATATAACCATACCACAATCATCATGATCGTCGGTATCCAGCGCTAAAGCAATCCCCTTCTCTACTTGCTTAGCCAAGCCAGCGGTAAAGGTTCCTAGTAGAAAATGCAGAAATCAGACCATAAAGTATAAACAAACAGATATTTCATGAAATTCAAAAGAATAACTTAATCCCATAGATGAAAACACTGTGATAACAAACAAAGCTAGTTAACAACACGCGAAGCGCCATTATTAATTCAATAAGCACAGAAGAAATAATGCAATAACATTGAAAGCTAATTACCAACACCATGGAGACATAATTCATACGCATAACAAATAGTATCAACAGTATCAACCATAACACATACCATAACTAAATCACAAACCTAAATAGAGTTTTTTATTCCTTTTTATTAAAATAATAATACCCCCGAAACCACCACCATAAATAAAAACCCTCTGTTCTCACAGCATAATTTTTCAAATGTAGGACTAATAAATGTAACTGGTATATGTAGTTTGCACATCGAACCTAACCTGGCCTACGAAATCAAGAGAACGTGAGCCTTAGTATTTTTCAGCATGGAGGTTTCTTTTAATTTTCTTTAAATGCCTTTTAGGCTTATCCAAAAAGACAACATCTAAAAGGATGGTATGCTACTTAAGATCAAATTCAACCAACAATAACTAAATCAAAAGAACATGAATCAGAAACATAGATATAAAAAAATAACATGAATCAAAAGTATAGATATAAATAAATACTAACATGGATACGCGTAGACATGATCAATATGCTAACTACAGAGGAAGATAAGAGTTGATACGAGCGTTGCCTTCTTATATCGAGGACACTAAAAAGTATAATTCTGAATTGATGATATAGGTATCTTGGTTCTTTCATTCCGCATTTTCAAGCTAAGCTAATAATCTTTTAACTTCACTTATTAAAAAAGTCAGAACGCAATTCTAACCATATATAAAGAATCATATGAATGAAGGCATAATCTTTAAGAAATATGGCTTAAGATTTTTAACACGGTGGAAAATCCAACCTTAGGAACTTCTTAAGAAATCTGGCTTAAGCTTTTTAACACGGTGAACATATTCAGAAAACCAAGATGATGATTCGTCTACCCTTTGGCCTAAAATGGTTTTCACAAATACTTGTCTGAAATGGTATCAAAAGCAAATTTAATCTAAAATAAAAAAACATAGCAATAATGTATTAGCAACAGCTCTACCGTGAACTATAGAGATTGATCACATGTGCTTGGTACCTCGTCAAAACTGAGGTCTTTTGTTTGTATTATTAAGAATCTGCACACAAAAGAGGAAAATAAAAACGTCAAAACTGATATGATTTGAAATTGAGTATGATTCTGAGAACGAAAAATTGGGTTTCATTTATGTTATAAAATAGATAAAACATACTCATTACGCCTTAAACACTGACCAAACACCAAAACCATTACCATCGCAATCAAACAACCCTAATTTCAAAAGCAAACAATGAATCAAATAAACTAAATCCTAATTGACAATTAGAAAAACAATACATATCACAAAACTTACGTTATGATTTTTCATTCTTTTTCTCGACCTTGTAATTGAAAAAAACAAATAATCAAACGCAAAATTTTCTAACATCAATTACCAATATGTCAAAAACTAATCATAGTTCAAACATGAATAAAATTAATTAAACACACATATTTTATAACATCAATTATCAATATTTCAAAAATAATAATATTTCAAACATCAAAAAATAACTAAAACCTTTATACGCAAGGTTGTTTTGTTAGGTCAATTCAGTGCCTAATGATCTCACTGATGGATTTAAATAACAATCAGCCTAAGTGAAATATTATCCTTTAACATAATGACGTCACTGAGTGAACAGTCACTCAGTGAGTTACCTTCAAGTTCCTAAACTGAGTCTAAAAGAAAGACTCGAACATTCAGAGAGGCGAAGTTCAATGAATGATATAACTAAGACAAAGAAGAAGGTGATGGGTTCAGTGAGTTGTGGCAATAGACTTACTGAACACCATACGATCTCCCTGAAGAAAAAAGCATCCTCAAAGACTGAAGTAAAGGCAGGATAAGTTGAATTGTGATAAGATGCAGTACATCACACAATTAGCGTGACTTACCCTTTTGGGATAGAGACAGTCTAAAAGGACTTATGTCCTAATACTTAGATTAGGCTAAGACAAGATTGTACACTATACCAGTAAGACAAGAATTACACATGGGAAATTCTTTGTCTTATGTCTACCTTTGCTTCTATAAATAGGATGGTTGTAAAAGGAGAGAAACAAGTTTGTGCACTAAATGCTTTAGACATTCACAAACAAAGTTCTCTCTTCCAAATACGATCAAACACACTTGAGTTCTAAACTCTTGTTGATAGAATCGTCAAGCTTAGCAATCGTTAGTATTGGTTTAACTTGTTAGTGAGGAGATCACCAAACATACATTGTCTATTCAATCCTGATTGTAGCTTCGCATACAATAGGGTATGATTCTTTAATAAATTAAGAGTTAAACGTTGAAAACCTTTTGTGTTATTTACTTTACATTGTCTTGTGTTTTTACATTACATTACCATGAATTAGGTCTATACTTAGTATTCTTAAGTATAACACTAATTAAAAGGGACCAACAAGTGGTATCAGAGCAGTAGGATCATAAAACTTTTTAACTACCATCTCAAAGTTTTCAAAACCTTGATCCGTTATGGCTGAAAGTAATGTACCTCAACTTGTCAACAAAAAGGGATCAAGTTACTCTGTTAACGCTCCTAAGTTAGAAGTTGAAAGATTTAATAAAAGGAAGAAAAGAATGCTATGTTATTTGATGAGAATGGAACCTTATTACATTACTTGTATTAAGAATGGTCTATTCAAACCAAAAACAGCAGCAGGTGATGACAAACCTGAAACCAATGGTCTGACGATGAAAGGAAAGTGGTTAATAAAGACCAACATCTCAAAAGCATCATAATATCTTGTCTTCCTGGCGATATTATGGAGGTTGTCATCGAGTGTGAGACGGCCAAAGAGACTTGGACAGATCTTGTTCATAGTTTCGAAGGACCATCCGACACAAAGGAAAATCGGATTATGGACCTGAAGTTAGAATATAACACTTTCAGGGCCAAAACCATCTGAAACACTTCCTCAGACTTATACCAGATATAAGACCTTGCTTAATGAGCTATCAAATGACGGGGTGAAACTGTCTAAGCATGAAATCAATGTTGGTTTTATGAACAGTCTCCCTGAAAAATGGATTGGTTTCTCTCAAGGACTGAGAAATGCCAATCACATTCAAACTCAGGATCTAGCAGGCATCTATGGAAGATTTATCTATGAGGATAATCTAATAAATAGAAGATATCCTGAGTCTAAGAAGGCCTTAATAACAGACACCTTAGCCAAACCAACCCTTTTGATCGTGGACCCGTTACAACTGCTTTTTACTCAAATGCAATTGTTCAAGATTTTCAGGAGAGACCTCAGACAATGAGGTTGATGAAAGATTTAGTACTGAATACATAAGGGATCTAAATAGGGAATTTCATGAAAGAGCCATGTTGGCAAATACCAAACGTTATATCAAAAGAACTAGATTTGATGGAAATCAATCCACCGAGGGAGTGGATTATTACCGATGTGGTAAAACTAGGCATTTTTGCAAAATATTGTCTTTCAAAAACTCCATTGGCCTCATATAAAAGTCAAAATTCATCATCAAATGACAACTTTCAACCTAAGTTTACACCAAAACTGATTCAGGCTTCTCCAATTAACCAAAGTTTTCATAATAATAAGAAAATTGAAAGGATTATAGGTCTAAGTACAAAAAGGTCAAAGCAAAGCTTGCACTCTTAGAAGCTGGACCTTCAAATACTCAGACTCAAAAACCTCCTCAGAACAAAGCCAAAGGACTGGTAGCTGAAACCTTTGACTGGGACGATGAAGACTTGTCCTCAAAAGATGAGGAAGTCAGATATCAAATGTTGATAGCTCTAGCTGATGAGGAACTATCAGTTGGAAAGAGTCATGCTTGAAATGGAGAATGGGTCGACATCACCATGAGAAAGGTAAACATGATCCTCTCTATGGATGAAGAGTCTGATTGACAAAGGATGCTTAAGTATATAAATATTGATTTATCGTTTGTTGAAGAGCATAGATTAAGCCTTCTTTCAAAATATAATAAACTTGTTTTTGAATTAAACAAATGTAGAGAAGATTTATTGATTTTAAAACAAGCCAAACTTGAAGCAGTAAGTTGTTAACTTCATAACACTAAACTTACTAAAATTAATCATGCTCTTTAAGAACAACTTAAAAAAGAAAAGCGCATCAATGAGAAATGGACTAATAGCTCTACCTTAGCCTCTCAGTGTATAAACAGCCAAATTCCTACCCAGAAGAAGAAAATTCTTAGGGCACACGAACTCACTGAGAAACCACTTACTAAGGAATCGAGTGAAAAGGAATTTCTCCCAGCCTCAGTAGGGTTTGATCATGAAACGGTACCGAAGTCAAAAGACTGGGTGAAAAGATCAAACCCTGAGAGTGTGTTACCTAATTTTGACACTGGCAAAATATTAATACCTGAATCTCAGGCTGTTAATGAATTACTTGGTCTTAATGAGAGGACTGATGTCCCTAATAAATCCAGTAACACTGAACCATCAAGTGTTGCTGAGGACGTTCAGACTACTCTACCACCTTTTAAAACTCTTCAAGGGGAAAGTCCATGTTCTGAACTAATTCCATTATCTTATTGAGAACACTCACCCAAAGGAAGAGCTGGATTAGGTTGTCCTGAACAAACAAAGCCCTAATCAAAAGAGACATCAAGTCACACTGAGTTAGGAACTGTCAGTGAGAAAACAACCAAACCTATCTATCCCTTAGGGACTCCTATAAACTCAGTCAACTCCATTCCTGTTGTAAATCAATATGAGTTAAGTAGATTGTTCCAACTATTCTTGGAAGAGAAGCTGAACTTAGCCTCTAAATCTCAGGGTGAATCCTCTATGTCCTCACAGCCTGAATCATCAAAAATCAACAAAACTAAACCTGAGTCTTCCAAGAAGGTTAAAACAAAGAAACCCTCCTGTGAATTATGTCACTACATAAATCATACCACTGATGATTGTTCTAAAGTTCTTTATTGCATGAAGTGTAAAAGTGAAGATTACAGGACAAAGATGATGAAATACACATGGCTTCTATTAGAAATGCTAATAGTTACAAATCTCAGCCTTACAACTATGGGCCCGCCTCTAAACAAATCAAGAAATCCAAGGCTAAGACTTTCCCACCATATATACATTGTGACATCTTTAATCATAGGCCTGATGATTGTGTATACTACCCTGAGTGTGAAATTTGTAGAAGCAATGATCATACTACCTCATGACACAATAGGATAATTATGGTCAGGAGAGCATGCTAGCTGAGTCATCTCAAAATACTGAATCCTTAGTAGGACTAAGCTACAACACATGTGGAATCAATGTTCATTCCACCTCATACCATGCTGAGTTTGAATACTTCAAACGGGGTGAAAGACGTCAGGCTCCTAGAGCCAAAGAGCATACTAGAAAGTGGGCTCACAAGAGAAACTAATCCACCTCGTTATTTGTGTAGAAACACTTCAAGGAACCTGTCTGGTACTTAGACAGTGGGTGTTCAAGAAGAATGATAGGGGTCAAAAGTTATATGCATAAATATGTGGAACAACCAGGTCTTAAGGTAGTATTTGGTGATAACTCATCTTGTGTTACTGAGGGATATGGTTCAATAAAATGTGGTGGAATTGTTTTCTCAAAAGTGGCATTTGTAAATGGTCTGAAGTATAATCTCATAAGTATCAGTCAATTGTGTGATGCTAAGTACATCGTTCAGTTTGATGATAAGCAAGGAACAATCTTCAATGCTAACAAAGAAATTGTTTTGACTGCTCCAAGAAGAAATGATGTATATGTCTTGGACATGTCATCTGTAAATCTCTCAGACGCATGTTTCTTCGCTAAAGCCTCAGACTCTATCAATTGGCTTTGGCACAAGAGACCGTCATATCTCAATTTCAAAGACATAAACAAACTTGCAAAACAAAGCAAAGTTCTTGGCTTACCATCTCTTGTTTACTCAAAAGACAAACCTTGTTCCGCCTGTAAAAAAGGTAAACACAAGAGAGATTTTTTCAAGCAAAAACAAAACTTTTCTATCAGAAAGTGTCTCCATCTTCTTCATATGGACTTATTGGGCCTGTCAGTCCCATGTCTATAAATCATGAGAAATATACCCTTGTGATTATTGATGAATAATCTAGATACATATAGGTATACTTCCTCAAAAAGAAAAGTCAGGCTCCTGAATTCATCATGTCTTTTATCAGGCAAGTAGAAAATCAAAATGACACCAAAGTCAAACAAATAAGGACTGATAATGGGAGAGAATTCAGGAACCAAGAGTTTGAGAGTTTTTGTGATGAGAAAGGAATTTCTCAGGACTTCTCTTCTCCCTACACACCTGAACAAAACGGTGTGGCTGAAAGGAAGAATATAACTCTCATTGAAGCTTCAAGAACCATGCTCAATGGATCCAATCTTTCAAAACACTTCTGGACTGAGGCTGTGAAAATAGCTTGCTATACTCAAAGCTGATGTATCATTGTCAAAAGACATGATAAGACTTCTTATGAAATATTCAGGGAAAGGATTCCAGATATAAGCTATTTACATGTGTTTGGATGTCCTACGTTCATTCACAATCAAAAGGATCATCTTGGTAAATTTGATGCAAAGGCTGATGATGGATACTTTCTTGGATACTCTTTTGTCTCTAAAGCCTGTAGGGTCTTTAACACAAGGAGACAACAAGTTGAGGAATCATTCCATATCACATTTGACAAAAGTATAGATGCCATTAACTTTACAAATCAATCAATGGAAGAGACCGGAATTAATGACTCATCAAGATATCCTCCTGATGAGTATGAACATAGTCCCTCAAAACAATATCAAACTGATGTTGATATATCTTTCCATATATCACCTCACGATAGGTCAATCAATAACTTGATCACAAATCAACATGTCCCTGAAGTTATATTTACTCAGGCTGAAGAATCAATTGATTCTCTCATCCATGCAGACACTGAGGGGACAATTGATGAGAATGATGACCTACAAGTCACTGAAAATCCTTTAGTGAGAAGTGATGATCCAGTAATATGTACTGAACCACCAGTCCCTGATAATCATCAATTATCCTCAAGATCTAATCCAAGTCCTCAGGACAAATGGTCTAGACAACAACACATAGAACTTGTAAATATAATTAGTGATGTGTCTGAGGGGATGCTCACACGCAGTCAGGCTGCTAAACTTTTTGCTGCCTCAGCCCATGAATGTCTTTTTGTAGGCTTTCTCTCTGAAATTGAACCCAAAAAGGTTTCAGAGGCCCTAACACATCCAGGGAGGGTTGAGGCTATGCAAGAATAAATCAATCAATTCCTCAGGAACAAGGTTTGGAAACTTGTTCCTCTCCCTAAAGGGAAATCAGCTCTTGGCACAAAATGGGTGTTCAAAAACAAGACTGATGAAGATGGAATTATTATAAAAAAATAAAGCTAGGCTTGTTGTTCAAGGGTGCGGTCAGCTTGAAGGCATTGATTATGAAGAGACCTTTTCCCCTGTTGCAATAATGGAGGCCATCAGGATCTTCCTTGCCTATGCTACATACATGAACTTCAAAGTTTTCCAAATGGATGTGAAAAGTGCCTTCCTGAATAGCAAGATCACTAAGGAAGTTTATTTGGCTCAGCCTCCTGGTTTTGAGAGTTCTGAGTTCCCTAACCATGTCTATAAACTTGACAAAGCCCTATATGGACTTAAACAAGCACCAAGCGCATGATATGAAACTCTCTCTACCTTCCTGATAATGAATAAATTTGTCAGGGGGAAGATAGACAATACCTTGTTTATCTTCAGAACCAAAGAGGATGTTCTGCTAGTTCAGATATATGTTGATGACATCATATTCGGATCTACTAACTATGACCTTTGTAGAAAGTTTGAAAAACTTATGACAAAGAAATTCGAAATGAGTATGATGTGTGAATTAACATATTTTCTTGGACTACAAATTAAACAGGGGAACAAAGGGATCTCAGTCTGTCAAGAAAAATACACAAGAGAAATACTTAAAAAATATGACATCTCTGAGTGTGCTTCAGTGAAGACTCCCATGGTTCCCCCTAACAACTTAGGTCCTGGTCTCACTGGTAAACCAGTCAATCAGACCTTATTCAGGGGAATGATTGGATCATTAATGTACCTAACAGCAACCAGGCCTGATATTCAGTTCTCAACAATTCTATGTGCAAGATATCAGGCCAATCCTAAAGAATCACATCTTACTGCTGTTAAGCGAATCTTCAGGTACCTGAAGGGTACTCCATCACTAGGTCTATGGTATCCTCGTTGCTCGGGCTTCGATCTTAAAGGATACTCACACTCAGACTATGCTGGATGCAATATGGATAGAAAAAGTACCTCAGGTGCATGTCAATTCCTAGGTGGCAATGTGGAATACAAAGTAGTCCCCATATTTTGTGACAACACCAGTGCAATTGCCATATCCAATAATCCAGTCCTACACTCAAGGACTAAACACATAGACATAAGATATCACTTCCTCAAGGACCACATCTTGAAAGGAGATATTGAATTACACTTCATTCCCACTTAATATTGTAACACCCCAAAATGTAATATGCGGAAGCGGTGAAGCTCGGGGCTGTTACGTCATTGTATCATAGTTCATGGTACAAGAAAACGACTCTAAATGAGACGTTTTATAAAAATACCTCGTTGAATTTAATAAAAGCATCAAAGTACAAAGGTGTTAATGCAAGTGATGCCTAAAAACATTATTAGTGTTAACTAATCTTTCTTAGTTTTGATCACAACAAACCATACAACACATTTAGTGTAAAACACAAAATGAATTATTTAACTAACATTATCATCAAGGTAATAATCATATCACTAACCTTTCTTAATCATACTTAGTGATCATCAAAATGATTATCCTTAAAACTCACTTTTGTTAATATGACAAAAGACTTTTTAATAAACTTTCTTTTTTAGAAAATGTTTTATTAATTTGGAAAATGAAAATTTGAAAATAGCATATTCCAAATGTTGTTAGAATATCCTTTGAAGGTTTCAAATACCTCAGATATTCCCACCCCACTAAAAGACAAAAAACGGAGCGGAGTCTAGTGGCGGTACCTTAAGTACCTACGCGGTACCTTAGCGATATGGTACCGCGGGGTGAGATAAGGTACCGCGCACAGCTAGCCGTTATAGATCCGTTATACTTTGTCTCCTTTAAATAGTGGGTCAAATCTCATTTTCCAGTAAGCCTCTTGGACGTTTTTCTCAGCCCTCTTTCTATTTTCTATAGCATAATCATTAGTAAATGATCACTTAAATTGTTAAGGATGTTTACATATGATTATCCTCTTGATCCCCTCCTTTACCTTGTCCAATGAGAAGATCACTCACTCACTAGTGTTGTGATAAAGATGAATCTATGAGCTAGTCATATTCATCATGATACCCTTTTTGTTTTAGGTCAATCCAATGTATTTATGAATACTTGGACTACTTGTGTTCATCCAAGTCATTTGTGGATAGTTAGATTTGTTGTGTACATCCATTGCATATGTGTTTGCTTGGATTTGTGTTGTGTAAATCCAAGCTACATGTGTGTACTTGGATAAGTCTAGTTGAGTTGTAATAGATTTGATTAGGAGTTCTCACTAAACTATAAAGTGGTGTGGTTGTGTCTTGTGAGTTCTCACTAAACTTAAAAGTGATTAGTAGTTGTGTTGTATGAAGTTCTCACTTAGCTTCAAAGTGAAGAGTCGTGAAGATTGGTTCTAGCTTTCGATTAGAACTCGACATCCAGCCTTGTGTCGTAAAATGGTGAAGTAGGCAACGTCGTGAAGATTGGTTCTACCTTAAGATTAGAACCCGACATCTAGCCTTGTGTCGTTAAATTGTGAAGTAGGCAACGTCGTATAGATTGGTCCTAGCTAAAGATTAGGTCTCGACATTTAGCTTAGTGTCGGAAAATAATGTAAGCAATGATGTAAGGTTTTCTCTGCCGAGAAGGGAGCTTGTGGATATAGTGGAAATCTCGAGTAGGTGTACTCGAGGAGTGGAGTAGAAACGAGGATAGAGCCTCGTTGTCGAACCACTATAAATCTTGGTGTCTTCCCACTAGGTTGTCTCCTTCCTTACTCTTTACTTATTTCATTATCATTATACTTACCTAATATCTTTGCTAGTGCATTTGAATTGAACCTAATCATTATGCAACTTAGCCTCTAGTAAAAGATAGTTTTGATACAAACCAAATTGAAAGTAACTTTAATTTGGTCACCAATCGAAGAGAAACTATTCAACTCCCCCTTCTAGTTTCTACAATTGGTATCAGAGCGATGGTCACTCAAGATCTTTGAAGTATATTGTACTTTGAAACTTGGATCGATCCATTGTCTCCTCAAATTAGAAGGTCTAGTTGTACTAAAGTTTCTCTTTGGTCAAAACTATGTTTTCTTTGAAAATAGGTCTTTTAATTGATAATATTGCATCCCACTTAAGATTAGCAGCCTTTATGCATTTTAGATATACTCTTGAAATGTATCTACTAGTTTGCATCTTGCTTTGTGTAGGTACTCATGAAGATCAATCACTTAATTGGTTGTGGATTGAGTTGCTTGCACTTGTAGAAGACTCATCTTCATTGATCTTTAACATCTTTGAATGATGATACCAAGATGATTGGGAATGATACTAGTCCTTGAAGACTTAGTATTCATCATAGTAATTGATTGGGCATAGCACTTATTCCTTCATGGATTGCTCTTTGTGGCCAAGGTACGCTTTCGTTCTTCCACACGCCCTTTGATCATTCTTTTGATCATTACTTGACTATGTGCTTGTTCTCGGCATCCTTTCCTTAGACATTTATTTGTGGTTTGTGCTTCTTTTCCTTTATCCTCTCAAACCTTCATTGCTTGGATACTTGACTCACTATGGTGATGTAGAGTGAGTTAGTAGAAGCTTAAAGTATCAAGCATGATTTCCATGGTTTGCACCCATACGGTTAGTAGGCCCTTTGTGGGAGAGAAAGTGAATTAATACCTTGCTCATATTTTGGTTTAGACTAAGACTATTATTGAAAGTGATCTTAGTCTATACTTGAATAATTGCTTTGTGCTCTTTCATTACCAAAGCCGTTTAACATTTCACCGGAAAGGCACATCTTAAACCACTATATATGACACAAGCTCTTCGTTACAACTATTTGAAGATTGTCATTAATCCCTTGAGCATTGGTCCTAGTCTTGATTCACTTCCCTTGACTTCTCTCCACTTAGTCGTTTTGCTACGAGTAGTCATTTGTCCGTTTCGGTTCTTTTCGATCTTGATTTAACTCGTAATTCTTTGTTAAGGCATATTGCTTAGTGTTATGATGATCCATTGATATTCTAAAAGGCTCATGATTTAATATTAAGTATTTTAGAAAAACTAGATTTTCAAAATTTGGCGTTTTTCATAGATAAAAACCTGCCTCTGTAGGCGGTTCCTTATCTCTGCGGCTCAAACCCGCGGTTCCTTATCGATAAGGTACCGCGGGCAGTAAGTCTTGTCAGAGCGCCAGTTTGAGTTTTTTTATTCTTTTTCAAACTAAACTCTCTCTCTCTCTCTCTCAAAAACACACAGCCGACGGGTTTTACCTTTTCCACCATTGTTGAAGCTTCTAAAACCTTCAATCACTCAAATTAATTGATTCCAAGTTGTGGGTTTCACTCATCCTTCATCTAACATCAATTAGTTGTAAGTATTTTCTTTCAATTTCATCTATTTTGTTCTAGGGTTCATCCTTTCATAATTGGGGATTTTTAAAATTGAAATTGAATTAAAACCTTAATAGGAATGTGGGTTGACATGGTTATTTACTATGATTCCTTAGGTTGATATTCATTAAGATTTCACTAAAACCCACTTGTAGAACAAATCCGAATTTAGGCTAAATGATTTTGGTTGAATGATGGATTTGAGATGAACCCATGAACAAGTAGGTAATGACATTGTTAATGCTTACCTAAAAACCTTGTTTTGAAAAACCAATGTTCTAATCCATTGTTGATCTAACATAGATCATGTGTTCTTGGTTAATGATGGAATAGACACATTGTGAACATGAGAATGATATGGATTCAATCCTATGTTCGTCAAGAAATTGATATAACACATTCTTATATTTTTTATCTTTGATTTTTAATCTTTCATATGAGTGATTGGAAAGATATTTTCGTTTTTAGGTACTTGTCATGTCTTCTCAATATCAAAAAGATCATCAATACACTAGACAATACATGCCAAACCTCTCCCAAACCTATGCTTTCCCCCAACTTCCAAACGCTTTTCCATCCCTTTCCACTCGTTGTTTCCATGAGGGTAGAGTCGTTGACAAGGAAATAACGGGTTATGACTATATCCAATCTATGTTTGAGCTTTCGGGGTTCGATTGCTTGCTCAACATAGAAGAAGATATTTACCCCTTATTCCTTCTTGAATTCTTTAGCACCTACTCCATGCTTGAATACAATGGAGAAATCTTCATTCGTTTCGTGTTGAATGATCAATTGATTCAATACTCCCTCGAAAACTTTGGTCAAATTCTCGGTGTGTCATATGAAGGCACTTGTCGTTTTACGGATAAATGGAGACTTGATGCTCTCTCGGAATCCTTCGATAAACCTCCAAATGACCTCACCGAAATTGATCTAGAGTTCATCCTTGACATCATCTCGAAAGAGCGTGATGGAAACGTTGTGAGAAGCCTTCATTCAAATGTACGAAATGTGAATCGATATGAAGTGCTCTCTAGCGACCTTAAGGATTTTATGGTCCAATGGGCCAATATCCTTAGGGAGAATGTCTTTTGTCTTGGTGGAAACCGAGATCATATCCCGGCGTGTATGGTGCATATGTTGAGTTGCATCTTTACATCCACCAAGTACAACTTGGCATTCTATATCGCTCGACGTATAAATTATGCTCTTTCCAAACCCAAAACAAACCTCCCTTATGCTATGTTTCTTACTCACCTCTTTAGAAGGGTTGGTCAAGATTTTCCTCAACTCAATCTTTCTCGCTTTCACCCGGTTCAACGGGTTATGATGCCTATTCAAGAGGCGTATGAACGAAAGCCAAGAAGTGACCGTGGTTCGAGAAAATCCGACCATCAAGAGCCGGATGAGGAGGACACCGATATGCCACCAAGTGATGGTGATGGCATCGGTCCTAGTTCTCATTTTGACTCTTCGAGTAACTCCCATCCATCCTCAAATCAATTCGAGGATGATTTTGAAGACTTAGCTCCTCCTCCTCACCCTTCTAGTGATGTTCCTGAAGATATCAATATGGAGCATCTTTATCGTGAGAATCTTAGAACTCGGGGAGAATTACATGAACACCGAGTGGAGTCAAGAAAAGGATTCAAGTATTTGGGAAAGATGATCAAGGGTTTAGGAAAGAAAAGGAGGTGAAGACTTTGAAGTTGTGTCAAAGTTTGGATTTGATGGTTAAACATTTGGTTATTAACACTTTGGTTTAGTTGTTTATTAACTTGTGTTGCATGTTTGGATTACTATTTATTTTGATCCTTAATGTTGCTTATGCAATAATGATTGTGTTTTACATAGCTTTGTGCATGCATTATGATAGTTAGCTTATTAGATTATGATGTGTAGTTAACTTTGGCTTGTGAAACTTTTGTGAAAAATCTGGGTTTATCAAAATCTGGGATGGGAAATCTTTGTAAACCCTCTGGTCGCGGTTCCATATCGACCCGCGGTTCCTTATCGATAAGGTACCGCCAGTCCTAGATAAGGAACCGCAGGTCACTATGCACGACAACATCTTTGCTTTACACTGTTTTCTTAAATCTGTGTAAACCTTGCATGATTTTCAGTAATAAACTGCACATTTCCTAAACTAGGTTATCTAAATTCATTATTCACCTAAAATGATTTTAACCCATTACTAGTTTGGATCATCCCCTCACCCTTTTAAACCCACCTTGTTTGCCATGTTCTTCACACATCAAACATACTTCCCTAAACCTTAAACCACCCTAATCAACCATGGTGTGTACCAAAACCTCAAACACTTCCAAGACCTCCACCCCAAGGAAAACACTCAAAATAAGGATTAAGGTATCCAAGCCTAACTCCTCACCTTTCCACACACCAAAGAATGAGATGGCCCCTATCCTCATTTCTTCATCACCTTCCCCACCTCTTGCACCATGCAAGACATCATCCACCCATGGTACTAACCACTCCATTGGTTCTACCTCCTCTTCATTCAACTCAAGAATGAATGAGCTCTCTTCACCCTTCACTCCAAGTGCACCCTTGGAAGTGACCACACAACCCCAACCAATCCAAAGCATTCCTTTTGTGAATGACTTTGATGACACTTTGGTGACTTCATCATTTACCCCTCACAACTCACCCATTTCACCAACCTTGGAGAATTTACCTCCACACTCACCCATTTCCCCCTTAGGGAACATGCCTCCACTTTCACCCACATCACCCTTGGAGAACATGCCTCCTCCACCTCCACCCAACTCAAATATTCCAATTTTGGGTGTTCCACTTTCCCTCCTTTTGGGTGATCCATACTATGGGTTTCAACAAACTCATGGTCCTAGTTGTCCATGTTGTCTTTACAACCACTACATCATCCATAACCTTAGGATGGACATGTATGGGCTACATAGGAGGTTGCAAGAGTTCTTGCTTGCCTTGTTTTCCATGCCTCCTCCTAGGAGATGAATGATGGAGTTTTCTTAATAAGAGTTTTCAACAAAACCAAGCCAAAGAAAACTACTTATATAGATTTAATGTTAAGCTAGCTATGTATTAGTTAGTTTTTTTATTTGTCTTTGTACTTGCTTCCTTAATGAATGTTTCATGTTGTTTACTTATGGATTTAGCTTTGTGTGTTTCTATCCTTTTGTGCACACTAATCAACTTTAATTTGAAATTAAAATTGAACCTAAATCTATCACAACCCCAAACTTGACTAAAATTGGTTCAAAATGATATCTAAATTATTTTGTCACCCTTTGTCAAGACATTCTTTGTGAATGTGTTGCTTTATGCAACCCTAGCATATTTTGGTGCTAATAGAGGTAAAATTCCAAGATTTGCAACTTTTTGAAAAAGTCTTAGTTTTTCCCAAAACCAAGGAAAAACATGGTTTCAAGTCCACCGGACGCGGTTCTTTAAAGTCCCGCGGTTCCTTAGCGATATGGAACCGCCGGTCCCTATAAGGTACCGCGGACAGTAAGTGGCTTTTGACGAATTTTTGGTCAAAACTTTTAAAACCCTATTCCCTGTAAAGATTCCTTGTTTACTCAAATTGACTAAACATTCCTTGATACTACACATTTTGTATTCAAATTCTTACCTTGTTTACATTTTACTTATACCCCAACCTTGAGATTTCATTCTCACACCTTCCCAACCTTGAGAATTCATTCTCACACAACCTTGAGATTTCATTCTCACACCTTCCCAACCTTGAGAATTTATTCTCACATATCCTTGAGATATCATTCTCACACTCTCACAATGCCTAACTCTTACATTCCTAACCTTGACATTTCTTTGTCACAACCCCACTCACCCAAAGCTTCCTCATCCAAGCTTTTAAAGAAACCGAAAATCTCGGTTCGACCTATTTGGGTTAAGAAGAATGAACCATCTTCGTCCAAACCACCCAAAAACCCTACCTTCTCCCCAATCAAGTATTGGAATGAGACTTATACCATAAACCCCATCACCGGAGCAAAAGAAAATGTTCCCCCACCACCACAATCCTTCAATACCCCTCAACTCAATGACCTTTCAACCTTCCCAAACCTCACAAGGCATTGTGAAAACACTCCCAAACCCATTACCCCACCACCACTAAACCCTAAGTTTGATGCCATACCCCCATCAAACGATTTTGTGTTGCATCATGGATCCTCGTGTGCTTGTTGTCGATTTCAACAAATTGAACTTGCTCATGTGTATGAGAAGTTAAATTTTCTTGAATTCCTCCTCAGTCGACCTCCTATTCAAGTTTTCGTTCTGGTGGACAAAACTTCGAATGATGCATCGTCGTCTTTTTAGTCTTTTATTTTTTTTGCAATCTTGGAAAATATCACTTTTAGACTAGCTTATGCTTAGTGGTTTATTTTCCATATCTATTGCTTTTAGATACTCATATTGTGTGTATGACTATCTTCTTTGTTGTGTCTTTTTTCCTTTTATGCAACCTTTGTGTTATTTATGTGCTTTTTCATTTGTTCTATTTTGAGTTGATCATGGTTAACTTTTACAATTGTTTATGGGTGATTTCATCAATTCTAAGCTTTAACCCATTGACAGGCTTATCATCTTCATTGGATTGAAGTTTGATTTTGTCAGTTACCTCTTTGGACATACTTAGCAAAATACTTGCTTCTAATTTGAGATTTCTTCTCTTTCTCCCTCTCAAGTTACTTAGTAGGTAGTGATCATATATACATTGGTGTTTCTTTCCTTTCTACTAACCTTTGTGTAGCATGTCACCTTAGCTCACAAACTTGGTGCCCCAAGCAAGGGGAGCAACCACCAAGGGGGAGCTACTAGCAAAGTTCGATGTTCTTCAAAGACATATGCTAACCTTTTTGCTACGACAAAGGGGGAGAAATGATAGTGATAAACTAGTTAATAATTCCATATTTTGTGCTTCTATGTAAATGAGTTTATCGTTTGTCGTAATCAAAAAGGGGGAGATTGTTAATGCAAGTGATGCCTAAAAACATTATTAGTGTTAACTAATCTTTCTTAGTTTTGATCACAACAAACCATTTAGTGTAAAACACAAAATGAATTATTTAACTAACACTATCATCAAGGTAATAATCATATCACTAACCTTCCTTAATCATACTTAGTGATCATCAAAATGATTATCCTTAAAACTTACTTTTGTTAATATGACAAAAGACTTTTTAATAAACTTTCTTTTTTAGAAAATGTTTTATTAAAATGGAAAATGAAAATTTGAAAATAGCATATTCCAAATGCTGTTAGAATATCCTTTGAAGGTTTCAAATACCTCAGATATTCCCACCCCACTAAAAGACAAAAAACGGAGCGGAGTCTAGTGGCGGTACCTTAAGTACCTACGCGGTACCTTAGCGATATGGTACCGCGGGGTGAGATAAGGTACCGCGCACAGCTAGCCGTTATAGATCCGTTATACTTTGTCTCCTTTAAATAGTGGGTCAAATCTCATTTTCCAGTAAGCCTCTTGGACGTTTTTCTCAGCCCTCTTTCTATTTTCTATAGCATAATCATTAGTAAATGATCACTTAAATTGTTAAGGATGTTTACATATGATTATCCTTTTGATCCCCTCCTTTACCTTGTCCAATGAGAAGATCACTCACTCACTAGTGTTGTGATAAAAATGAATCTATGAGCTAGTCATATTCATCATGATACCCTTTTTGTTTTAGGTCAATCCAATGTATTTATGAATACTTGGACTAGTTGTGTTCATCCAAGTCATTTGTGGATACTTAGATTTGTTGTGTACATCCATTGCATATGTGTTTGCTTGGATTTGTGTTGTGTAAATCCAAGCTACATGTGTGTACTTGGATAAGTCTAGTTGAGTTGTAATAGATTTGATTAGGAGTTCTCACTAAACTATAAAGTGATGTGGTTGTGTCTTGTGAGTTCTCACTAAACTTAAAAGTGATTAGTAGTTGTGTTGTGTGAAGTTCTCACTTAGCTTCAAAGTGAAGAGTCGTGAAGATTGGTTCTAGCTTTCCATTAGAACTCGACATCTAGCCTTGTGTCGTAAAATGGTGAAGTAGGCAACGTCGTGAAGATTGGTTCTACCTTAAGATTAGAACCCGACATCTAGCCTTGTGTCGTTAAATTGTGAAGTAGGCAACGTCGTGTAGATTGGTCCTAGCTAAAGATTAGGTCTCGACATTTTAGCTTAGTGTCAGAAAATAATGTAAGCAACGATGTAAGGTTTTCTCCGCCGAGAAGGGAGCTTGTGGATATAGTGGAAATCTCGAGTAGGTGTACTCGAGGAGTGGAGTAGAAACGAGGATAGAGCCTCGTTGTCGAACCACTATAAATCTTGGTGTCTTCCCACTAGGTTGTCTCCTTCCTTACTCTTTACTTATTTCATTATACTTACCTATTATCTTTGCTAGTGCATTTGAATTGAACCTAATCATTATGCAACTTAGCCTCTAGTAAAAGATAGTTTTGATACAAACCAAATTGAAAGTAATTTTAATTTGGTCACCAATAGAAGAGAAACTATTCAACCCCCCCTTCTAGTTTCTACAAAAGGGTCTCAGTTTCAAAAGATAGCGTAGCGGAATATAAAAGTTTTAAACATCAACGAGATAATAGTTCAAAAGCATAAGTAGATAAATGTCCGAAGATAGCCATGAAATGCATGCGGACTCCAAGTACTTCACACAGCAGATACAAATCATCATCAATTACCTGAGATAAATGCTAAATTGTGTCAACATAAAGTTGGTGAGAAAATAGGTTTCAAGTAAAAATTCGTAGTAATTCGTTTTCAAATTTCATTTCTTGTACACATGCAACTATATGAGGTATAGTGCCAAGTGTAGGATAAATTGGGTGTTCGCAATATTTATGATAGCTAAGCGCGTGACATCGAAACTAATGATCCAGTACATACAATAGATTGTATATATAAATTTTGCCCCAATAGAGTACCTAGCCAAGGTAACTCCGTTCACACAAATGGTATACACTCATCCGACGTCAGAATGCCCGAGTGGAGGTTGTCAACCCTCAATAGATCTATCCATATCATAAGAGCTTACTCCAGCAGAGTAATTAACGATTCACGATAGTGGGGACTACGGCTAAAGCAACTTATGCTATCTTATAAACAGTGCTCACAAAGCGTTCACAGAAATCTAGTTTTACTTGCGTTCAGAAGCAAGCATCGAAAGCATTTATCACATCCCAAAACATTAAACATATAAAACAGTTTAATAGGGATCTATAGACTCACCTCAAGCAACGATTCAAACCGCACAAGAATGATCAAATAGTAGCGAGCAACTCTTGCAATAACCTAAATATAATACTATAGTTTAGGCGCTAGCAAATAAGTCACAAGAGTTCGTCACGTACGTTACTCATCAATCATATATATTATTTTGTAGTTAAATCATGACTTGTAAATATTATATTGTTATAAGCATTATAGTATATATATACTTAGGCAAAAATATTTATTTTTGACTCGACGAAATTTCGACAGCCTTTCGGAATAAATTTTAATTCACCCAAATTTATCTTAATAAATTTTCCGACACAATTTCTAACAAAAATTTGGCAGCCTTTCGGCGTCACTTTAAAACTTGCCATTTTTAGTAAGTACCCAAATCTTGACCTAAAATCCCTAATTTCAACACTTCTCAATCTCAATTATTTCAACAAGTCATTTTCCCGCAATAGTATCAATTTCCACTTTTAACACTCAAACTTTAAACAATGAACCAAGTATTCACATTTCGCGCTTATATCCTTTTATAAAACGAGTCCAACATTTATACATACCATTTAGTACCCATTTCGACACTTAAAACAACTCCGTTTAACTCGAAAACGTCGTTTCGACCACTTTAAAAATCTAGACAACAAGTACATTATAGTCTTTTTCACAAAAATTAAGTTTTCCGACAACGAAATTTAAACGACCATATCTTACTCATTTTAACTCCTTTAGCCCATAATATATCGAAACGAAGGTAATAACTTATATTTTCATAATATCGTAGTAAACTAGTGTAAAAACAATTTTTACGACCCTCTATGCCTCTTATAAAAATCGGACCGATTATATACTTTTCGTAAAAACTCGTTTTTGACCGTTTTCAAGCGTACCCACTAGTAGTAACACTACTAGTTCCCTTCAATTATTCATAAACATACTCAAAATACAAGATTTATCTTCAAGTCCATAAATCTAAAAATATACATTTTTATATTTTACAAGTCTTTCAATTAAAACATTTTCATGCATGGATCTAATAGATCCACACATAATTTTCATAGATCTAAAATATTTCATGACCAAAAATAATTTTTATCTTTTTATTTCAAGAAAATAGTTGATGAGTAACATGCATGCATAGATCTTCAAAGATTATGCATGAAAAAGAAAGAGTCGAAAAAAGTTCAAGAAATAACCTTGAGTAACGATTCTACGTAACCACGATAACCCGATCTACGCTCTAATCAACTAAAAATCAACAAAACCCAACTTCTATAAACTTCAACCAAAAACTTCTCAAATCAACAAACCAAGAAAACCCATTCTTCTTCATGCTTGTATAAACCCTAGGATGTATTTGTTTTGTGTTAAATGTTCTTAAAATGGAGCTTCAAGAAATCAACAATGGTGGATTTGGTTATGGTGTTTGTGCCGTGTGTTTTTGAGAGAGAAAGAGAGATGTGTGTTTTTTTAGTGAAGTGAATGAGTGAAAGTGAGAAATGATTTGAGGTAAATATGGTTAATAAGTTAAAATGGTGATGTGTGTAAGTTTAAAGCTTAATATGGAAAAGTTGTAACAAAATGGTTTTCCACCATGTGGTGGTGTTTTTGGCCGGTTATGGGGGGGTCCCACATGGGTAAATATTTCAAAAAATTTACTAATGGTAACTAGTTAGAAGGTTTAAGGTAAAAAGGTTAGTTAGTTTTAGGTAAATGTCGAAAAGTATATAGTTAAGTTTGAAATTACGTTAAACTTAAAAATTTGACGAAATATATTAAATTTATGATTACTCGACGAAAACTGATATTTAATAATTTATAAAGTATTTTATGCACGCTAACGACGGTTAAACGTAAGAACGACGTAAAATACGAAAACACGATACGTTAATTAAATATTCACAGAAAATACGATTTATTACTATAAATAGCAAAATACTAAAATACAGGCATATATAAACATATACAGAAATATTTAAATACGTTGTTCATGAAAATACGATCACGCTGTTAAAAACTAAACAGTTAAGCACATAATTAACAGATAACGAATAATCTCATGGATTGTCGTCAATTCATTGACCGTCTCAGCATTTTGGTCAGATTCACAGAAAGTGTTCAGAATAATGACTGAGCACAATGTCAAGTCATTACTCGTCATCAAACAGTTTTTCAGAAAACGCGGGATAACTTCCCGGTTCCAACACAATTAAATCACATAGTTGACTAAATAAAAAGTCAAAGGGTAAAATAGTCATTTTACAAAATAGGAAAATTACCAGGTGTTACAAATATCAGCTAGCTGATATTTTCACAAAATCCTTAGATGAACCAACGTTCACTAGACTGAAATCTCAACTTGGTATGCTGAACACTGATTAATTAGGCTTCCTGATGACTTGATGTTCAGTATAGTGTACATTCATAATCTTCTTCCAGAGTAAATATATCTTCTTATCTTCATCCTTGACACCGAGGTACATTAAATGATGTAACTAAATGCTCTAAGGATTTAGTTACTTAATATCTTAGGTTGGTGACACACAGTATTAATTAAGGGAAACATATTCCTTTGAATAAATATCATCAACCAGTCAAGGGGTCAAAAATATCAAGGATCCCACTAAGCATTAAATGCTTGCCCTTTTCATGCAAAATTCGTTGCAAAAACGTCCTTTCAACTGCACATGACCCCACATCATCTCTGCAAAAAGCGTTAACATTGCAGACCAGAACAGTTTCCAAGAAAAAGGGGGGACCACTTGTACATTTCATTAAATGTGGATGTGAAAAGAAATTATACCAAATAAATTTTTTCACATCCGAGCTTATAAATACCCAACCATTAACACAAACACACACACACAAAGACTTTAGCAATCTTACTCTGCCAAAATCTTCTCTCAAAGAAAAGTGTGTGTGTTCAACCATTGTTTCCAGAAAAGAGTATTTGATAAAAGGTAATCACATCGATCACTTGTTTCGCTGTTATATAGTATACATACAAGCTATCAAAGTTACTTGGTGGTTGATCTTTCGATTCTTTATCAAGATCAAAAGTCTGCATTAAGTCACTTGGCGATCTATTGTTGCATTATAACAAGAGACAAGTCTTGGTTTGATTCCAAAGTGCCATTGTCCTTTACAAGTTTTTTAAAAATCATAACTTAAAAATGGCATTATCCAAGAGTATTCCCTATGCCCTTAGGCTGAGCATCTTATCAATGAGGGTGTTCATTTTTCAGGAAACAACTATGGGGGAAGTTTTAGTTACCCTCGTAGTGTATCAGCCTACAAACCAATTTGCAAATTTCTTAAAAACTATGATTGGGTTGATGCTTTTACCAACACCCCCTCAGTCTTCTACCATGAATATCTCAGGGAATTCTGGTATACGGCTGTGGTTGTAACCCCACCTACCCAAGGGCCTGAAGGTTCTTAGGGGTTTGACATCAAGTCATATAAGGGTTGTGTCATCCAGTTCACTGTGAACAATGGAAAGACACCATCGATTTTGGACTTCAAAACTTATTGTCAAGCCAGTGGACTGGATTATAACAAGGAAATTATGTTGCACATCCTGACACAAAGTTAGTTAAAAAGGGCTTAAAAGAAATCGGGGTCCCTGAGTTACTTGTGACTAAAACCCCAATAATCAAAACTGCTTTCCCCATGGCTTGGAGGATCCTGGTCACTTTTGTGATTCAGGTGATCGGTGGGAACTACTCATCAACTGAGCAAGTTAATTCTTGTTGGAAACTCACTTTATGTGACGACATTTAAGAATTCCCATTAGTTATCATAGTCACACACGTTTAGACTAGACTAGGTTCGTTGTATAGTTTATGTTGTGTGTGTGGCTATATATACCCCCTCCTTAGCTTCCAAGGAGGGGTGTTGCTTGTGATTTTTCATTCCTAATACATTTTCATTTCTCACATTCAACCTCTCTTCTCTCTCTAAACCAACAATGGCTACCACCACCATATTCCACCATGTTAGACCACCGGATCTATTTTAGCAAATCTACATTTGGCATCAGAGCCTCGGTTCCATCCTTGGATCGTGTTCGTATATTCGATTTGGTGGTCTAATTTTTCTTTGAGTCTCGTTCTATAATATTTTTGGTCCATTTTGTCACAATTTTTTTTGTCACGTCTTATCTTTGTCCAAACTGTCCAAACAGTCACGATGTTTTGGGGTATCAATTTATTAATTAATACTCTTTCTCGGTTTCATCATATCATGGTCAAAGTTTATTCAAATCTGGTATTTCCACTGTTTCTGGGTCTCTTTATTCTTGTTTATGCAGATAGATAAGGACAAAAGTTTACAGATCCACCATTTTCGGTTTTTCAAAACCCTTTTCCGATTGGGTTTCTGACAGCTTTTCCGATGGGGATTCAGATGGGGATTCCGATTGGGATTCAGATGGGGATACAGATTACGCTTATTCCGATGGGGGTGTTTGTTTGATTCCGATGACAGACTTAAAACAAAAACATTCCGATGAGACCATATTTCACATTCATTCCGATGGACTCTTTTGAAAAACATTCCGATGGGATTTTTTTGACATTCCGATGGACTATTTTTTAAAAACTTGTGAACGAAACATGTGACCAAAACTGAATCCATCACAACCGAGTCAACTCGGTAATTACCGAGTTGACTCAGTTAACTTACTCAGTCGACTCAACACTGGACCAATTTAACTCACTGAGTTTAATCTAACAAGCCCACCTTTTCACTCCTCAACACCAAATCTAAACCTACACCCATCGACACCTAACCCATCTACAAATCGACTATTGACTCGAAAAAAACATAAGAAGATCTCAGATAACATTCGTGCTTAGGCATGCAAGCCGAGATCTTTATAGATCTTACACGAGTTGATATATCATCATCGATCTTTGGTTGGTGTAATTTTTTTATATTCGAAAATACATGAAAGAATATTAACAAGTATGTTATATTCTGTCTGTGTTTCGATTCAACAACCTATAATGCAAATCTGACCCAAATCAAATAACTCGGCCTACCTGAGATCATAATTGACCTTGAAGCCCAACTGTAAACACACGGTTCAGCTTGGTTTTATAAGAAATCAAGTATGCATGTGCTTCGGTTGTGAAGTAAAATTCAAAAGGTTTATGGATATAAATCACGGTTCATATTGGTTAGGATAGTTTTATCAATTCGATCATCTTAAATCGAATTAGATAATATCCATTTGTTGTCGTTGTTATTGATTGATGAGATTTGGATTAGGGATTTTGGCTGATAAGATGAGAGTTGAGATTGGGTAGTTGTTGATGTATCTAATGGAAATGGGGCAGTGAGGATGAGTTTTTTGGAGATGGAGGAGATGGAGTTTGGTGGGAGTGAAAATGGGGGGCGGATTTTTCTAAGTTATGAGATTAGGTTAGCAGATTGGTTTGGGAGAGAATGAAGTGTTTGGTGGGACGGAGTTATCTAAGTGAGAGTTTAGGATTGACTGTGTGATATTTTGGGATTAGCGTGTGTTATAACCTCACAATGTTGGACCGGGTTCTAAAGCTTTGGGCCAGACGTGTGAATTGGGCCAAACATGTGAATTGTGTGAATTGGGCCAGACGTGTGATTTAATATTGAAAATTTGTTATTTCAAAATTTGATTTATCATTTCATTATGATAAATGTTAACAATTTTTTGATTTACCTATTTTTAAAAGTGACAAAAAGTCGAGACGAAAGTGACGTGACAAATGTGACAAAATTTATTTGAGACGAGACCAAGAAAAAATGGGCGATTTTTTAGTGACTACAGATTTTTCTGGATCGGGTATTAATTACGTGACGTTGAAGACGGATTTTTTCGAAGGCGTGAACTTATTATATCTTTCATAGATAACTTGCTCGTGCTTAATCTTAGAATGACGACTTGGTTATCTGGTTTCCAGGTTCGGGGTGGTTGGTTGATGACTCGGATAACTATCACTTAAAGGGGTTACATTGTTGTACTCAGTGTCACGCGCTTAGTCGACGTGGATAATTTCAAGAGGTGTTGTGCTTATAGACTTCTTTAGTGATGCATTGAGTACTTAGAGATTTCTCCACCGTTCTTCATTCAACAATAGTGCAAGCTTAAGTCACAAGATCGAAGGATTTTTATTCAGCTTCATGTTTGATCTATCCGGTTCATTCTTTCTGTGGTCACTTCAAATTGCTTTCACGTGGGTTGGTAAAGGTGGCCATGGAGAGTTTATGAGAAGAGATTTTCGATCAACAGTTGATTCTCACAAAATATATAATTCAGCTTATTTATTATTCTCACGAGATTTCAGGTTCATGTGCATACGATTTGTTGATGGTTCCGAGTTTCGAAACCATCAAGGGGGAAGAAGAAGACACATTGAACGCACAACGAGTACACGTGATGAACTTCATACCTTCTTTTGATTTGAAGACATTCCGGGATGACATTTGTCATAGCCGCAGAAAAAATCAGTGTTTTAACTCGTGGCGTTATCAATCTCTAAACGGTAAACTACTGATTCGAGGTTTAATTGTTTGATTGTTGCAATTAAACATTATCATTATCCTATATGCATTCCCGGGACTTAATTGACTCTGGTGCATCTCCGGAAGAAGATATGTGCATTTCCGGGACTTAATTGACTCTGGTGTTACGATGTCAACTTCATGAATGGGATAAAGTGTCCACTTCAGTATTTGAGCTTCATAATTGGGATTGATTTACTTTATTCAACTATATGGGGGAAGAAATGTCTTGATTCTTTCTGGTATGCATAACTTGAACTCTCAGGGGGAATAAAAATTCTGAAGAATTATTCAAGCGTGAGAAGAAAAGTTGTTGATCTACTTGGTGTACCCCTTACTTTCAATTCCTCTTAGCAACGTTATCATGTTATATGATGGGATTTGCTTGTTAGATTCCGCTGTGTGCTTAATTATTCTAAGCTTTATTGAAAGCTTTGAAGTTGCTTACGAGGATTGTCGATTTAGGGGGAAGCTATTTAAAAAGCTTCTACATCAAGTTTATGTGGCATGAATTAGGGGGAAGCTAATTCAGAAGCTTATCCTTAACCAAAAGTGTATGGGTTACTTAGCTCGTGCCGTTACGGTATTTCTTCTACAAGTTACTTTAAAGATGAGTCGTTTTGAAGACGAAGGCCTCAGAAGACTTCATCAGCATTGGATGCTTCATGAAAGCTCTAGTTCTTAATCATTTTGTACTTGTTAGGAAGAATATTGTAAGGAATTCTACACGTCGTCCCATGGGGGAAGATTGTTAGAAACTCACTTTATGGGACGACATTTAAGAATTCCCATTAGTTATCATAGTCATACACGTTTAGACTAGACTAGGTTTGTTGTATAGTTTATGTTGTGTGTGTGGCTATATATACCCCTCCTTAGCTTCCAAGGAGGGGTGTTGCTTGTGATTTTTCATTCCTAATACATTTTCATTTCTCACATTCAACCTCTCTTCTCTCTCTCTAAACCAACAATGGCTACCACCACCATATTCCACCATGTTAGACCACCGGATCTATTTTAGCAAATCTACAATTCTACTCAGCAGATGCTAATCTACAGTCTTGTTAATGGACTGAAGATTGACATAGGAGATATTATTTTTAATGATCTCATAACCAGGCTCTTGAAGGAGTCCAGGAAAAAGTATGTATCTTACCCAAGGTTCATATCTTGCGCCTTAGAAAGGTTACTGGGTTCTCTTTACACTCAGGAGAAATTTACTATTTTTTCCTACACCAATCCTGAGTTCCACAAATTTTTCTAAGAACCCATCTAAAGTCACCCCATAGAATTGACGGCTCACATGCCTGAGGTGATCAGTCGTGAATAATCCGTGTCTCCCATTCCCTTCATACCAAAGAAGGGGAACAAGAAGCCTCAAACTGTGCCAAAGACCAAACAAACGACACAGGGTCCTGAGGCTTCCGAGGCACGTCCAAAAAAGGCCAAGGCTAAAAAGACCACCCTTGTTCAGACCAAGCTTCAACTACCCCAAGGGAAAGAGCTTACCGGAGGCCCTAATACATCACATCAGGGTCGACGGGGCAACCTACTGGTCCTCTTGATGGAGAGGGAAATATACAACCCTCTCCTACGAGACTGCTTTCCACTCAGTCTGATGAGGGCACTCGTAAATCACAACTTTTTCCTGAGGACACAACCAAGGCCAAAGACTAAAAGAGACTCCACGGGTAACACACCTCGCTGATAGGCCTATCACTTCCACCAAATCCAATGAAGGCACACTAACTCACAAGTCTTTGCCCGAGGACCCAAAACTTGATTCCTTAGACTCAGAGGGACGCCCACGGGTACAACATCCCGCTGATAGGAATGTCACCTCCATAACTCCTGATGAAGGCACACTAAAATAAAAGTCTTTGCCTGAGGGAACCATTATCGATCCCAAAGACTCAGGGAGACGCCTACGGGTAACACACCTCACTGACAAAGATCTCACTTCCACCCCTGATCAATCACAAACTGCCCCTGAGAATCAGCTGGCCAAAACCCAAGCCTTAGGATTTGGGGCAGGGAGTGACCACAACGAAGGTAAACCTTCTTTTGGAGGGGAGCTGGATAAACCACAAGATCACTTTACTATGGAGATTTTGTTAATATACTGGAAGAGCTTGAGGAGCTACTCCATGGTTTCAGTGACGACGATGATATGATTGAGGCTGGGGATGAACCTGACACTCAGGACCCTCCTCAATCAGACCAAAAGCCACAGTCCCCACCCTTGTTCGAGGACGTACCGCCCTCCTCTGAGGCTCAACTAAAGCCCTCCCCTAAGGCAACCAAACAAAAGGAGCCCTTTTCTGAGGCAACCAAAAATCACTCCCATGAGGCACAACTTGACACCTCATCATTAGGGACTCAGATTGTGGTTCTGGATTCTACTTTTTATGACACCAAGCCTGTCATTGAGAATGTTCTTTATGAAACTCTCAATGGTGTCTTCAACCATGTCTACACTAACCTGAAATCCGAGGTTACTCAGAACCACGAAGACCGTTCCTCCAAGGCTGATGAACTCCTTGATGAATTCAGGACGTATGGTGATTGTTTTGATATTGCTGAAGGGAAGATGAAAGTTCAGGTTGACAACCAAATGGAGTACATTAGTTCTGTCAACTGTAGTCATGAGAATCAGGAGAAGAAGCTCATCCATTTCCTAAATCATGCTCTTCCAACTGTTGAAGCAAATGTGTCGTTAAAAACAACCTTGGATGGACTAATCACTAGTACTACTGAGTCCACTTCCAAGGTTGGTCAACTTTTGGAATTGTTGAAAGAGGGTAGGCTCTCTGAGGTCCTCACTAGATTAGACTCTCTCAAGTCTGATTTGGATGTGGTAAAAGCTAAGCGTGATGCCATCTATGGAGATGTTTATATGGATTCTGAGGCTGAATTCAGATTAAGCAAGGCTGCACAAGGATATATGGCTAATGTTTCCAACCTTTCTAAGATCTCCAAGGTACTAAAGGATGCTAATATTCCCCACCTCAGAACCAGAATCACCACAATGGAAAACACTCAGTCGCTCATACAGTTGGATGTTCTGACTATCAAGACTGACACTCAGTCTATGAAGGCGATGGTGACTGAGATGTTTAAGGCTTTTAAGGGGTCATCCACCACCTCTTCAGGACCATCACAAAGACTAAAAGTTCGGATCAGTCAGGCTGACCCTTCAACTTTTGAGGGGGAGAATGTGCCACCAATAATGCTTACATGGAGTGAACCTCCATCTCAAACTGATGGGGAGCAGGAAGAAATGGTACATGCACAACTTGAGGTGCCTGTGATCCCCACACCAACTCCTCTGAACTCTATTCCACCTATCCATTAGCCCTCAGTATCTAAGTTAGATAGGGGCAAAGGAATTTCTAATGAGACCCTAACTCCACCACCCAAGAAGCTTGTAAAAGCTTCAAGGAAAAAAAGGCCTGCCCTTGATGCTATTGTCTTGGTACCATATGATATCAATGGAAAGATGTACAAGATGACTCCTGATCAAATCCAAGAATACTTAGATAGGATGGAAAGGGCCAAGACCAGTGAGGCTACAAGAGCTGAGATCCTCAAAGTATCCATTGAGTTCGTTAAGGAAGTGGGTGGTAACCCTGATGAGTTGTTAAGTGCAAAGGGTGGACAAGAGTTCATTCAGAAACAAGAGGAGTAGCTCAAGGATATTAAGGATAAAATGGTCAAGAAGCAGCAACAAAGAACCACCCAACTGAAAAAGCTGTTTGATCAATACACCAAAGTTACCACTCAAAGAAGGAGGCCTGAACCAATCATAAATCTTCAAATAATTCCTCACTCCACACCAGTCTTAGTATCTGTTTATAGAAATAATGACGAAAGGAACTTTGAAGTGATGAAAAAGTTTTCATTTGGTGATTTTGGTCTCAGTGAATGGGATGAAATAGGTAGGATCTTCAGGACCAAGACAAATAAATGTGTCCCTGAGATACTCAACTCTCTCAGCAAGAGATAATGAGAGGTTGAATATAGTTATAGGCTCGTAGTATAAGTTTATTTGTTATTTACATTAGCCTGACCCATGAGCATGTTCATGGGCCGGAAGCCCAAGTCCACTAAGGAACTTGGTATATAAACCCCTTTCCACCATGGAAAGGAGTGTTGGTTGTTTACTTTCATTTTATCATAATACAAATTCTCTTTATTTCTCTCTCTAGTTTCTCTCTCTAGAAAACAACAACCCTCTTGATTAGATATAAGATTATCATTATTCTACAATTGGTATCAAGAGCCATGGGATGATATAAGGTTTTTTGTTGTGTTAGTTTTAGTTTTCATGCTCTTTTAATCAAGATATATCCGTGTTTTCAATTTTTTTTGTGTTTTTCACCACAAAATCTTTCTTACAAATTGCCTACATAGTTGTGGTGGTGATTTGAGATATTCATATTGGTTATTTGCATAAAAAAGTTAGAATTTTTGGCTTGATTTTTGGGTAAAATTAAAAGGTACAAAAAATTTCCTTATTCGGGATAAAAGGGTTTTAGAAGTCGGATTACTAGGGTTTTGCATATTCCGGATTGAGTGTGGATATGTTTATTCCGAATAGTGTGTTTCTTCCAGATTCCGAATTAGATACATGATTCATATCCCGAATTAGGTGCAAGTTGTGTGTATTCTGAATTAATATCTGGTTTGGATTCCGGATTGAGTGTGTTTCGTTACATATCCTGACTTAGTTCAAGGCTTCACAGATTCCGAATTAGATTAGTACTTCATATTCCGAATTAGGTCAAGGATATACATTTCGGATTAGTTCAAGGATATAGATTCCGGATTAGATTAGTGATTCCCATATTCCGGATTAGCTTTTGCTTTACATATTCCGACTTAGCTCAAGGCTTCATAGTCCGACTTAGTTCAAGGCTTCACAGATTCCGAATTAGATCAGTACTTCATATTCCGAATTAGGTCAAGGATATATATTCTGGATTAGTTCAAGGATATAGATTCCGGATTAGATTACTGATTCCCAGATTCCGGATTAGCTCTTGCTTCACATATTCCGAATTAGTTCAAGATTATACATTCTGGATTACGTTCAGGTTACATATTCTGAATTGTGTATTGACTGTGTCAAGTTTTGGACTTGTAATTTTTGGAAGAATTCTACATCAACTCACAACAAATTTCACAACCTTATCTCATTGCTCGATCAAAAGATAATCTTTTTTCCATCAAGTGTTCAAAAAAATGAATCCTCATTCATTTATGCCTACAATGACATCGCTTACCGATATTTCAATCATCTCGGGTACCGATACCCGCCCACCGTTTCTCATCAAAGACTTATTTGAAGCATCGCAGGGTCGCATGAGAACTTACATTATAGGTAAACCCAATGGGAGACTTATGGTTCAATCCATTGAGAAAGGTCCACTTGATTGGGGAGAAGTTACTGTCGATAATGTGACGCGGCCAAGGTTGTTTCATGAGTTAACTGATGCTAATAAAATCATTGCCGATGCGGATGAAAGGGCTGTTCAGACCATACTTCAAGCTCTTCCACCCGATATTTATCGAATGGTAAGCGAACACACAGTGGCAAAGGATCTTTGGGATCGCTTAACTATTTTGTTACAAGGGACTTCACTAACTAAGCAGGAACGAGAGTGTCAATTATATGACTTGTTTGATAGGTTCACATACATTCTAGGGGAAACACTTCATGACTACTACTGGCGTTTCACTACTTTGATGAATGATTTGAACGTGTATAATCTAAGGATTACTCAGTTTTAACTAAACACCAAGTTCTTGAACTTACCCCAAGAGTGGAGCCAATATGTCACCGATGTTAAAATGATTCGGGATTTGCACAAGTCAAATTTAGATCAACTCTATGCTTTCTTGCAACAACACGAGAAGCACGTGATCCAAAAACGCATCTCTCAAGGATCTTATCAAGAACCATTGGCATTAATGGCAAATCATCCAACTTTGTCATATCACAACTCTCTGTATGCTTTGGGACACCAATATTCCTATCAACCATTGTATCAAACTCCAAGATTTCCACAGTATTCGATCTTGCCACAACCACCTACATCTTATCAGCAACAATACCAGCAACGAGCAATATCATCACAAGGAGACTCACACCGTTTACCTTATGCTTCACAACCATACTCACCTTATCAACCTCCAACAACCCCTGCTATCACTCACCAACAACGTGAGGCTCCTCAACCCCATTACTCACAACATGCCAGTGCTCCTTCAAATCAGTTTGTAGCTCAACCAGCACCAGTATTCTATTGTGATGATGAGATTACAGTTCCTGAGTTTAGACAAGGGGATAATCCTACTAATATACTTGCTCAAATGTCTGCTTACATCACTCAAGCGTTGAACAAAAGAGGTTACAGAGGACCATCTCCAACAAACAATTAGTTGAGGAATTCTTCTAACTCTCGTCAACAAGCTACAATCCAAGATGGCAGAGTTACTGTGCAACCACTTCAGGGGAGACCAAGTTCATCTAATACTGGTGCACGTCCATTGAACACTGCTGCTACAAGGGGAAATAACACTGGCAAAATGAAGATGATCATATGTTATAACTGCAAAGGGGAAGGGCACATGGCTCGAGAGTGTAAGCAACCAAAGAGGAAAAGGGATAGCACATGGTTTCAAGAGAAGATCTACTTGGTTAATGCTCATACCGAAAGACGAGAGCACGATGAAGAAGAGTTAGCATTTCTCGCAGATCCAGGAGTTGCGGACACTGACGGACTCACAACAGCCATCACGAACAATGTCGCATATCAATGTGATGATCTTGATGCATACGATTTCGACAATGATGATCTCAATACCGCCAAGGCAGCTCTCATGGCAAATGTTTCACTTTATGGAGCTGACATAATTTCTGAGGTACCAAATACTGCCAATGATACTAGTATTGTACCTTATCAAGTTGAGCAAGTGCCTGAGTATCCGGAACAGCCTCCGGTGGTTAGTAACTCAAACGAGGAGACAAAAATGATAGCAATATCAATGCAAGTCCCCAGCTTTGAGTGAAACACAACCGGGAGCTATTACGTCTACAAATTCGCTTGCTCAACAAGATTTGGTTATGGTGTCGGCATCTATGCTTGGCCAAATGAATAATGTGGTCCTTGAAACCCTCGGTGTTAATCAGACATTATCTGCCGAGCTTGCTTTGTATAAGGAAAAGGTTAAAACCTTGGAATTAACTCTAGTGACCACTACCTTAACCAATCTTGAATTTGATAGGTTTAGGAAAGTCCAAATTGATAATTTGCTAGAAATTGAGAGTTTAAGAACAAATCTTTTGAAAGAACTTAAAGAAAAAGAGTCAGTCGTTAATAATTTTCAAAAACTACAAACGGATTTCGAAATTCTCGAGTCTAAAAGGGTTGAAACAGAAATTAAGGAGTCTGAGAAAGTTAAAAAGACTGAAGTTTTGCTTTTAAAACAATTCTCTGCTTCACATTTAGTGCACTTGTTTCATTCTTCTTTTAAGGAATTCACTCTATCGCGCCTAATAGACCTACCACCTAACCCGAGGTATGCAAAGCAAGCATTTAACCATAACCCACGACTTTATTATGCAATAAAGTTAGGATTGGTCTTAGATCCGATTGTGTTTTCAAATGAATATGAGAATATGTCACTACATGAAGAGAATCAATCAAAAGTAATTTATACATATCCTAAGTATGATTATAAACAGCTTAATAAAGAGAATGCAAAAACAGATCTTAGAATTCGCTTTAATATGCAAAGGGAATTTATCCATACACCAACTTACATGCCTACTAGAGAAAGCCTTAGTATACTTCCTACACTTGTCAATTCAGATGAACCTAAGGAAATTCCAAAGGATCTTCCACCGGTAAGTACGGTATTGCTAAGCTTGAAAGAGATTAGGCGATATCTTACCAACTTTGACAAGGTCATCACGGAATGTACGACTTCAACGGCTCAAACCGCTGGAGAATGGGCTTTCGAACACATGAAAATAGTGTTTGAGAAAGAGATCGTTCCGTTTGTAAACAATGTTAAAGAAGGATTTCTAGATCTTGGGGGACAATCTTAACTTGAAATGGGTGAAGTTCGAAAAGTTTTCTATGAAATGGATGATGCTTATGAACAACATCTGATTGAGAAAGAAAAGATTTTGTCCAAATATGACCGATTCTTGGAACATATAGTGTCTCTTGAAGTGATACAAGTTGTTACTATTGCATATGCTTTTGAGATGACATCTTCTATGAATAAATGTGATGATGTGCATGATATATCTGTGAATATTGTTGAAACTGTGAATAATGTAGATAATCATTCTTGTCACGAATCTAACGCTGAATTTTTAAAGCTTCAAGATTATTATAACTCACTTTCAAAACGTTTTGATGAGCTTCAACAACATTGTATATCTCTTGAAATTGAAAATCAATCTAAAATGAAACTCTTTCAAAAACAAATGATTGTGAAAACTCCGTTGAGACTAGTGACAAGATGATTCAGGTGGTTAAGGCATTAGAGGAAGAATATATGAGACTTAAGAGAGAATCATTGACAGAGAAATTGGAACTAGAGTCTGCAGAGATTAAAAATCATGCCCTAGAAGATAGAATTACTTCTATGCTAGGGGGTGTTTGATAAAGTAAAGCAGGGTTTTTCACAAATTTATGGTTCGTTAGAAGAACGCTTCGCTATTAATACGGCAGAGCAAAAGTCACCTGTTGAACAACTGAACAATAAGTGTGAGGAAATCTCTGACTTAAATATTCAACTCATAGAAAAAAATATGGTTTTGGCTGAATTAAAGGAGACACTTCAACTCAAAGGACAAGAAGTTGTTGATAATCCAGCTACAATCTCTGCACCGACCTCTAGTGCTCCAAAAACCAACAAGGTGGTGATCACTAAGAACCCGTACAATAAGAACAATCCACTATCATATAAGTCATATATGGAGCATGCGGTTAAGCACGTGGATCTTGCTAGGGATGTTGTAGATGATCTCTATGAACTAGATCCTATGAATAGTCACTATTACTCTGCTCATGCTTACATTGAGAAGGTACAACAATGCTTAGAGCATTTGAATTTGTTAGGTCAATTCAGTACCTAATGACCTCCTTGATGGATTTGAATAACAATCAGCCTAAGTGAAGTATTAACCTTGAACATAACGAAGTCACTAAGTGAACAGTCACTCAGTGAGTTGCCTTCGAGTTCCTAGACTGAGTCTAAAAGAAAGACTCGAGCATTCAGAGAGGCGAAGCTCAATGAATGACTTCTATGACGAAGAAGAAGGTGATGGGTTCAGTGAGTTGTGGCAATAGACTCACTGAACCCCATACGATCTCCCTAAAGAAAACAAGCATTCTCCAAGACTGAAGAAAAGGCGGGATAAGTTGAATTGTTACAAGATGAAGTACATCACACAATTAGCGTGACTTACCCTTTTGGGATAGATGGGGTACTGAAAAGTGTAAAGGACTTACGTCTTACTACTTAGAATAGGGTAAGACAAGATACTACACTGTACCCAACTTTCCTTCTATAAATAGGATGCTTGTAAAGGAGAGAAAACAAGTTTGTGCACTTAATACTTTAGACATTCACAAACAAAGTTTTCTCTCCTCCAAACACGATCACACACTTGAGTTCTAAACTCTTGTTGATAGAATCGTCAAGCTTAGCAATCATTAGGATTGGACTTGTTAGTGAGGAGATCACAAAACCACACATTGTCTATTAATCACTATTGTAGCTTCATATACAATAGGGTATAATTCTTTAATAAAGCTAAGAGTTAAACGTTGAAAACCTTTGTGTTATTTACTTACTTGTATTAAGTTTATTGCATTACTTAACCATGGGTTAGGACTATACTTAGTATACTTAAGTATAGTACTAATTACAAAGGGACCAACAAGTGGTATCAGAGCGGTAGGATTATAAAACTTTTAACCACCGTCTCAAAGTTTTTAAAACCTTGATCCATTATGGCTGAAAGTAATGTACCTTAACTTGTTAACAAAAAAGGAGTGAGTCACTCTGTTAACGCTCCTAAGTTAGAAGTTGAAAGATTTAACCAATGGAAGAAAAGAATGCTATGTTATTTGATGGGAATGGAACCTTATTACATAAATTGTATTAAGAATGGTCCATTCAAACCAAAAACAGCAGCTGGTGATGACAAACCTGAAAATCAATGGTCTGACAATGAAAGGAGAGTGGTCAATCAAGACCAACGTCTCAAAAACATCATAATATCTTGTCTTCCTGACGATATTATGGAGGCTATCATCGAGTGTGAGACGGCCGAAGAGACTTGGACATATCTTGTTCATAGTTTCGAAGGACCATCCGACACTAAGGAAAGTAGGATTATGGACCTGAAGTTAGAATATAACACTTTCAGGGCCAAACCAGCTGAAACACTTCCTTAGACTTACACCAGGTATAAAACTTTGCTCAATGAGCTAATGAATGACGGGGTGAAACTGTCTAAGCATCAAATCAATGTTGGTTTTGTGCACAGTCTCCCTGAAAAATGGCTTGGTTTTTCTCAAGGATTAAGAAATGCTAATCACATACAGACTTAGGATCTTACATACATTTTTGGGAGATTTATCTATGAAGATAAACTAATAAATAGAAGATATCCTGAGTCCAAGAAGGCCTTAATAACAGACACCTCAGCCAAACCTACCCAAACTGATCATGGCCCCATTACAACTGCTTTTTACTCAAATGCAATTGTTCAAGATTTTCAGGAAACCTCAGATGATGAGGTGGATGAAAGATCTAGTGCTGAATACATAAGGGATTTGAACAGGGAATATCATGAAAGGGACATGTTGGCAAATATCAAACGTTATATCAAAAGAACTAGATTTGCTGGTAACCAATCCACTAAGGGAGTGGATTGCTACCGATGTGGTAAAACTGGGCATTTTGCTAAATATTGTCTTTCAAAAACTCTATTAGCCTCTTATAAAAATCAAAATTTTTCATCAGGCAATGACAATTTTCAACCCAAGTTTACACCAAAACTAATTCAGGCTTCTCCAATTAACCAAAGTTTTCAAAATAGTAAGAAAATTGAGAAAGACTATAGGTCTGAGTATAAAAAGGTTAAAGAAAAACTTGCACTCTTGGAAGCTGAACCTACTGTTGCTCAGACTCAAAAGCCTGCTCAGAACAAAGCCAAAGGGCTGGTAGCTGAAACTTTTGATTGGGATGATGAAGACTTGTCCTTAGAAGAGGAGGAAGTCAGGTATCAAGTGTTAATGGCTCTAGATGATGATGAATTATCAGTTGGAAAGAATCATGCTCGAAATGGAGAATGGGTTGACATCACTATGAGAAAGGTAAACATGCTTCTCTCTATAGATGAAGAATCTGATTGGCAAAAATTCCTTAAGTATATTAACATTGACCTATCGTTTGTTGAAGAGCAGAGATTGAATCTTTTTTCAAAATATAATAAACTTATTTTTAAATTAAACAAATGTAGAGAAGATTTATTAATTTTAAAACAAGCTAAACTTGAAACAGTAAGCTATCAACTTCAGAACACTGAACTTACTAAAATCAATCATGCTCTTCAAGAACAACTTAAGGAAGAAAAACGCATCAATGAGAAATGGAAATATAGATCTACCTTAGTTTCTCAGTGTATAAACAGTCAAATACCTACCCAAAAGAAGAAAATTCTTGGGGCACGACAACTCACTGAAAAGGCACCTACTAAGGAAATGAGTGAAAAGGCATTTCTCCCCGCCTCAGTTGGGTTTGATCATGAAATGATTCCTAAGTCAAAAGACTGGGTTGAGAGATCAAACCCTGAGAGTGTTTTGCCTAACTTTGATACTGGAAAAATATTAATTCCTGAATCTCAGGCTATTAATGAAAAACTTGGTCTGATGAAGAGTCTGATAAAGTCAATAACACTGAAACATCTAGTGTTGCTGAAGACATTCAGACTCCTCTACCTTCTTTGAAGAATCTTCAAGGGGCAAGTCCATGTTCTGAACTAATTCCATTGTCTTATCAAGAACACTCACCTAAAGGAAGAGCTGGGTTAGGTTGTATTGAACAAACAAAGCCTGACTCAAAAGTGATACCAAATCACACTAAATCAGGAACTGTCACTAAGAAAACAACCAAACCTATATCTCCCTCAGGGACTCCTACACACTCAGTCAACTCTACTCCTATTGTAAATCAAGTGGATTTAAGTAGATTGTTCCAACTTTTCATGGAAGAGAAGCTGAACTCAGCCTATAAAACTCAGGGTGAAACATTTGTGTCCTCACAGCCTGAATCATCAACAAGTAACAAAACTGAACCTGAGTCTTCTAAGAAAGTTAAAACAAAGAAACCCTCCTGTGAGCTATGTCACTATACAAATCACTCCACTGACAACTGCTTTAGAGTTCTCTATTGCATGAAATGTAAAAGTGAAGATCACAGGACAACAGATCATGAGATGCACATAGCTTCTATTAGAAATGCTAAGAGATACAATGCTCAGCCTTACAACTATGGGCCCACCTCAAAACAAACCAAAAAATCCAAGGTTAAGCCTTACCCACCATGTACACATTGTGGCATTCCTGATCATAGACCTGATGATTGTATGTATTACCCTGAGTGTGAGATTTGTGGAAGCCTTAATCATACTACCTCAGGACATAATAGAATAATCATGGTCAGAAGAGGAATGCTAGCTAAGTCATCTCAAAGTACTGAATCCTCAGTCAGACTAAGCTGCAAAACATGTGGAAGCAATGTTCATTCTACCTCAGATCATGCTGAGTTTGAGTACTTCAAACGAGGTGAAAGATGTCAGGCTCTTCAAGCCAAAGAGCCTACTAAAAAGTGGGCTCACAAGAGAAACTAATCCACCTTGTTATTTGCGTAGAAACACTTCAAGGAGCCTGTCTGGTACTTAGACAGTGGGTGTTCAAGAAGTATAACAGGGGTCAAAAGTTATTTGCACAAATACGTGGAGCAACCAGGTCCTAAAGTAGTATTCGGTGATAATTCATCTTGTGTTACTGAGGGATATGGTTCAATTAAATGTGGTGGAATAGTTTTCTCAAAAGTTGCGTTTGTAAATGGTCTGAAGTACAATCTCATCAGTATCAGCCAACTGTGTGATGCTAAGTACATCGTTCAGTTTGATGATAAGCAAGGTACAATCTTCAATGCTAACAAAGAAATTATGTTGACTGCTCCAAGAAGAAATGATGTATATGTCCTAGACATGTCATCAATAACAAATTCAGGAGCATGTTTCTTTGCTAAAGCCTCAAACTCTGTCAATTGGCTTTGGCATAAGAGACTGTCACATCTAAATTTCAAAGATATGAACAAACTTACAAAACAAAACAAAGTTCTTGGCTTACCTTCTCTTGTGTATTCAAAAGACAAGCCTTGTTCAGCATGTGAAAAAGGTAAACACAAGAGAGCTTCTTTCAAGCCAAAACAAAACTTTTCTATCAGGAAGTGTCTTCATCTTCTTCATATGGACTTGTTTGGACCAGTCACTCCAATGTCTATAAATCATGAGAAATACACTCTTGTGATTGTTGATGAATACTCTAGATACACTTTGGTACACTTCCTGAAAAAAAAGAGTCAAGCTCCTGAATTCATAATGTCTTTTATCAGGCAAGTAGAAAATCAAAATGATACTAAAGTTAAACAAATTCGAACTGATAATGGAACAGAATTCAAGAACCAAGAGCTTGAGAGTTTTTGTGATGAGAAAGGAATTTCTCAGAACTTCTCTTCTCCTTACACTCCTGAACAAAATGGTGTGGCTGAAAGGAAGAATAGAACTCTCATTGAAGCTGCTCGAACCATGCTTAACGGATCCAATCTTTCAAAACACTTCTGGACTGAGGCTGTAAAAATAGCTTGCTATACTCAGAACAGATGTATTATTGTCAAAAGACATGATAAGACTCCTTATGAAATATTCAGGGAAAGGATTACAAATATCAGCTACTTTCATGTGTTTGGATGTCCTGTGTTCATTCACAATCAAAAGGACCATCTTGGTAAATTTGATGCCAAAGCTGATGATGGATATTTTCTTGGATACTCTTTTGTCTCCAAAGCCTTCAAGGTCTTTAACACAAGGAGACAACAGATTGAGGAGTCATTTCATGTCACCTTTGATGAAAGTATGGATGCTATTAACTTCACAAATCAATCAATGGAAGAGATTAGGATCAATGACTCATCAATATATCCTCCTGATGAGTATGAACATTGTCCATTAAAGCAGTATCAAACTGATACTGATATATCCTTCCATATATCACCTCAAAATAGGTCAATTGATAATTTAATCACACCTCAACATGTCCCTAAAGTTATCACTTCTCAAGCTGATGAATCAAATGATTCACCCATCTATGAGAACACTGAAGGGACAAGTGATGAAAATATCGATCCCCCTATTACTGAAAATACTTCAGTAGGAGGTGATGTCCCAGTACAATGTACTGAATCTCTAGTCCATGATAATCACCAACCATCGACAAGCTCTAATCCAAGTCCTCAGGACAGATGGTCAAGACAACAACACATAGAGCTTGTAAATATAATTGGTGATGTATCAGAGGGGATGTTCACACGCAGTCAGGCTGCTAAAATCTCTGCTACTAAACTCTCTGCTGCCTCAGCCCATGAATGTCTGTTTGCAGACTTTCTCTCTGAAATTGAACAAAAGAAGGTTTCAGAGGCCCTGACACATCCAGCGTGGGTTGAGGCCATGCAAGAAGAGCTTAACCAATTCCTTAGGAACAAAGTGTGGAAACTAGTTCCTCTCCCCAAAGGGAAATCAGCTCTTGGTACAAAATGGGTATTTAAAAACAAGACTGATGAAGATGGAATTTTCATTAAAAACAAAGCTAGGCTGGTTGTTCAGGGGTGTGGTCAACTTGAAGGGATCGACTATGAGGAAACCTTCGCCCTGTAGCAAGAATGGAAGCCATCAGGATCTTCCTTGCCTATGTTACTTACATGAACTTCAAAGTTTTCTAAATGGATGTAAAAAGTGCCTTCCTGAATGGAAATATTACTGAAGAAGTTTATGTTACTCAGCCTCCTGGTTTTGAGAGTTCTGAGTTCCCAAACCATGTTTGTAAACTTGACAAAGCCCTTTATGGACTGAAACAAGCACCAAGGGCATGGTATGAAACTCTCTCTACATTCCTGATAATGAACAAATTTGTCAGGGGGAAGATAGACAACACCTTGTTTATCTTCAGAACTAAGGAGGATGTTTTACTAGTTCAGATATATGTTGATGACATCATATTCAGATCTACTAACTATAATATTTGTAGAAAGTTTGAAAAACTTATGACAAAGAATTTTGAAATGAGCATGATGGGTAAATTAACATATTTTCTTGGACTACAAATCAAACAGGGGGACAAAGGGATCTCAGTTTGTCAAGAAAGATACACCAGAGAAATACTAAAGAAATATGATATCTCTGAGTGTGCTTCAGTAAAGACTCCCATGGTTCCCCCCAACAACTTAGGTCCCGATCTTACTGGTAAATCAGTCAATCAAACCTTATTCAGGGGAATGATTGGATCATTAATGTACCTAACTGCAACCAGGCCTGATATTCAGTTCTCAACAATCATATGTGCAAGATATCATGCCGATCCCAAAGAATCACATCTTACTGCTGTTAAACGAATCTTCAGGTACCTGAAGGGTACTTCCTCACTAGGTCTATGGTATCCTCGTTGCTCAGGCTTCGATCTTAAAGGATACTCAGACTCAGACTCTGCTGGCTGCAATATGGATAGAAAAAGTACCTCAGGTGCATGTCAATTCCTAGGTGGCAAGCTAGTATATTGGAGTGCAAAGAAACAGCAGTCAGTCGCAATGTCCTCTGCTGTGGCTGAATACGTGGCAGCTGCTAGGTGTTGTGCAAACATCCTTTGGATGAAAAGTCAACTCAGGGACTATAATGTGGAATACAAAGTAGTCCCTATCTTTTGTGACAACACTAGTGCAATTGCCATTTCAAATAATCCAGTCCTACATTCAAGGACTAAACACATAGACAAAAGATATCATTTCCTCAGGGATCACATCTTAAAAGGAGATATTGAATTACACTTCATCCCCACTGAATATCAGCTAGCTGATATTTTCACCAAACCTTTGGATGAACCAACGTTCACTAGACTGAAAGCTGAACTTGGTATGTTGAATATTGATTAATCAGACTCCCTGATGACATTGGATTCAATATAATGTATATTCTTGATCCTCTCTCTCTGATTAAATATCTCTTATCGTCTTCTCCTTGACACTGAGGTACATTAAATGATGTAACTAAATGCTCTAAGGATTTAGTTACTTAATGTCCTAGGTTGGTGAGTCACAGTATTAAATAAGGAACATATATTACTTCAATAGATTGTCATAAACCAGTCAAGGGGTCACTCATGTCAAGTATCCAACTAAGCATTAAATGCTTACCCTTTTTCTAGCAAAATCTGTTGTAAAAACGTCCTTTCAAATGCACGTGACCCCACGTCATCTCTACAAAAAGCGTTATCTTTGCAGTAATGGAATAGTTGCCAAGAAAATAGGGGGACCACTTGTACGCTTTCATTTAATGCAGATGTGAAAAGAAATTGTAGAACAATGATAATCTTAGTATTTCAAGAGGGTTGATGTTTTTCTAGAGAGAGAAACTAGATAAGTGAGAGAAAACTATGTGTACTCCTTGAGAAAATAAAACAACCAACACCCTTTCCTTCAAAGGAAAGGGTTTATATACCCAAGCCTTGGTGGGCTTGGGCCTTCCAACCCACGGACATTTCCATGGGCTAGGCGTTTACACAATACTAATTAAGTAACTAAATACGAGCCTACGACGTTTAATAATATTGTTGGAGTGACCAATACTTCTAATATACGTTAAAAACTATTTCCAACAATATCCCCCTAAGGGAGGTCACTCCAAATTACAATGTACTAAACCTAGCATACTATAATAAGTCTTCGTCTTGAGCTCGTAGTTGTTTTTCTCTTTTCTTCTTTCTTTTCTTTCTTTTGTGAATTTGTGTTGAATAACATCAGGCTTTTTCTTGGAACATGTTCTTTTGGCCTTTCACGTGCAGTCTTTGTCTTCTTGTGATATCTGCCTTTTCGTGACTTCATGTACCACATACCTATCGTTTGTTGAATTCTTGAAAGTTTCAGAGTCGATACAGCGGAAGACTTTTAGGTCAGACTTTCTTGAATTTGCTGAGATATTTGATGCAGAAGGAATAAGTATGTGAGGATGACTTCAACTGGTACACCGCTACGCCACCGTCTTCAAGTGCAGCAACATAATAAGACACAAATAAAATGGCTTTGACATTTCATTATGATTCGGTAGCATTTTACCTCTGGTCGGTGAAGACCGTTGGATGATAATAAATATCGTACTTGTGACAGGTAGCTCTAATTAAAGATCTCCTTGACAAGATTTCACGGGTAAACCCGTTCTCTTTACTCGACCGTCCAAAGCTGACTGCGAACATAAAGAGTGAATCACTTGGATATTAAATATCCTTATGATTGAAGCCGTCAATTCATGAATCCTGGAACAAGTGAATTTCAATTAAAATTTTCACCATCGTTGCTTTTCCAGTTGTCACGAGCTTGATTCAAAATAGAATCTTGCTTGTCACCTACCGCAGTGCTGTTTGATGTTGACACTGGAAGGATTTCCACTCGTCATTGTGGACACTAAAGAGTGCCACTCTGAGTGTTCTGGCAAGATCACTTGGATAATGCGTAGAGGCCCTAGAACAAGTTTAATCTCAATTAAGAGTTAAACCATCGTTTCTTTCCAGTTATCACAAGATTAGTTCTTAGAGAACAGCAGGTGTCACCTACCATGAGCTTGTTTGATGTTGGCTCAAGCAGGATTTCCATCTTCATTGTAATACTTTCGTATTACTCAAATGTTCTGGCAATATTACAAGAATATTGCGTAGGACTCATAAAAAAATATTTCTTGTTTTGAAATTGTGTCCTAATGAGACTTTTGATGATCTCGTGGCTCTAGACTCAATAGTGCATTTTTGTTTTGGTGAGCGGAGGCTGGAGAGGATTGCCACCTTTTCAATATCAGTTTATTCGGAGTGAATAAACCGATAGATAACGTGTTGAACTCCGTGACATTAAAACAAATATCTTTTGAGAGATATTTGAGTTGGCTGGGAGGGGTTGTGCATCGCATCACTGGGTCATGATACTTTGTCTTCAAGATGAGTTGACCCGTTTTCTTGCTAAGTTGTAAGGAGCGCTTCTTTCTTTACACCCTTTATCTTTAATTTTCTTTTTCATTCTTCAAACCCTTCAATGCTTACCAATACATCATTACTAGCACCTTGTTATGATTGTTCCGGTGCTAGCATCAGTACTTGGTCGGCATTCAGCTGCGTTCACATTCCATTCTCCATCTTTCCTAAGGACTTCTATTTTCTAACTATGGAGTTGTCCTTCGGAAGATTCCTCCGGTTCTGGAAGAACCATTGGACTAGCACCTAATCCTACCACCCTTTTGTCACCACATCCATCGTGAATTAAGTGTGTTTTGGGTAAGTACTTGTCACCATGAAAATCCTTGTAAACTCACTTAAGATACTTGTGATATAAATATCAAAATTTTGTATCTTTAAGTGTTTTTGTTCAACAAAAATGCCCCCCCCCCCCCCTTAACATGTGCAACACACATATTAAGTTGATTTATACTTGAAGTCTTTTTCATGTTTAGCCAAATATATTATCAAGTCTCCTTAATCCCATTTTCTCCCCTTATCCAAAATGTTAACCATCAATATTTTGGATATTAATGGATTAACCGGTCTGTGGGTAATAAAATGAAATTAGATGCTGGCCAAAGAACATATCAATGCTCCCCCTCAAATTTATGAGGGTTAGTTGTAGTGCTCGAGTATGATATGTTTGAAAGATTTAGAATCTCGAGAGAAATTCTTGAAAAATATCATACTTTCACACTACAACATGCCACAAAAGCTGATTATGCATAAATTTACATATTCACATTAATAGACATATGGAGTTTACCTGATATAAGATGATCCATAATTAAATAGATCGTTCTGTGAACCTATGGTGAGCTCCATATGGTCTTCTACCTACGAATCGTTCCACACTTCTTAGCAAACGACGCTTCCTTAAAAGTTCCTCGATCTTTTTGATCACGTACTTAGCTCCTCTTTTGCATTGGATCGTCCAGGTGTACTTGACTGCTGGAAGCGGTAGGTCGGAATTGAGAACAATCAGATCATCACGAACATGTTTGAGCGTACCATCGCTGAATTTGTGCAGATCGAAGAATCGCATAAACTGCATGACGCCAGTCTCATTCGGATAAAATATCCCTGCTTCCGGTGTCGTGGTTTCCATGTAAGGTTTTTTGTCCTTGTGGAAATTACTGAGCGGTGTTGTATGGGGACGTTGCAAGTATAGCTGCTTTTGAAAGCTCTCCACTCTAAGTTGAAAATCTTCCACCCGGTGTTGGATGACGATTTTTCTAGCATATTGACGAAGGTTGGAGCTCAATGCAATGAATATCTCAGGTGGTAAATGGTCGACTTTTTCCTGAGCCAATAACAACAAAAGGTCTTCAATGTCTTCAAGGCGAAGGTACTGGAGATCACTTTCGTCAATTTTGTATTATTTTTCATCAGTACATTTGAACACGATTACATTCAAGTAATCATAACCGAATACAGTCTGAGTAGTTGCTCCTTGTATGCTTTTAAGTCTATGATCTGAAACAATAGAAGAACCTCTTTTTGGACGATGGAAGTGATTGTAAGCTAACCTTTTCTTTGGAGTCCAGTGAGAGATGCCAAGTGATGCATAAGTGTCATAAAACTTGAGCAACTTCCTTCTCCATACCGCATCGGGTACTTTATCTTCAATCCATGGTACGTTCTCCAGATTGATAGCCTTGATCATAGTAAGTGATGTGGCATATTTCTTCGCGCCTTTTTCAAGATACTCGAGATCATGAGATTAGAAGTATTCTATTAGAATCGTTGCAGAACCGACGATGACTGTGGGTGTAAAAGGTCGTAACACTGGAGTCTGAATTCCCGTAGTCGTCGCTCTCATGGCCTTTGTAAGCTCATTTAAGTGATATTCAGCCTCATTATGGCTGATCTTCAAAGTATCAAAGAAGTCCACATCTGCGGCTGCCATTTTGATAAGATCCGGACTCATTGTTGGTTTCCCATGATGATACCTTAGAAAGGCCGAGAAATCGATTGGATTGTTTAGGTATTGAGTGAGCTCCGTTTCTGTTGCTGTGGCGAAAGGATGTTGTGGTGCTGCATTTGTAAGCCAGAGTTGCACCTGTACCGTGTCATCGATGATAAGAGATTCAGCAAACGTTAGTTCTGGCACATTTAAGTCTTCGACTTCTATATTGGAATTGTGCTGATCTTCAGATGGTGTTGAAGGTTGTTCTTGTGTCACCAGTATATCATCATTGGGCATAGAGACTGGAATTTCGTCTTCTAGAATCGACCCTGTGGGTTCATCTTCATGCATAGACACTAGAATTTTGTCTTCTTGCATAGGTTCTACAGATTCGTTGTGAGAAGCAATAGTAGAAACTTGTTCAGTAGATATACCTGTGTCAGTATGCTGAGATTCTAGTACAGTAGCGTCCACCGTCTTTTCTACAGTTTCAGCAACGATTTCTTCAGCTTCCTCAATACCTTTCTCAATTTCCTTATCGCCTTCACCATTATTTGACTCGTCGCCATTCATACCCGTTTTTTCATTCGTATCACCCTTTTTGGTTCCGTTCCCGTCATCATTATCATCATCATCATCCTCATCCCCATCTGAATCCTCGTCCTCGTCTTCTCTGTTATCCTCATCCTCTTCTTCCTCGTTCTCTTGTTCATCTTCATCCTTATCCTTATGCTCTTCTTCCTCATCCTCGTCTTCCTCATCCTCTTCCTCATTTTGATCATCATCACCATCATCCTCATCACCGTTACCCTCGTTATCTTCCTCCTCTAGCTCGACTTCATCCTCAGACTCAGAAACTTCAGTATCTGCAGGTGTATCTTCAATGATTACTTTGTTGAGATATTGCAGAACTTTACGTTTATATTTCGATTTACGAGGCCCCATATATTTCAGTCGTGTTTGTAACAATTTCATTAGTTGAAGGGTAGATAAACCAGTACTGAAAAGAGTTGGTAGTTCATGATCAACATATGACTGTACTTCACGTCGAATGATGTTGGTCATATTATCATTAATTGACCCAATAAAGGCAGCATTCTCTTTGTCACGAGTTTTCTTCTCTCCAAGAAATTTTTTATGTTGACTTTTAAGTTTAGAAACACTGTCAGATATTTTCTTAAGTGTAGGCTCGTCATGGTGCGGTTCCTTGAGGGTTTGTGCGTCAAGATTGATGATTCTTTCATTTAGTGCTGCTATTTGTTTAGCTTGAGCCTCCAATTGTTGTTGAAGAGTCTGAATGAGTGGATCACTGATTGTGAGGAATGGGTTGGAGGTGGATGATACTTTTTGTACTGATGGTAGAGGTGTAACCACGACTGTTAGAGTGGTGGTGGATGATACAGGTTGTTCAAGGATAGGTGATGGTGTAGGTTCAGTCATTGGGGCGGTAGTTGATACAGGTTGTTCAACGATTGATGACAGTGTAGATTCAGTCGTTGGGGTGGTAGTTGATACAGGTTGTTTTACAGGTACTGGTGTGATAGCTGGTGTTATGACATTAGTGATGGCCAGGGTGGTTAGTAGTGGAATGGTAGTTGATGTAACAGAAGTTATAGGAACATCCACCATATTTTCATTTGTCGATGGATCAGTATTTGTAACCTCGACATCCTCCCCTTCAAAATTAAGATATTTCATAACATCATCAGAGCCAGAAGTAGACTTACTTTGAAGTTGAGTTCCTGGAATGAGAGTTGCGTGAGCATCGTTGTTAATCACAGTGTTATTTGGTTCCGGTAAAGATGTGGTGATATTGGCATCATGATACAGCAAATTTTTTTCTGTGTTGTCACTGCCAGCACCCTCTTCACTCTGCTCACGACTTTCAAAATTGAAGTTATCAACATCTTCGTCATTAGGATCTTCATAGAAGGAAATATCGGCATCAGGTTCACCAAATTCCTCTAAGTCATCAAATAGTGTTGAGCCTGATCCTTTGGATGTTGCAAAAGCCTCCTTTCTGCTTTGCTGAAGAGTGATACGCAGTTGTTTGGCTTCAGAAACGGTTTGTTGAGCTGGTTCATCTGAAGCAACAAGTGTTTCTTTACCTTTGGTTTGCTTTGCTCTCTTTGTCCTCTTTAGAGATACTTCTTCCTGTTCAACATCCATGTGGATCATCTCATCTTCTTCATCATCTTCATCAACTAATTGCTCTTTCCCTGTGCCTTTATCTTTTGAGGAAGCAGTCGATTGGCGCTTGGAAACTCTTTTATTTCGTTTACCTTTTTGCTTCTCTGATTGTTTCTCAAAGGGATTTGCATTTTTTCTTTTAAACTGTGCTTCAATATCCAATAGCATCTATTGGTAGTGATCACTTTCCTTGATTCCTTCATTCATCATGATGTCTGGCACAGGAGCTGGTCGTAGTGAATACTTTGTGAATTGATTATCCGCAGTCATAGTATCCAACACATCGTCACTATCTTGAGTATGATAGAAGAAATTCCCACGAGGATCAATAGCTGGGTCACTCTTCATGAAGAAATTGATGATTAGTTTTGTGAACCTTGGAAATAGGAGATGCACCGCTTTCCTCTTGGAACTTGTGAATTGATGACAGAATTCCTCCCAAGGTTGTAGTGCATAGTCCACTTTAGATCCAGTGTAGATACCCCAAAAGATAATTGCCTGAGAGGGTCTCATTGCCTCTGATCCACGAATCTTGGAAGTAAGGCATTTTACTAAGATAGTGACAATTGCTTTCCAAGGTTGCCCAATATGTGACGTGTTAAACTGAGATATAAAACCAATTTCACCCTCATTATTCAATTCTCGAATTACTTGTAGCAGTTCATCTGTATCTGGGTCAGGCACAAAGTGTTCTCCTTTTGCTAACTTAGGAAGCCTGAATAGTTGCCTAAATTGATGAAATTCAAGTGTCAAGTATTTGTTGTTGAGTGTGAAAGAGATAATCTTCTTTGACAATTGTTTTGCCTGTGTAATTGTGGCTGTTGCCCAAAACTCGTGCATGTATACTTCAGGAGCTGATGTAGTGACACGTAATGCGTCCTTTATTGGTGAACAATCTAGGATGTCTGTTGCAATTTTGAATGCCGGCAAAGTAGGATCAAAATCGTCTTTCAGACGAAAATTGTTTGGTGCATGTTGCATTCTGGCATTAAGTGGAACAAGGACAAGATCTAGTTGTTTTTTTTGTTCTTTGGTTATCGACATTTTACTCCTTTAGATAAACACATGCACACTTGATATATACACATATATATATCTCATAAACTATGTAAATCCTAAGCATAGGGAATAAGAACAACAAACGTCACCACATATTATTGAATAGCATGATACATACATAGTTCATATGGAATATGTTCATACATTCAGATTCACACCTAGAATTATGAAAGATATGCCACAGACAATTTATTCTAAGGAGATAACGACCTAGCATTAGTTCCTTGAAAATTTGGGTTTCCTGGTTGTCATAACCAGAACCTCAGTAGGTCTAGGTTTAGTTTCAACCACAACCTCAGTAGGTTTTGGTTTAGTTTCAACCACAACTTCAGTAGGCTTTGGTTTAGTTTCAACCACTACTTCAGTAATTTTTGGAGTATCCTCAACCCAAATTTCAGTAGGCTTGAACTCAGGGTTAGACAATGATGAGACTTTGTCTTCCATGGCCTGGATACAAAACACAAGACATTGAATAAGTAATTTGTATCTCTTTTGTTTATAGAAATGTCAACTTATTAAATAAGATGAACTTCTGTAATAAGAAACCTTTCAAGTATTCTTATGAGATAAAATTAATTATTTCTAATATAACTTGGTTTCGTTTTAATGGCCCTAATTTTCTTATAGCCTAATAAAGTGGGAATGCTGTCTAGGCCGAATTCATTAGATCAGTCTTTGTTATGTTAATCATGTGAACAATACTTAAAGTCCATCGCAAGCCTAACATGTGTTGCGATGAAAACGCTTATCGCAATCTAAAAGTCATTCAAAGCAAAGGCATTGCAATACTAAGTCCATCGTAGTACTAAACATATCTAAACAACCTTGCAAATGTTAGTCCATCATGACCAGCCATCGTAGTGACCATCGCAATATGGGATCGTAATGAAGCCATCGCAGCGAGTTCATCGCATTGAACCCATCGCAACGAGCCCATCGCAACGGACCCATCGCAACGGACCCATCGCAACGGACCCATCGCAACGGACCCATCACAACGGACCCATCGCAACGGACCCATCGCAACGGACCCATCACAACGGACCCATCACAACATGTCCATCGCAACAAGCCATCGCAATGGACCCATCGTAATGAACCCATCGCAGTGGTTCCATCGCAGTCAATGCGATCATATGAAGCCATCGTAGTGAGTCATCGTATTCTTGGGGATATTAACAATGCAAATCTGTTGATCTCGATTACGGGACTTAGAACATGTTTTAGGTAAAACTGGGCAAGACCTATGTTTATCTAGGCTAGATGAACAAATCCCCCTACTCATAAATCATTTTCAACATGAACCTAAAAACCCTAATTTATGTGGTACGATTTATACATGTTCGAGTTATGAGAAGAGCATAAGATGATCATCTAAATAAGACACGATGATAGTAATAATAATACCTAGATTAGGTTAGCTGGTAGCACAGAAAGATGAAGAGTCGAAGCTTTAACTGGCGGAAGTGTATGGTTTGTGTTGTGTGTGTTATAGAAAAGAAGAAAGATTGGGAGGGGGAATAAATTGACTTTGGTCAAACCAAGTTGCAAGAAATTGCAACTTGGTCCCCCTTTTTGCAATTGTGCAATTTTTACCCCCAAGGATTAAGATGTTAATTTAACACTTGTAAAAACACATGAACTAACAAACACCTTAACCCGTAACGTCTTATCTTTGAAAACAAACACGAACACATACACCTAACACACAATTTCAAATTCCTAACGACAAACCACATACCACACAAGTCACACATAAACATATGAAGACAATTATCGTTTTCCATGTTTCAGAAGAAACCCATTTTCAAAAGACACCCGTGTTGAAGACTTATTCAATTCCAGAAAGATTTGGTATTTGCTCCCCTTTAAACACTGACCCGTTTTCTAGTTAAAGAGCTGTAGTCAATGATTTTTTAAAGAGACCAAAAATCCATGAAGACTTTTTCCTTTTTGTGATTTTATGGAACGATTCTTGTGGCAATAAGATTTCTCTTATTGTAACAAAATAAGTGCACTGAAACGTACACAAATTTGTGTTAGACCAAGTTATAAAGTAAACTTGATCCCTTGTATGATTTTAAAGTAAACCATACCCGAGAAAATTAATTCCCGTTGTGAGCCAACGTTTTCGTAAGAAATACGTGACTTTAATGCGAAAAGTGGGTTGCAGTCTGAAATAACTACAAGCCATATGGGCATGTTTTAAAATATGTACAACTTTTATACGGACTCTATTTATGGCGCCGTATCAATTTTAATCGACATTTCTAAGGCCGTAAATATTACCGTACTAAAAGACATGGCCGACTTAAAATGAAAAATATTTTTGGATTTTCTTGATTTTATATTTTTTATGGTTTTTGTATGTTTTATATTTTGTATTTTGCTTTTGGTGGTTTATATATATACGATAATATACAAGATCACGATCAAAGGATACTCTAGAATAGTTTACCACCACTATTCTGCAGATTCTTCTGCCAACTCCTTAAGTGTCGTTGGTGAGAATGATTTCATGCCTAGCTTTTCGATCAAAAACCCGATACGTCCTCGATCTAAGGCCTTTGTGAATATATCTGCTAGCTGATACTCAGTATTGACAAAATACAGTTCGATCACTCCATTTTCCACTTGCTCTTTGATGAAGTGGTAGCGTATGTCAATGTGCTTCGCTCGGGAATCTTGAACGTAGTTGCAGCAAAAGGCAATTGCACTTTTGTTATCACAGTACACCGGGATTTTGTTGAATCCAAGACTATAGTCAGTTAATTATGATCTCATCCAAAGAACTTGAGCACAACAACCGGACATAGCAATGTATTCAACCTCTGTACTTGATATCGCATCGCTTTTCTTCCTTTTAGATGCCCAACTAACCAGTCTATCTCCAAGAAGTTGCACACTGCAAGAAGTGCTACGTCTCGTATCTTGACACCCAGCATAATCCGCATCTGCATATGATATTAGTACAATAGAGGAATCCTTCGGATACCATAGACCACGATGAAGTGTTCCTTTAAGATACCGAAAGATCCTTTTCACAACATGTAAGTGCTTTTCGGTAGGCCGAGCCTGATACCGGGCACACATGCATATAGCAAATTGCAAATCAGGCCTGCTAGCAGTCAGATAGAGAAGGGTGCCGATCATTCCACGGTAAAGTTTAGGATCGACAGCTATCCCATCCCTATCCTCATCTAACTTGGATCTCTCCACCATTGGAGTATCCACGGGGTCATAATTTTCAAAATGATACTTCTTTAATGATTTAAGAGCAAATTTGGATTGATTAATGAAGATGCCTCTGGGATTTTGAGAAATTTACAACCCTAAGAAAAATGAAATTTTTTCCATCATCGACATCTTAAAATGTGTGGACATAATTTTCTCAAAATGGTCAGACAGTCTTTGAGTAGTGGCAGCAAATATTATATCGTCAGCATAAATTTATACCAGTATCATGTCGTTGTCCTCCTTGAGAATGAATAATGTTGGGTCCACTTTGCCTTTGGAGAAGCCTTTCGAGATGAGATAAGACGATAGGAGATCGTACCACACGTGTGGAGCTTGTTTCAACCCATAAAGAGCCTTCTTGAGCTTGTACACGTGATTAGGATACTCCGAGTTGACGAATCCATTCGTCTGGATTACGTAGACATCTTCCCTTAATTCACCATTAAGAAATGTCGTCTTAACATCCATTTGGTAGACGATCATGTTCATGTGAGCAGTATAGTCAAGGAATAGTCTAATCGCCTCCAATCGTGCAACAGGTGCAAAGGATTCTTCAAAGTCAATACCCAAAGCTTGTTTGTAACCTCTAGCAACCAATCTAGCTTTGTTCTTTAGTACTCCACCCAACTTATCGAGCATGGCTTCAATCCAAGATGATTGTGTCATAGCTTGTTGCCAATTTTTAGGTTCAATGTCGGAAAGAAATGCATCAAAGTAGCAATATAATGCATGTTCTTGGAGTTGGTGGCGTGTTAAGACTGGTCGATCGATGTCACCAATAATATTTCGGATTGGGTGATCATTTGTCCATTTGGTGTTGTGATTTTCAATCCGTGGTGGTCGGGAGTGAACGATTGCAGGATCTTCCTCTGAGGTAGACGCACCGTAAGGGTTTTCAGGTATTTGTGAACCAAAGAAAGGAAGCTCTTGTAAGTGAGAAATTTCTAAATCGTGATCATAATGATCCTCTTCAACATCATTAGGAACAAGTGGGGGTGATGATTCAGGTGTAGTTTGAGAATTGGTGGGGACGGGACATCTGGTTCAATAGTGACAGTAGATGCCTCAGACTGATTTCCATTATCTTGAGCAACAACTTCGGGAATCAGAGCTACTGCTGCAGGTGCTGGAGAATCATTACTAGGTGGATCAAAGAATTCATTAAAACATAGGTTTAAATAACTCGTCCCACTCGGGCATTGTAGGTGGTGTAAATGATGGAGAAGTAGGATTGTTGGGAGTTAATCCGGAACTAATTGTACCGGTTCCCATCTCATGAAGCGCGGGTTTAGAGCTGTGTTGCTCAGAAGACATCGCTGTCAGCTCATCAAAGTCGGCATCCAAAGTTTCTACTATCTTGCCAAGACGAAGGTTATAAATTCGGTAATCTTTCTTTGCGGGTGAGTAACCAATGAAAATTCCAATATCAGCCTTCGGTTGAAGTTTGCCCAAATTCTCACTATTAGTATTTGGATAACACAGTGCACCAAACACATGAAGAAATGAAATATCAGGTTTATGTCCATGAAGTAGCTCATATGGAGTTTTTCCATGGCGCTTACGAATGATGAAGCGGTTTTGGGTATAACATGCAGTTGCCACTGCTTCGGCCCATAAGAATAAAGGAGCATTCGCATAAATCAACATAGTTCTAGCAGCTTCCATAAGTGTACGGCTACGTCTTTCCACGACACCGTTTTGTTGTGGAGTGCGAGCAACAGAAGTTTCATGTGAAATACCGACCTTTTCATAATAGTCTCGTAGATTCTGATTAACGAACTCAGTTCCATTATCAGTACGGATGCGACGAATAGTAGCATTAAGACGTACTTGGATCATTTTTAAGAAAGTAATGATATAATTTGGTGCTTGATCTTTGGTTGCTAAAAACGTTACCCATGTAAAACTTGAAAAATCATCCACCATGACGAGGATGAATTTTCTACCACTCTCACTAGCCGTACGCATAGGCCCGCAAAGATCCATGTGCAAAAGATATAGTGGTTCTTGGTTGGTGTCTTCAGCTTTAGGTTTGTATGATTTCTTGGTGCTTTTCCCCAAAGAACACGCATAACATAAATGATCCTTGTCGAACTTAAGTTTTGGAAGACCACGAACAAGTTTGTTTTTAGCCAAATGGTTTATAGCATCAAAGTTAAGATGAGATAACTGACGATGCCACAACCATGACTTGGTCTTAGATGCTTTAGAGAGAAGGCATACAGGAGATGCGGCCATCATGTTTTGAATTGACAGTGTGTAGAGATTATCCCCTCGAGAACCTTTTAACAAATCATTTCCTGCGAGATCGCGAATAAAGTAAGTATGTTGTCGAAAAGCCACCTCAAGGTTTGAATCGCAAAATTGTCCCACTGAAAATAAATTATGACCAAGTCCCTCCACATAATATACCCTCGAAATCGTAACATTCCCAATTTGATATTCACCGTAACCCATGATCTTCGCAATATGGTCGTTACCGATATTCACCGATCCTAGAAACTTACTGACGAAATTTCTGAGCATCGAGCGGTCTCCAGTCATATGCTTTGAGCATCCAGAGTCCAAGTACCAGAGGATGATTTGGACCACCTAAAACTATCACCAGACAAAGACGATGTATCGGAATCTAGTAGTTCCTATGTGTTAGCAGGTACATATATATTTATCCTAGATTTGTTAACCGAAGAATTCTTAGGCTTCCAAATTTACTTCCTAGATGTTGGTTTAGATTCTAGTTGTCTAAAGACCTTAGGTACTTCTTCACTGGTAGGCACAATAGTGGATGCAGACCTAGTTAAAGGGCGCTTTTTCCATTTCTTAGTGCTAGTGTTCCTATTTAAAGGACGCTGAGACCTAACTTCCGTGGATGTGATCCTAGTTAAAGGGCACTTAGTTCCATTAGCAGTGAAGGTCCTACCAGTGGGTTTCCATTGCCAACCAACTTGGGTGAATTTCTTCCCCGTTGGAATCCATTCAAGATTGTTCCTAATGGCATAAATTTCATTCACGTGATCAACAAGGCATAAATCATGACGCTGAGAAAACATGCATTCATTACAATTCCAACATCGCAAATTCGAATTCACATTTTGCTTAGGTTTCTACACAGAGGCGGATCCTTTTGCCTTAGATACATGATTCTTTTTATTTGAAACTGAAATAACATTCCTAAGGTAAACTTCTACTTTCTTCTTGGCAGTCCTACTAGTGGAAGGCTTGATCCTATCTTTCTTGTCTTGAGATCCTTTAGCCTTAGTAGACATAATTACTCCTGTAGAAGCCAAGGGAACATTAGTGACAGATTTTGATTTAGCCTTGATGGGTGTGTTTAATATAGGCTTAGATCCTGGATTCTTATTGAATGGAGTCATGGCAATGGTGGTGGTTTGTTGTTTAAGTGGTGCAGAACCCGGTTGTCCTATGTACTTTAAGTGCTCTAAGCATTGTTGTACCCTCTCAATGTAAGCCTGAGCATAGTAATAGTCACTATTCCTAGGATCAAGTTCATAAAGATCATCTACCACTTCCCTAGCAAGATCCGCGTACTTAACTGCATGCTCCAGATATAACTTATATGATAGTGGATTGTTCTTATTGTACGGGTTCTTAATGATCACAACCTTGTTGTTTTTGGAGCACTAGAGGTCGGGGCAGAGATTGTTGCTGGATTATCAACAACTTCTTATCCTTTGAGTTGAAGTGTCTCCTTTAATTTAGCCAAAACCATGTTTTTGTCTATGAGTTGAATATTTAAGTCAGAGATTTCCTCACACTTATGGTTCAGTTGGTCAACGAGTGATAATAACTAGATTTTGGCCAGTATAAAAAGATCGTTGAAGTGGTCTAATCGAATTGATTACTGGTTAAAAGTGTGACTCAATTGTTTTTGGTTAAAAGAAATATGTGTCGTTGTAGTAAAGGGAAAATGAAGTGCACAAACTTTAAAGTAAACGGCTGTAATTTAAATCTAAATCTAATTTAAAATAAATGACAAGAAATTAAAGCGTGACAAGAAATTAAAAGACACTAAAAGTAAATAACGCAAACCTAAAACTATCCTAAAGGCAAACTTAAACTAAATCTAAGGCAAGCTTAAAATAAATCTAAGGAAAGTAAACTTAAAGTGCGACTAATTAAAAAGGCGGATAAAGTAAAGCTTAAAATTCAAACTTAAAAACATAAACTTAAAATAAACTAAAAATACCTCACTCGGAAAAACACCTTCGTTCGGAATAATCACTCGTTCGGAATGCCACCTTCGTTCGGAATGATTCTTCTTCACTCGGAATATTTACCTCATGCGGAATAAATGGCTCATCCGGAATGATCAAGCCAAAACACTCATCCGGAATACTAGACTCATCCGGAATAAATGGTTGATCCGGAATAACAGCTTGGTTCGGAATATGGCCTTGATGCGGAATAATCAAACACAACCCTTCATCCGGAATAAATCCTTTATTCGGAATATGTCACTTATCCGGAATAAATTCTTTATTCGGAATATTTGCCTGCTGATTCGGAATAATCCACTGATTCGGAATAGTACCTTTATTCAGAATATTGCCTTGATCCGGAATATTTGTTATTCCGAATGAACAACCTTGATTCGGAATACTGATTATTCCGAATGAACGACCTTGATCCGGACTACTCGTTCGGAATATCCACTTATCCGGAATAAATCACAAAACTAACCTATGAATCCTTCGTTCGGAATGTATCACTGATCCGGAATAAAGGTCTTAATCCGGAATATTCAACAGACAGCCTTCGTTCGGAATAAATGGCCTTGATTCGGAATACCTGGGCAAACAAACAATAGCGAAGAACACGGAAAGAACAAAAGCTACGAATCTAAACCAAACTAATCAAAATCAACCAAAAGATTAAACAAAACTAACCACAAATTTTCAACTAATGAATACCAATCAAAACAAATCAATAACACTAACAATAATAATCAAAATAATTAAAACCCACTTGATCAAATTAATAAAAATTAAAGAACATAAACATGAACATAAAGAATAAAGAATCAAGAAAGGTAGATAGGAGATTAACAAGTAAAGGAAAGATTCAATAACAATAAAAGGAAACTTACTTGAATTAAAGGAATTTAAGGTGCAAGACAATTAAGGAAATGACATGAAATTAAATGAGCAAGTAATTAAAATGGAAGACTAATTGTCACTATTAGCCAACAAAAACAAATGAAATGAACTAATGGCCTATTTATAGGAGGAGGAGGTGATTAGTGAAAGGAAGCTTCCTCCTCTCTTTCTTCTTTCTTTAATTATCTTTTAATCCTTCGTCTTTAGTCTTTAATCTTTTAAATTCTTCGACCTTTCAGACTTTGTCTCGGGATTATTTTAAACTCGTCTTGTGATTTCTTCATAAATTAGACTTGAGTTCTTCGGCTTTAAGTAAACCTCCGTCTTTTGACTTTTTCTTCGATAAATCTTCAGAATTGGTCTTGGACTTCCGTTCTTTTTGCATTCTTGACTTCTTGACTTCGTCTTTTGTCTTTTTCTTCGATAAAAGCCCGTGAATGCCCGTGTTTTCTCCCCTTTTCACATTTTCTTCCTAAATCACAACAAAAACACAAACCACGCATAATTACGACATTTACGACATAAAATACACGTTTTGGCTTGGTTATTATTGTAGTTAAGTGGTAAAAAGGATGGGTGTTTACACACCTATCAAATCCACTACACTTGACCATTGCAATGTCCTCATGCAATGCATTAGTTACAAAGCACGTTTTACATTTTCCATCATAATCAATCCATATTGGCCTTTATTAAAGAGATAGAAAATTATAAACATTCAAAGGAAGAAAGTAAGTAAAGAAATCAAAGACATACCTTAGGGTTTTGGAAATGTCATGAATGATCATCATCCTCAAGTTTCACGTTCCTCATACCAAGCTTAAAAACGAGATCATTGTTATTATAAGTTAGCAAACTAACATGAACTCATGTGGGCCAATTATTTACTTAGACTCCCTTATTCCTAGGTGTATCTCTTATATTTTATTGTTGTCTTGAATGATCACGAGGATGCATTGTTGACTTATTTCGATAGTTATTTAGGCTGAAAATAAAGTGGGACGATTTAATCAATAGTTAGCTAAAGGACAAAATCTTTTAAAACTGCTTCTCGGGACCTCATAAAGTTCATATCTTGGCATAACTCGCTTCGCGATTTGAGACCTTTCTCGGACCGATATTTGGCAGTGAATTCATACTTCAAATCTTGAGAGACGTTCATGAGATAATGGTCTTCTCTTCATAATAGGAATTTCTTCACTTGAAGTTTTGAGAGATTCTTCATATTTGGACCACGACTTCTTAATTTTTCTCCAATCTTTATTTTGGACTTTGATATAAAACGATCCGCCTCCTTTTAGGACTTGGATCTATTTATCCTCATACCTTGTTAGGGTCTTTTCGGATAGAATTCTCCATGATCTTTACGGGAGTATTTGCTTTTCGTCGTGTGTCTTGATCCTTCATATTGATCTTTGATAAATGATTCTTCACATCACTTTGGATTTTTAGCAACAAAATGTAGCCCTCATGCCTTGTTAGGGCCTTTTCGGACTCGCCAATCTTCGCATCCGGCTTCAATAAGTTATGCCTTGGCTATGAACTCTAATCCATACCGAGCAACTTTTAAACGATCTTGGGCTAGAAGCTAAGTAACTTTTTAAATCGTACAACCTTATTTATTGCAGATAAATTTATTAACAAGCGATGGGAGAATAGGCTTATAATTAACTCACATAAATTCACGAAAGAATACCGAACTTATAACTGACTCTATCATCTCTCGTTCTCCACAATTTAAAATCTCAAAGAATGAGACTCGTGGATGCTTAGCCAATCAAATCAAAGTTTTGGGTTTTCGAGTCATCTATAGGATCTTGCAAATTCTTAGACTTTTTCAAGTTTAGAAATCGCATTTTAACGTTCCCTTGATAAACAACTCTCTAAGATCAATTATAGGAACTTGAGAAAAGTTCTTATTCTTAACCCGTGAGAGTTAAGACTTTCGCGTTTTAAAGCTCCCTATATAAAAGCCTAGCAAAACTTGACTTAAACACGTTAAGGATACTAGCTAGAGTAAACTAGATAAGTAAACTCGGGTTGAGTCAAAAGATTCACAACTTTGAAAATTAAAACCACTTTATTAAAATTTATTCTAGTAAAGAAAGAAAATAACTATACAAAGGTAAAACTAATAGGCCAAAATAGATCAAAATTTTTGAAAAATGTCGAAAAATTGATTTTTCGGTTAAAATGAGGACAAATACAAGGAAAAGACCACTTAACTTCGATAGAAGTCCCCCCTACACTTAATATAAAAATTGTCCTCAATTTTTAAGCATGTGGGAGTAAACTCCCCTACACTTAGGACACTATGCACGTTGTTTTAATCTTGCTAAGGAAAGGACAACTAAAGAGATTCCTATTTTAATATTGAGAAAATATAAAATAGTGAATCGAAAAGAGTTTAGGATAGAACCGGGAAGACGGAAACACGGAATCATGGGTCGTCAAAAATCATCAAGAGTGGATCATTGAACGCTCGAATCCTTGAATATGAGAAGAGAGGAAATAGCAAACACCAACGGGTCTCCCCTACACTTAGGATAAAGATAGCTAAAAGATAGATACATGGGTTGCCTCCCAAGAAGCGCTTGATTTTTGTTCACCGAGTCGTGAGCCTGACTCGACCTTGATTAGCATAGGAAGAAGCTTGAAAAACATCCTCCTGGATCAAAGACATAGTTTTCATCCATCAAATAGCACAAGCTTAAGGTGAACAAGGCAAGCCAAAGAAGAGTATGTAGAATATTGATAACCTATGAATCTATGAAGGGGTTTGTTGATTTCTAGAGAGAGAAAGTTAGAGAGAGAAAGTGAGAGAAACTATGTGTTATTTCAATAAAATGGAAACAAGAAAATGACAACAACCAACCCCTTTCCATGGTGGAAAGGGGTATTTATAGTTCCAAGCAAACATGGGCTTGGGCCGGTCCATGACAAGCCCATGGACCGGTTCTTACTTAACTTAATAAGTAACTAATGACTATTTTCTAACTACGAGCTATTACAACATAAATATTATTGTGGAGTGACCGATACTTCTAATATACGTAAAACGTATTTCTAACAATCTCCCCCTAAGGGAGGTCACTCCACGTTACAAAATTCTAAACCTAGCATACTATACTAAGTCTTCGTTCTTTAGCTCGTAGTCTTTTCTTCTTTTCTTTCTTTTGTTGTGAATATGTTGGTTTGATCTTTTTGGCTTTGGCTTGAGAGCATTGTTCTTTGGCCTTTCACGTGCGATCTTTGCCTCTCTTGTGAATTTGCCTTCTCGTGACTCCATGTTCCACACACTTATGTCTTTTTGTTGAATTCTCGAAAGTTTCAGAGTTTGGTACATCGGAAGACTTTATCTTGTACTTTCTTGAATTTTTGCTAAACTTTGATGCAGAAAAACATAAACATGTGGGAACGACTTCTACAGGTACACCGCAACACCACCGTCTTCACTGGTACACAGCAACGCCACCGTCTTTAACAGGTACACAGCAACGACACGAATAAAATGGCTTTGAACATTTTATTCTAATTCGGTAGCATTTTACCTCCGGTCGGTGAAGACCGTTGGACGATATTAGATATCGTACCCGTGACGAATAGTTTCAATTAAGTAACTTCCTGACAGGATTTCGCGGGTAAACCCGTTCTCTTTATTCGACCGTCCAAAGCTGACTGCGAACATAAAGAGTGAATCACTTGGATAAATTATCCTTGTGATTAGAAGCCGTCAATTCATGAAACCTGGAACAAGTGAATCTCAATTAAGATTTTCACCATCGTTGCTTTCCAGTTGTCACGAGCTTAATTCATAAAGAATCTTGCACGTCACCTACCAAGTGCTGTTTGATGTTGACACTAGAAGGATTTCCACTCGTCACTGTGGTCAATAAAGAGTCACTCTGAGTGTTCTGGCAAGATCATATGATAATGCGAAGAGGCCTGGAACGAGTTTAAGTTCAATTAAGAATTAAACCACTGTTACCTTCCAGTTTTTCACAAGATTGGTTCTAAAAGAACCGCACGTGTAACCTACCATGAGCTTGTTTGATGTTGGCTCAAGCAGGATTTCCATCTTCATTGTAATACTTACGTATTACTCGGATGTTCTGGCAATATTACAGGAATATTGCGTAGGACTCATGAAAATCTCTTACTTTTCACAGTGTGTGAGAAAGCAAGGAATAAATGAAAAGTGTCCTAATGAGACTTTTGATGATCTCTTGGCTCTAGACTCGATTGTGCGTTTTGATTTAGTGAGCGATGGCTGGAGAGGAGTGCCACCTTTTCAATACCAGTCTATTCGGAGTGAATAAACCAATAGATAACGTGTTGATCTCCGTGTGATTAAAACAAATACCTTTTGAGAGATATTTGAGTTAGCTGGGAAGGGTTGTGCATTGCATCACTGGGTCCATGATGTCTTTCTTCAATACCGAGAATCATTAGCAAAAATGACCTCAATAGCATATGTATTGACCCGGTTTCTGTCTAAAGTTGTAAGGAGGGCTTCTTTCTTTACACCCTTTATCTTTACAATTCTTTTTCATTCTTCAACCCCTTCAATGCTTACCAATACGTCATCACTAGCACCTTGTTGTGATTGTTCCAGTGCTAGCTTAAGTACTTGGTCGGCATTTAGCTACGTTCACATTCTTTCTCCATCTTTCCTAGGACTTCTAATTCTATCTAGGGAATTGTCCTTGGGAAGATTCCATCGGCTCTGATGAATCATTGGACTAAACCTATTCCTACCACCCTTTTGTCACCACATCCGTCGTGAATTAAGCGTGTTTTGGGAAGGAATTGCCACCATGAAAAATCATTGAAAAATCACCTAAAGTACTTGTGATATTGAAATCAAAAGTTTTGTACCTTAGGTGTTTTGTTCATCAAAAACGCTCCCCCTTAACCCGTGCTTTACACATATTAAGTAGGATAATCGTTAAGTCTTTTTCATCTTTTAGCCAAGTATCACTTACGTCTCCTTAATCCCATTTTCTCCCCTTATCCAAAATGTTAACCATTAATATTTGGGATATTGAATGGATTAACCGGTCTTTGGGTAAAAATGAAATCGATGTTTGGCCATAGAACAAGTTATTGCTCCCCCTTAAGTTAATAAAGGATAGTTGTAGTGCTTTAGTATGATAAATTTTGAAAGATTTAGAATCTCGTGAGAAATTCTTGAAAAATTATCATACCTTAACACTACGGCAAGCCATACAAGCACAATATTCACAAATATACATATTCACAATTGAAAACCAATATAAAGTGGACCTGAAATGTACGACCCATTAGATGGATCGTTGCAGTAGCTTGTGGTGCACTAGATATGGTCTTCCACCCACGAATCTTTCCAAGCTCCTCATCAATCTACGTTCACGGAGCTTTTGATCAATCTTCTTGATCACATACTTCGCCATCTGCCGGTAACCCGGATGCCAATCCTCCGTCATCTCTGGCAAAGTCCCACCCGAGTTCAGATGCTCCAACTTTCCTCTGACTTGTAGAAGGGTTCCATCACTGTACTTGTGGAGCTCACCCACCCTCATAAACTTCATCAAACCTCGACTGTTCAAGTAGAAAATGCCGTAATTCGGGACAGAAATGCCGGTATAGGGACATCTTTCTACATGTTGAGGTAGCACTTGATTCACTGGACGGGTTAAGTTGAGCTTCCTTTGGTAGCTTTCTACTCCCAACTGCAGATCTTCAACTCGTGTCTTGATGACAACGCTTCGTGTAAACATACGAAGTGCTGTATTCAAAGCAATGAGGTCTTCACGAGGAATGTGTGTGAGTTGATCTCGGGTCATCAGAAGCAGCATATCTTCGATATCCTCAAGGCGAATGATGGAAAAATCTCCCTGCTGGATTTTGTATTCCCTGTCATCCTCCCTTTTCAAACGAATCTCCGTCACATGATAATAGCCGTTCTTGGCTTCAGTTTTTAACCCTAAAATGCTGGAGATGCGGATATCGGATCTAACGATACTTCCAGAATTGACCAGACAGCAACCCCTGTACGCCCTTCGGACTCGTTCGTCCCAATGAGATGCACCTATGACAGCATACATATCATAATTACGATTTATCTTAGGGACCCAGAGTCTGTTTACCTTTTCCTCGATAAATGGTATTGTCCCCCAGTTGGCAGCTTTTAGCAAGGTCAGGGAGGTTGCGTACTTTGATGACCCCTTCAGTAGATACACAAGATCATTGGTGACGAAGAAGTCAAGAGCAATCTGATTATCTTGAGAAGGATCCATTGGAGGTGGAGCTCTTTCTGATTCATGAAGTCCTGGCCTTTGAACGGTATTCAGAGCCTTCAGGATCTCATCGGCATAGTACTCGAACTCCATTCGGGTTAATCGGGTTTTGGCACGCAGTCTCTTATCTTTCAGCGCTTTCTTCACCAAGGATGGAGTAACCGAAGTCTTATACTCATGAGCAAAAAATGCACATAAGTCAATCGGACTTCGGATACGGAGATACAACACATCTTTGTCAGCGTCTGTGATCGGATCATATTGTGCTGCTGCCGTGATCCAAGCCTGTGGTGGTGCAGTCTCGTCTATTTCCAACGTGTCTGCCCAGTCTCGTGTGCTTGGTTCAGGAACCGTAGATTGTTGTGCTTGTTGTAGAGGAGTAGAAGTGCGAACATCTGCTGGTTCAGTTTCAGGCATTTCGGCAGTGTCGTGAACTGGTGAGTGTTGTGCAGCTTCGGGTTCTGTTACTGATTCTGCAATCACAGGAGCAACAACAACAGAACTAATGGGGTTAGTGGTAATAGGTAAAGATACAGCGATAGAGGTATCGGGAACCGATGACGCTGTAGTGGCATTCACATCGTGGCGCCACTTAGTTCGTCTTGATTCCGACGATGTTGATTTGTCCTTCTGTGCTGCATCTTTCTTGGACTTGGTTCCAGTCTTAGCAGTTTTCTTAGAGCTGGTAACCTTGTCTCCCTCTTTCGGCTGTTCACCCCCATCATCATCCTGATTGTCATCCCCGTTACTACCCCTAGCACTCTCCTCATTCCCATCACCACCATCATCGCCATCATCATCATCCTCATCCTCGTCATCATCATCCTCATCCTTATCCTCATCATCACCATCATCGTCATCCTTTTCCTCTTCTTCTCCTTCTTCTTCCTCTTCCTCTTCACCAGTACCCTCTTCCTCCTCACTTTCTTCCCTTTCTTCTTCAGGTAGAATGTGATAAGGTACCACACTTCCAAACGTTTTGAATAACCTATCATCCTCCATGATAGCATCATTCAGGGATTTATATAGAGCCCGTTGAATCCTAGACTTATCAAACGATCCAAGTTCCACCATACGAGCCTTAAGGATCTTCTTCAATTCAAAATCCGTCAAGTCATAAGCAATCTTGTAGGCGGCTTCTGAAGGATTGGATGATTTGATCATCAAGTTGTCAGCAGCAAGTGTCTTCAACTCATCACGCAGTTTAGGCATTAGGGATTCAACGGATTCTTGCACTCTTTCTTTCACAGAGGCTTCAAGTGCTTCTTTTTGCTCTTTGTATTTATCCCTCATCGCTTGAAGTCTGGTGATACGTGCAACATGCTTATCAGCCTCAGCCTGCTTAACCCGAGCTAGTTCTTCTGCATGTGCTTTTCGAGTCAACTCCATATCTGCAGCGAACCTAGCAATCATCTCCTCTTGGGCTTTCCTAGATGCTTCCTCACTTTGAGCTCGTCTTTGTAACTCTTGGCGAAGTTCATCCATTTCGCGTTTGTGAGTATCCACATGTTTATCCAACAGTTCGGCCATCACCAATGCAGCCATTGTAGATGTTGCAGAGCTGCTCTGGGTTGATTGGAGAGCCTCGGTTGTTACTGCGGTACTAAGGATGGGAATTGTAGGTGGTGGAAGAAATGGTGTTGAAGCCGGTCTGGTTGGTAAGGGTTGTATGGGTGGAGGTTGAGTTGCTAAGGGTTGAGTTGACACCATGATCGTAGGAGCAACAGACTCCTTTTCCACACTTGCTGAAATAGGGATTGATGGCTCCTTCGAAGTGGAATAATGTTCAGGTGACCCAAACTCATCAACATCATCTGGTTCCACGTACTCATCCTCAATATCTACCCTTGCACCTGAACCACTACCGCCAGTATCTTTCCTACTCCTTTGAATAGCAATCTTCATCATTTGTTTCTCAGTTTTATCAAGAGTAGGATCAACAATGTCTTCTTCGTCACGTAGACGCATCTCATCAGCCTTACCCTTTCCCTTCTTACCCTATGTCTTCTTCTTCTTGGTTTCGGGTTCAGGTAACGCAGCTGGTTGTTTGCGTTTACCTTTACTCTTAACCGTTGTAGACGAGTCTTCTCCAGTCTGAAGGTTTGCTTTCAGCCTCTTGATTTCTATCTGCAGTAGCTTGTAATCAGCAGAACCTTTGATTTTCTCAGACAGAAGGTAATCAGGAATAGGACCCGGAATCACACCAATAGACGGTCCTTCATGCCTCAGATCCACAGTATCATCAGCTTCTTCAGTGTGATAGCGACCTGCTGCACGCCTATCAATAGTAGCATCATTCTTCATACAATAATTAATGATAAGCTTGATAAACCGAGGATAAGGAAAGAAGTTTGTCTTCAGCTTCTTGTTATAAAAGAGTTGAAAGGTGAATTCTTCCCATATCAACAAAGCATAATCTGAATTTGCAGCTTTGTACATGCCATAGAAGAGGTTTATTATAGGACTGCGCAAAGCATCATGGCCACTCGTTTTTGGTGTAAGACATTTGCTGAGAATACCCATTAATGCTCTCCAAGGTTGTCCTACCTTAGCAGTGGTAAACTCAGACGCAACTCATATTTCCGGACATCCAAGTGCGTCAAATAACTCCACGAGTTCATCTTTAGTAGGATCCCTCGAGAATGACATACCTTTGGGTGTATCCCGTATACCAAGAATCTTACGGAAGTCTGAAACTGTGAGTGTCTGCTGCTTGTTGGCGAGAATTGGATGAATTCCTCAACTGATTGTTGGTAGGAGCTGATCCCCTAAATCCTCGTTTGCTTAAAGTCCTTGTGAGATAGGCAGACATAGTGGTTAACACTTCAACTGGATCAGCACCTTGTTTAAATACAGGAACGGGGACTTCCTCATCATCACAGTACATTGCTTGATCTTGAGCTACATAATCACTAGAAGGAATACTCATTTGACCAGGGTAGCTTGTTGGATATGCTGCATTCTCTTGATAAGATGAATATGAAGATTGAGCATAAGGTGCAACATTTGCTGGGTGAGGTTGTATAGCATATTGTGATGAAGGTGCACTGAACCGATATTGTTGCTGATGTGAGGTGGGTGGTTGTGGTAAAATCGAGTATTGGGGAAAGGCTGGTGTCATGTAAGGTGATGGATGATAGGCTTGATGTCCCAAAATATAAGGAGTGTTGTTGTGAGACAAGCTTGGTTGATTTGCCATCAAAGCTAATGAATCAGGGTACATACCTCGTGGAGAACGGTGCATGATCACATGTTTCTCATGTTGCTGAAGAAAAGCATATAGTTGATCCAAATTGCACTTATGCAGATCCCTGGTTAACTTAACGTCGGTAATATACTCACCCCATTCAGCTTGAGGTAAAGTATTCAAGAATTTGGTGTTAACCTGGAATGGAGCAATTACCAGATTGTATACATTCAGATCATTCATGAGTGTGGTGAATCTGAAGTAATAATCGTGAAGCGTTTCCCTTGGGTTGTAAGTGAATCTGTCAAACAGGTCATACAACTGACATTCCCTTTCCTGCTTGGTGAGAGACGTACCTTGTAGCAACACCTTAAGACGTTCCCATAAATCCTTTGCCACTGTATACTGACTTACCATCCTATAGATGTCATGGGGAAGAGCTTGGAGAATTGTTTGAAGAGCTTTCTCGTCTGCATCGGCAACAAGTTGTTGGGCTGGTGTAAGTTCTTCAAATTCTCTTGGTCGAGACACATTGTTAGCCACGATGGTACCATAGTCAAGTGGACCATTTAAGATAGACTTAACCATAAGCCTCCCATAGACCGGTTTTCCCTTAAGATAAGACATCATCTGGCCTTGCCAAGCTTCAAAAACTTCTTTGATGAGCATTGGCGGGCGATTATCCGTTCCCGTAATCACCGAAATATCCGTAAGTGATGTCATATGAGGCATTACTGAATTCGGATTCATTTTGTTAACTTCAAAAAGACAAAGATTATCGGTTGATCGAGCAGTGAAGTAAAGCTTGTGAATTGTGTTGTGTTTTTGTTGTAAGAAACCAAGATTAAATCCTCTAAAAAATCGTCGAAAAAACAAGCAAAATAACCCTTGATTCGGAACTTTTTGTTGATTCGGAAGTTTGATTCGGAAGATTAGGCTTGGAATTACCTTGATTCGGAACTTTTGGCTTGATCCGGAACTTCTTGATTCGGAAGTTCTTGGTTCGGAACTTTGGCTTGATCCGGAACTTCTTGGTTCGTAAGTTCTTGGTTCGGAACTTTGGCTTGATCCGGAACTTCTTGATTCGGAAGTTCTTGGTTCGGAACTTTGGCTTGATCCGAAACTTCTTGATTCGGAACTTTCTTGATCCGGAACTTCTTGACCCGGAACTTCTTGATCCGGAACTTCTTGATCCGGAACTTCTTGATCCGGAACTTCTTGATCCGGAACTTCTTGATCCGGAACTTCTTGATCCGGAACTTCTTGATCCGGAACTTTTGCTGAATAATCAGAAACTTGTTCCGATGAACAGTCGAACACTAAAAATGAAGATTAAGCCCAGATTTTGACCAAATAACCCAAAAAGTTTTGTGATTTCAACAATAATAAGTAAAAACTAATACTTATCCACTAATCCCAATCACAAAAACACCAAAAACACCAAGAATCAAGATGGTTTTTCTTAAAGAACACTAATACAATCAAAAACTAAAAAACCACACAAATCACTACCTTAAATCACCCCATAGCTCTTGATACCAAATGTAGAATATTGATAACCTATGAATCTATGAAGGGGTTTGTTGATTTCTAGAGAGAGAAAGTTAGAGAGAGAAAGTGAGAGAAACTATGTGTTATTTCAATAAAATGGAAACAAGAAAATGACAACAACCAACCCCTTTCCATGGTGGAAAGGGGTATTTATAGTTCCAAGCAAACATGGGCTTGGGCCGGTCCATGACAAGCCCATGGACCGGTTCTTACTTAACTTAATAAGTAACTAATGACTATTTTCTAACTACGAGCTATTACAACATAAATATTATTGTGGAGTGACCGATACTTCTAATATACGTAAAACGTATTTCTAACAGAGTAGGCAAGGTTCCCTTAAGAAAAGATGGAGCACGGTGGTAGAAAGGGTGAAGAGGTGCAAGCATATCTTCAAAAGTTCCAAAGATTTTTCCTTTTATTTAATCAGATGGATACTGAGATGGCTGAAGAATATCGATACCAGGGTCAAACACCTTTTCCTTTAGGGGAAAATAGCACTCAGGCTCAGTAGAATTTGAAGAACCTCCGCTAAGAAAATTCACAACCTCGTCCTCAGAAGGTGGACAAAGAGGTGTCAAAACATAATTGCTGCGGATGTTGGTGTCGTCTGGTTTCTTCTCCTTTGAAAGAATTTTCTTCAAATCCGTAGAAGGATGAAGACCATAATCATCAAAGTCCAAAGGAAGGGCATCACTCTAATGAGGGAAGTAGGTATTGAGAAAAGTAGAAAAGTCTTCCTCAAATGAGTAGTCATCCAAAGTAGGATTAAGCATGGATGGCGGAGGATCTTCATCATGAGAAGAATCACTCGAAAGAGTATCAGCCTCATCAAAGTCATCATAAGTGGGCATGTCGGGATACTCGGAGGTAAAATCATCATAATCATCCCCATCGGAGCTAGAATCATCATCATAAGCATCATAGATCGGTGGGGAATCATATATGGGTGGAGGTTCCAAATTGGAGAGAGAATCGTCCACATCATCTTGAAACAGTAGATTATCATTGCAAGAATCGAATAGAGGATTGTTGTAGACGACAAAATCATCGAGCACATTAATCATATTCGCCGATTCTCTTCCATAGTATTTGCTTGTAAGCTTCCCCATTTTAAAAACTTGTGCATCATCCCCGACTCTTAAGATGAGTTCACATTTATCCACATCTATTAAAGCTCTACCGGTTCTTAAAAATGGGCCCAAGTATTAACGGAATACGAGGGTCCATTTCATAATCAACAACGACGAAGTCGACCGGAAAAGTGAATGTGCCAACTTTAATGAACACATCTTCGGCAATACCAACGGGGTAAGCGAGAGTGCGATTGGCTAGCTCAAGAGTCATCTTCGTGGGTGTAAGGTCGGGCAATGATAACTTTTTCCAAACACCTAAAGGCATCAAATATATACTTGCCCCAAGATCGGCTAAGGCAGTAAATTTGTCGGTTTGGTTAAAAGTACAAGGTAACACAAAACGACCAGGAGCTCCAAGTTTTTCCAGAAGTTCTTTAAGAAGGATTGCAGAGCAATTTTCATTCAAGCGAGTATTAACAAACTCGACCATCTTCTCCTTCTTACTAAGCAATTCCTTAAACATCTTGACAAATTGTGGCATTTGGGCAAGAGCTTCAACAAGGGTAAAGGTGACTTTCATTCTGGCAATCTTTTCCAAAAAGTTAGCGACTAGAATGTCATTCTTAGTCAAAATTCTAGCCTTGTTGAGTCGAGAAGGGTAAGGAATGCTTGGGTTGGGTGGTGGAGGTGTAGAAGGTGAAGGTTGAGATGGTGAGGGTTTAGAGGTGGAAGGTGGGGTTGGTGGAGGATTCGTCTTGGGTACTTCTTCACGACGAGGCGGAGATGGTAATGGTGTACTAATACTAGGTGTGGGAGTAGTAGGGATAAATGGTGGTGGAGGAGGTGTAGATGGTGTAACTGGGGGTGGGATAGATGGTCCTACTAAAGTAACTCCACTACGGGTAGTAATAGCACTCACATTCGCTCTCGGGTTGGTGACGGTGTTTGAAGGTAGAGAGCCCGAAGTAGAGGGTTGAGTGGTTGGTAAGAAACTAGCCAACATATTCTTTAAATCATTCGTTTGATTGCTGAAAGAGGATTGTATATCATTTCGAAGCTCGGATCTAATGTCATTCCCTTGCTTAGTGATATCCCCTTTCAAATTGATAATTTAGCTTTGTAGATTCTTGATTTGCTCTCCGTGGGTTCTCATTAAAGCTTCAACATCTTGATTAATGGGTGGGGCTTGTTGAGCGGGTGAGTGATAAGGATTAGAAGCTCGAGGTGGGATTTGGTTGCTTCTATTGTAATTGTTGTTGGGGTTGTGGTTTTGAGGAGAAAAACCGGGTGAAAGATAGTTGTTGGACCGGTAACTTAGCAAATTTCGATCCCCTTGAGGTCGGGCTTGGTAATTTTCCGGTGAATAATTATCATAAGCCGCATACACGTTTTCCGGATTTCCTTGAGTAGAAGGAAAATCGGTGTATGGATGAGGACCGCCGCATGTCTCACAAGAATTGGCTACCGCTTTAACTTGTTGTTGTTGGTTTGTAGCGATGAGCAAGATATTTTTGTTCATTTCGGCCATCATGCGGGTGAATTCGGTCATATCGGGGTTTGCTGAAGTAGAAGAAACATGACTCTCGGGTTGTTCCTTGAAGAAGCGGAGGAATCCCAATTCTTTTGATGAGTAGTCATGTTCTCGATAAGCTCTCTACACTCCTCGGGTCTTCTTTTCATAAATGTGCCACCGGCGGCTGCATTAATCGTATCACGATCACGAAAAGTCAAACCGTTGTAGAAAGTATCAATTAAGGTCACGGGGAGCATGTTGTGGTTTGGACAACGATCGATCAAAACATTATATCGTTCCCAAGCATCAAAGAGAGATTCATCGGGTTCTTGCATGAAACCGCTGATTTGATTTCGAAGGCTCGTGACCATGGATGGTGGAAAGTAGCGCGACAAAAATCGTTGAGTCATGTCGTCCCAAGTATGAATGGAATTCTTCGGGAGACGATCAAACCATTTTTCGGTGTGGTGTGATAAAGTATGTGGAAAGAGTTGAAGGCGAAGGACATCCATAGTAGCACCGGGCAACTTCATGCTTTGAGTAATAGTAATGAATTTGTCGAGGTGTTTGTTGGCATCATCATCAATCAATCCGCGAAATGGATTAGTTTGCACTTGCTGGATCATGTGATGCTTCAACGAAAACTCCGGAGCCGTGATTTGCATCGGCGCAATCGGTCCTCCTCGTCCAAACATTGTTGGTTGACAAAGCTCCTCCATTGTCCGAAGATCGGGCTGTGGAAGAACATTGTTGTTATTATTGTTGAGGTGCGGTGGATTATTGTTGTTGTTCACACCTGACATAGCTAAATCTTCACGAGTCTCGGGATCTGGATAAGTTGAAGATCTAGTACGCATAGACATGCGAAAGCAAAAGAAAAAGATACCAAAGCAATAGACAATATGTATACACTATGAAAATAAAAAAAATCTTTTTGGATTTTTGAAATTTTTTTAATTTTTATGGATTTTTAACAATTTTTTAATTTTTATGGATTTTTGAAGATTTTTGAGCAAGAAAAATAACGTTCACGAATGAATGGATCCCAAATAGCAACGCGTCTCTCACAGAAAACCGTTAATCTTAACGAAAAGAGCCGGCAGCGGCGCCATTTAATAACTAGATTTTGGCCAGTATAAAAAGATCGTTGAAGTTCGTTGAAGTGGTCTAATCGAATTGATTACTGGTTAAAAGTGTGACTCAATTGTTTTTGGTTAAAATAAATATGTGTCGTTGTAGTAAAGGGATAATGAAGTGCACAAACTTTAAAGTAAATGGCTGTAATTTAAATCTAAATCTAATTTAAAATAAATGACAAGAATTTAAAGCGTGACGAGAAATTAAAAGGCACTAAAAGTAAATAACGTAAACTTAAAACTATCCTAAAGGCAAACTTAAACTAAATCTAAGGCAAGTAAACTTAAAGTGCGACTAATTAAAAAGGCGGGTAAAGTAAAGCTTAAAAATTCAAACTTAAAAACATAAACTTAAAATAAACTAAAAATACCTCACTCAGAAAAACACCTTCGCTCGGAATAATCACTCGTTCGGAATGTCACCTTCGTTCGGAATGATTCTTCTTCACTCGGAATATTTACCTCATGCGGAATAAATGGCTCATCCGGAATAATCAAGCCAAAACACTCATCCGGAATACTAGACTCATCCAGAATAACTGGTTGATCCGGAATAATAGCTTGGTTCGGAATATGGCCTTGATGCGGAATAATCAAACAGAACCCTTCATCCGGAATAAATCCTTTATTCGGAATATGTCACTTATCCGGAATAAATTCTTTATTCGGAATATTTGCCTGCTGATTCAGAATAATCCACTGATTCGGAATAGTACCTTTATTCGGAATATTGCCTTGATCCGGAATATTTGTTATTCCGAATGAACAACCTTGATTCGGAATACTGATTATTCCGAATGAACGACCTTGATCCGGAATACTCGTTCGGAATATCCACTTATCTGGAATAAATCACAAAACTAACCAATGAATCCTTCGTTCGGAATGTATCATTGATCTGGAGTAAAGGTCTTGATCCGGAATATTCAACAGACAGCCTTCGTTCGGAATAAATGGCCTTGCTTCGGAATACCTGGGCAAACAAACAGTAGCGAAGAACACGGAAAGAACAAAAGCTACGAATCTAAACCAAACTAATCAAAATCAACCAAAAGATTAAACAAAACTAACCATAAATGTTCAACTAATGAATACCAATCAAACCAAATCAATAACACTAACAATAATTATCAAAATAATCAAAACCCACTTGATCAAATTAATAAAAATTAAAGAACATAAACATGAACATAAAGAATAAAGATTAAAGATTAATCAAGAAAGGTAGATATGAGATTAACAAGTAAAGGAAAGGTTCAATAACAATAAAAGGAAACTTACTTGAATTAAAGGAATTTAAGGTAAAAGACAATTAAGGAAATGACATGAAATTAAATGAGCAAGTAATTAAAATGGAAGACTAATTGTCACTATTAGCCAACAAAAACAAATGAAATAAACTAATGGCCTATTTATAGGAGGAGGAGGTGATTAGTGGAAGGAAGCTTCCTCCTCTCTTTCTTCTTTCTTTAATTATCTTTTAATCCTTCGTCTTTAGTCTTTAATCTTTTAAATTCTTCGACCTTTCAGACTTTGTCTCGGGATTATTTTAAACTCGTCTTGTGATTTCTTCATAAATTAGACTTGAGTTCTTCGGCTTTAAGTAAACCTCCGTCTTTTGACTTTTTCTTCGATAAATCTTCAGAATTGGTCTTGGACTTCCGTTCTTTTTGCACTCTTGATTTCTTGACTTCGTCTTTTGTCTTTTTCTTCGATAAAAGCCCGTGAATGCCCGTGTTTTCTCCCCTTTTCACATTTTCGTCCTAAATCACAACAAAAACACAAACCACGCATAATTCCGACATTTACGACATAAAATACACGTTTTGGCTTGGTTATTATTGTAGTTAAGTGGTAAAAAGGATGGGTGTTTACACACCTATCAAGTGACTTTTGCTCTGCCGAATTAATAGCGAAGCGATCTTCTAACGAACCATAAATTTGTGAAAAATCCTGCTTTACTTTATCAAACTCCCCTAGCATAGAAGTAATTTTATCTTCTAGGGCATGATTTTTAATCTTTGCAGCCTCTAATTCCAATTTCTCTGCTACGGATTCTCTCTTAAGTCTCATAATTTTTTCCTCTAATGCCTGAACCACCTGAATCATCTTGTCACTAGTCTCAATGGAGTTTTCACAATCATTTGTTTTTGAAAGAGTTTCATTTTTAGATTGATTTTCAATTTCAAGAGATATACAATGTTGTTGAAGCTCATCAAAACGTTTTGAAAGTGAGTTATAAGAATCTTAAAGCTTTAAAAATTCAGCGGTAGATTCATGACAAGAATGATTATCTACATTATTCACAGGTTCAACAATATTTACAGATATATCATGCACATCATCACATTTATTCATAGCAGATGACATCACAAAAGCAAATTCAATAGTAACAACTTGCATCACTTCGAGAGACACTATATGTTCTAAGAATCGGTCATATTCGGACAAAATCTTTTCTTTCTCAATTAAATGTTGCTCATAAGCATCATCCATTTCATAAAAAACTTTTCGAACTTCACCCATTTCGAAACTAAGATTTTCCCCGAGATCTAAAAATCCCTCTTTAATATTGTCTACAAACAGAACGATCTCTTTCTCAAACACCGTTTTCATGTGTTCGAAAGCCCATTCTCTAGCGGTTTGAGCCGTTGAAGTCGTACATTCCTGGATGACCTTGTCAAATCCGGTTAGGTATCGCTGAATCTCTTCCAAGCTTAGCAATACCGTACTTACCGGGGGAAGATTCTTAGGAATTTCTTTAGGTTCGTCCGAATTAACAAGTGTAGGAAGTATACTAAGGCTTTCTCTAGTAGGCATGTAAGCTGGTGTATGGATAAATCCCTTTTGCATATTAAAACGAATTCTAAGATCTATTTTTGCATACGTTGCATTAAGTTGTGCATAATCATACTCAGGATATGTAAAAATTACTTTTGACCGATTCTCTTCATGTAGTGACATACTCTCAGATTCATTTGAAAACACAATCGGATCTAAGACCAATCCTAACTTTGTTGCATCATAAAGTCATGGGTTGTGGTTAAATGCTTGCTTTGCATACCCCGGGTTAGGTGGTAGGTCTATTAGACGCGATAGAGTGAATTCTATAAAAGAAGAATGAAACAAGTGTACTAAATATGAAGCAGAGTATTGTTTTAAAAGCAAAACTTCAGACTTTTTAACTTTCTCAGACTCCTTAATTTCCATTTCAACACTTTTAGACTCGAGAATTTCGAAATCCGTTTGTAGTTTTTGAAAGTTATTAATGACTGACTCTTTTTCTTTAAGTTCTTTCGAAAGATTTGCTCTTAAACTCCCAATTTCTAGCAAATGATCCATTTGGACTTTCCTAAACCTATCAAATTCAGGATTGGTTAAGGTAGTGGTCATTGGAGTTAATTCCAAGGTTTTAACCTTTTCCTTATACAAAGCAAGCTGGCCAGATAATGTCTGATTAACACTGAGGGTTTCAAGGACCGCATTATTCATTTGGCCAAGCATAGATGCTGACACCATAACCAAATCTTGTTGAGCAAACGAATTTGTAGTCGTAATAGCTCCCGATTGTGGTTCACTCTAAGTTTGGGGACTGGCATTGATATTGCTATCATTGTTTGTATCCTCGTTTGAGTTACTAACCACCGGAGGCTGTTCTAGATACTCAGACACTTGCTCAACTTGATAAGGTACAATACTAGTATCATTGGCAGTATTTGGTACCTCAGAAATTGTGTCAGCTCCATAAAGTGAAAGATTTGCCATGAGAGCTGCCTTGGCGGTATTGAGATCATCACAGTCAGAGTCGTATGCATCAAGATCATCACATTGGTATGCGGCATTATTCGTGATGGCTGTTGTGAATCCGTCAGTGTCCGCAACTCCTGGGTCTACGAGAAATGCTAACTCTTCTTCATCGAGCTCACGTCCTTGGGCTTGAGCATTCACCAAGTAGATATTCTCCTGAAACCATGTGCTATCCCTTTTCCTCTTGGGCTGCTTACACTCTCGAGCCATGTGCCCTTCCCCTTTACAGTTATAACATATGATCATCTTCATTTTGTCAGTGTTATTACCCCTTGTAGCAGCAGTATTAGATGGACGTGCACCGGTATTAAATGAGCTTGGTCTCCCCTGAAGTGGTTACACCGTGACTCTTCCATCTTGAATTGTAGCTTGTTGTCGAGAATTAGAAGAGTTCCTCAACTGATTGTTTGTTGGAGATGGTCCTCTATAACCTCGTTTGTTCAACGCTTGAGTAATGTAAGCAAACATTTGAGCAAGTATATCAGTAGGATTATCCCCTTGTCTAAACTCAGGGACTGGAATCTCATCATCACAATAGAATGCTGGTGCTGGTTGAGCTACAGATAGATTTGAAGGAGCACTAACATGTTGTGAGTAATGGGGTTGAGGAGCCTCATGTGGTTGATATGGGATGGCAGGGTTTGTTGGAGGTTGATAAGGTAAATATGGTTATGAAGCATAAGATAAGTGATGTGAGTCTCCTTGTGATGATGTTATTGGTTGCTTGTATTGTTGCTGATAAGATGTAGGTGGTTGTGGCAAGATTGAATACTGTGGAAAGCTTGGAGTTTGATACAAAGGTTGATAGGAAGATTGGTGTCCCAACACAAACGGAGAGTTGTGATATGACAATGTTGGATGATTTGCCATCAATGCCAATGGTTCTTGATAAGATCCCTGAGAGATGCGTTTTTGGATCACGTGCTTCTCGTGTTGCTGCAACAAATCATAGAGTTGATCTAAATTTAACTTGTACAAATCTCGAATCATCTTAACATCGGTGACATATTGACTCCACTCTTGGGGTAACGTGTTTAAGAACTTGGTGTTTAGTTGAAACTGAGCAATCCTTAGATTATACACGTTCATATCATTCATCAAAGTGGTGAAACGCCAGTAGTAGTCATGAAGTGTTTCCCCTGGAATGTATGTGAATCTATAAAACAAGTCATACAATTGACACTCTCGTTCCTGCTTAGTTAATGAAGTCCCTTGTAACAAAACAGTTAAGCGATCCCAAAGATCCTTTGCCACTGTGTGTTCACTTACCATTCGATAGATATCGGGTGGAAGAGCTTGAAGTATTGTCTGAACGGCCCTTTCATCTGCATTGGCAATGAGTTTGTTAGCATCTGGTAACTCATGATACAACCTTGGCTGCGTCACATTGTTGACAGTAACTTCTCCCCAATCGAGTGGACCTTTTTCAATGGATTGAAGCATAAGTCTACCATTGGGTTTAACCATGATGTAAGTTCTCATGAGAACTTGCCATGCTTCAAATAAATCTTTGATGAGCAACGGTGGGCGGGTATCGGTACCCGAGATGGTTGAAATATCGGTAAGCGATGTCATTGTTGGCATGAATGAATGAGGATTCATTTTTTGAACACTTGAATAAATATTATCAAAATGATCGAGCAATGAAATAAGATTATGTGTTTTAGTGTTGTTTAAAATAAAGATATTGTGATCTTTTGGTTGTGTGTTTTTGTTAATGTCTCCAAAGAAATGCAAAGTTGAAAAAATCCTCTAAGTCTTGCAAATTTTGGCTGATCGTACTCTCTTATCGTACTTTACGATCGTACTCCTATCGTACTCACCGATCGTACTCTTATCGTACTCACTGATCGTACTCCCATATCGTGTCCACTAATCGTACTCACCTATCGTATCCAACGATCGTACTCACCAATCGTATCCGTGATCGTGGCTTATGATCGTACTTTGGGATCGTACTTACTTAATCGTAACCGTGATCGTACTTGGGATCACAGTTGTGATCGTAGTGGTGATCGTAGGATGTGATCGTGACTTTGGATCGCAAGTAGAAACCCCCAGGGTTTATGCAATCACAAAAATCAGATCGTGACACAAAAATAATCCGAGACTTGAAGCAACAAGAAAGAATGGATTTTTACCTTGGAATTCGTGATTCTAACCAAACGAATGATTCCAAATCGTTACTAAAACTATTTAGAAGAGATATAGATCACTTGGAACCACAAAAACACGAATTTTTTTTGAAACTTTGGTAAAATCAATCAAAAACACATGAACACACTTAGAAAAGTATGAACAACACAAAACCAATCTTAATTTCATCCCATAGCTCTTGATACCAATTGTAGAACAATGATAATCTTTGTATTTCAAGATGGTTGATGTTTTTCTAGAGAGAGAAACTAGAGAAGTGAGAGAAAACTATGTGTATTCCTTGAGAAAATAAAACAACCAACACCCTTTCCTTCGAAGGAAAGGGTTTATATACCTAAGCCTTGGTGGGCTTTGGCCTTCCAACCCATGGACATTTCCATGGGCTAGGCGTTTACACAATACTAAGTAAGTAACTAACTACGAGCCTACAACGTTTAATAATATTGTTGGAGTGACTGATACTTCTAATATACGTTAAAAACGTATTTCCAACAGAAATTATAACAAATAAAATCTCTTTCACATCCGAGCCTATAAATACCCCTCAATCAAAACAAACACACACGCAAAGAACTTGCAATTTTACTTTGCCAAAATTTTCTCTCAAAGAAAAAGTGTGCGTGTTCAAACGAGTTTCCAGAAAAGGTTCTTGTAAAAAGGCAATCACATTGATCACTTGTTTTATTGTTATATAGCACAAACAATCAAAGTTACCTATTTTTTATAACTCTTGATCCTTTTTATAAGGCAAAAGTTCTCATTAGGTCACTTGGTGAATCTTGTTTTGTTATAACAAGAAACAAGTCTTGATTTGATTTCCACAAATTGCCATTGTCCTTTTTCAAATCTTTAAAAGCTATCTTTAATGGCAATGTCCAAAGCTATCAAATATGCCCCTCAGGCTGAACATCTCACCAATGAGGGTGTCCATTTTGCAGGAAACAACTATGAGGGAAATTTCAATTACCCTAGTAGTGTATCAGCCTAAAAACCAATTTGTAAATTCTTGAAAAACTGTGATTGGGCTGATGCTTTTACAAAAACCCCCTCAGTCTTCTACCATGAATATCTCAGGGAATTCTGGTATACGGCTGTGGTTGTAACCCCTACCCAAGGGCCTGAAGGATCACAGGGGTCTGAGATCAAGTCACATAAGAACTGTGTCATCATGTTCACTGTAAACAATGGGAAGACACCATTGATTTTAGACTGCAAAACATTTTGTCAAACTAGTGGACTTGATTATAACAATGGAAAGTATGTTGCACATCCTGACATGGAGTCAGTTAAAAAAGGGCTAAAAGAAATCAGGGTCCCTGAGTTACTTGTAACTAAAACCCCATTGATCAAAACTGCTTTCCCCATGGCTTGGAGGATCCTGGTCACTTTTGTGATTCAGGTGATCGGTGGGAACTATTCATCTACTGAGCAAGTTAATTCTACTCAGCAGATGCTAATCTATAGTCTTATTAATGGACTGAAGATTGACATAGGAGAGATCGTTTATAATGATCTCGTAACCAGGCTCCTGAAGGAGTCTAGGCAAAAGTATGTTTCTTACCCAAGATTCATATCATGCGCCTTAGAACGGTTACTGGGTTCCCTTTACACTCAGGAAAACTTCAATGTTTTTTCTACTCCCATCCTGAGTTCCACAAACTTTTCAAAGAACCCATCTGAAATCAAACCCATTGCATTAACGGCTCACATGACTGAGGTGATCAGTCATGAATCATCCGTGTCTCCCATTCCCTTCTTACCAAAGAAGGGGAACAAGAAGACTCAGACTGTGCCAAAGACCAAACCAACAAAGGCACAGGGCCCTGAGGCTTCCGAGGCACGACCCAAAAAGGCCAAGGCTAAAAAGACTACCCTTGTTCAGACTAAGATTCAAATACCCCAAGGGAAAGATCTTTTAGGAGGCCCTGATACATCACAGTCAGGGTCGACGGGCCAACCTACGGGTCCTCTTGATGGAGAAGGAAACAAACAACCTTCTCCTACGGGACTGCCTTCCACTCAGACCGATGAGGGCATTCCTAAATCACAACCTTTGCCTGAGGTCAAAACTAAGGCCAAAGACTCAGAGAGACGCCCACGGGTAACACACCTTGCTGATAGGCCTATCACTTCCACCAAGTCCAATGAAGGCACACTAGCTCAAAAGTCTTTGCCTGAGGACCCAAAACTTGATTTCTTAGACTCAGAGGGACGCCCACGGGCAAAACACCCCGCTGATAGGAATCTCACCTACAAAACTCCTGATGAAGGCACACTAAAACAAAAGTCTTTGCCTGAGGGAACCACTCTTAATCCCAAAGACTCAGAGGGACCCCCACGGGTAAAATACCCCGCTGATAGGGATCTTACCTCCACAACCGATCAGTCATAAACTGCCCCTGAGTATCAGTTGGCTAACTCCCAAGCCTCAGGATTTGGGGCAGGGAGTGATGATAACCAAGGAAAACCTTCTTTTGAAGGGGAGCTGGACAAGCCTAAGGGTGCAATAGACTTTGGAGATTTTGTATGTTTACTCGAGGAGCCTGACGAGTTACTCCAAGGTTTCAGTGACGACGATGATATGATGGAAGTTAGGGATGAACCTGAAACTCAGGTCCCTCCTCAATCAGACCAGAAGCCACGGTCCCCACCATTGTTCGCAGACATACAACCCTACCCTGAGGCTCAACAAAAGCCCTCCTCTGAGGCATCCAAACAAAAAGATCCCTCCCATGAGGGACCGAAAAAGCCCTCCCAAGAGGCAAAACTTGACACCTCTTCGTTAGGGACTCAGACTATGGTTCTGGATGAGAAAGTTTTGAAAGCAACTCTCAAGGATGTATTAACTCATGCTTCCACAGCCTTGAAAGCTGAGGTCACTCAGGTTAATGAACACTTGGCTTCAAAGGTCGATGAACTCCTTGATGAGTTCAGGACATATGGTGATAGTTTTGACCTGGCTGAGGAGAAGATGAGAAGTCAGGTAGACAACCAAATGGAATTCATCATCTCGGTTAACAATAGTCATGAAAATCAAGAGAAGAAGCTCATCAACTTCCTCAACCATGCTCTTCTTACTGTCGAAGCAAATGTGTCCTTGAAGACAACTCTGGATGGACTGATCGCTAGTACCACTGAGTCCAATTCCAGAGTTAGTCAATTACTTGAGTTACTAAAGGTGGACAGGCTCACTGAGGTTTTCACTAAGTTAGACTCTCTCAGGTCTGACTTGGATGTGGTGAAACGGAAATATGATGCCATCTATGAGGATGTTCATATGGATGCTGAAGCAGAGTTCAGATTGTCAAGGGCTGCACAAGGTTACATGGCTAATGCCTCCAATCTCTCTGACATCTCTAAATCCCTGAAAGAAGCTGATATTCCTAGACTTAGGACAAGGATCACCACCATAGAAAACACTCAATCCCTAATTCAGTTGGATGTTCAAACTATCAAAGCTGACACTCAGTCCATGAAGGAAATGGTGACTGAGATGTTTCAGGCTTTCAAGGGATCATCCACCACCTCAGGACCCTCACATAGGGCAAAAGCTAGGATTAGTCAGGTTGATACTTCAACTTTTGAGGGGGAGAATGTGCCACCAATGATGTTAACTTGGACTGAACCTCCTTCTCACACTGAGGGGGAGCAGGAAAGACTAGCACAACCCCAACCCTTAAACTCAATTCCTCCCAACCCTAAACCCTCAGTATCTAAGTTAGATAAGGGCAAAGGTATTGCTGATGAAACCTAACACCTCCACCAAAGAAACTTGTAAAAGCTTCAAGAGAAACAAGGCCTGATCCTGATGCCATTGTCTTGGTACCATATGAGATTAATGGAATAATGTACAAGATGACTCCTGATCAAATCCAAGTGTACTTAGATAGAATGGAGTCGGCTAAGGCTAATGAAGCAACAAAGGCTGAGATCTTGAAGGTATCCACTGAGTTTGTGAAAGAAGTGGGTGGTAACCCTGAGGTCTTGCTGAGCAAGAAAGGGGGAGAGGAGTTCATCCAAAAGCAGGAGGAAGAACTCAAGGCCATTCAGGATGAAATGGTCTTGAAGCAACAACAAAGAACCACCCAACTTAAGAAACTGTATGACCAATACACCAAAGTCGTCACCCAAAGAAGAAAGCCTGAACCAATTACTAACCTTCAGATCATTCCTCATACCACACCTGTCTCAGTATCTGTCTACAGAAACAATGATGAGAGGAACTTTGAAGTTATGAGGAAATTTTCATTTGGTGATTTCGGTCTTAGTGAGTGGGACGAAATGGGAAGGATCTTCAGGACCAAAACAAACAAATGTGTCCCTGAGATACTCAACTCTCTCAGTAAGAGATATGAGAGGTTGAATCAGATGAAGGAACAATTAGGAATCACTGAAGATCTTCCTTTAACTGAACAGGATCCTACCAAAACTCAGGGAAGAAAGAGAAAAAGAGTTGAGCTTGAAGATGAGACTAAGATCCCTGGGTTAGACTACAATCGTACCCTCCCTGAAAATGTACCCTTTGTGAACAACATGGTTATAGAAGAACCTGAGTGGGGGTATCTTCTTCATTGATGTATTTGGGGATCAAGCATTTCAAAGAATGAGTGACATAGAGAAATGCACTACTGAGAGTGTTCTCATCTTTCTTGTGATGGCTGGACAAGTTCAAACGGATGAGAATAAAAGATTTGCTGAGAAGCTCAGGGAGATAATTGCAAGGAGGCCTAATGATACAATGTTTTTGTGTGGGTTCAGAATAATTCTCGGAATCCTCTCGAATTGATCTCAGTTAAAAGTGGAATTATTTGTTCTTGGTGACAAAAAGTGGATTTGGTTTTCTATTCTACTAAACAGGTAAGTGAATAAAATGGTAATGAAGTAAACTTAAAACAAGCAACAAATATTAAGCAAAACTGGAAAATAACTCTTACAGAAAAATTCCCTATGCGGAATGCAACTCCATTCGGAAAGTTAACAAGTCTACGCGGAAAAATACCCCTATTCGGAAAGATGGCTTATGCGGAAAATTTGCTTCATTCGGAAAGTTGACATCATGCGGAATAACAGGGCTATTCGGAAAGATGTTCTATGCGGAAAAATATGTCCATTCGGAATATAAAACTCTATGCGGAAAAATGGCTATTCGGAATATATGACCATGCGGAAAAATGAGCTTGTTCGGAAAACAATGCCTATTCGGAATATAAGGGCTATTCGGAAAAATTCAAATGTTCCGAATAAGGGAAAATAAAACTTGGCTATTCGGAAAATGAGGCCCTATTCGGAATATGTGGGATATTCCGAATAAAGAAGAAATGAAACCTCCACTCGGAATAATTGAAATATTCCGAGTAAGGCAAACGGGAACAAGTCTATTCGGAATAACGGCCTTGTTCGGAAAGTCTGGGGGAAAAGAACAGTTACAGTAACAGCAAAAATAGGAGAACCGGCTCTTAATCAAAATCAACTCCAATACTTAAAAAGGTTTTACCAAACTAACCAATAATCATTAACATACCATAAGAAACAAATCCCACCAATAAAAACACTAAATCAACAACTTTTTGAAATCAAACTTGAATCAAATAAGAAACTTAGAAACTTGCAATAAGAATGATGAAGAACAAGATGAATAGAAAGATGGAATGGATTGATTAAAGGAAAAGTAACAAGAGTATTGAATCAAACTTACAAGATGAAAAGAAAAAGATGAAAATCACCAAACTCCCTAATGGAGTTGGTGATGGAACGAACTACAAAGAAACTGGAAAAGAAAAATGAAGCTAACTCCTTAATTGTGTGAAGGGAAAGACTATTTATACTCCTAGTGGTTGGTTGGTGAGTGGGCTTTCTCCCTTTCTTCTTGTCTTCTCGTCTTTTCAGAAAAGTTGACGTTTTCGATTCTGATTCGGGATTTGTTGTCGATTAAATCCAACTCGTCTTTTAATTTCTTCGTTAAATAGACTTAAGTTTCTTCGACTTATGAAAATCTTCCGTCTTTAGTCCTTTCCTTCGATAAATCTTCGAATAGGCCTAGTGACTTCAAATCTTTTGCACGTCTTGGACAATAGACTTTATCTTGAGTCTTTTTCCTTGATAAAACCCGTGCAATCCCATGTTTTCTTTAATATTCATCCGGTCAGCTCTGAAATCACAATAAACACAAAAACCACGCATAATTCCAAATAAATGATATTAATTACGTGTTTTGGTCTTGTTTTAGCCAGAATTAAGTGGTAAAAGGATGGGTGTTTACACACCTATCAAATCCCCTACACTTAACCATTGCCATGCCCTCATGCAATGCTTAGTGATAAAGCAATTTTACATTTTTCTCATAATTAATCAACCTTGGCCTTATTTAAACTCTACTAAACAACAATTAAAATACTAAGAGAACTTAAAACTTTAAAATAAACAAAAGGATGGAAATAACTTGTAAAGAAATCAAGGACTTACATTAGGGCTTTGGTGTTGCGAAGATTTATCACCCTCAAGTTTCACGTTCCCCAAACTAAGCTTAAAAACGAGATCATTGTTATTATAAGTTAGTAAATCAAACACTTACTCACATAGCTTAATTAAATGCTTAAACTCCCTTATTCCTAAGTGTATCTCTTATATTTTATTTTTGTCTTAGAATGATCATGAAGATGCATTTTTGGACTTGTTTCGATAGTTTATTAAGGTTGAAAGCAAAGTAGGACGATTTGATTAATAGTTAGCTAAAGGACAAAATCTCTTGAAACTGCTTCTCGGGATATCAAAAAGTTCATATCTTGGCATAACTTGGTTCACGATTTGAGACCTTTCTCGGGCCGATATTTGGCATGTACTTCATACTTCATATCTTCGAGAGACGTTCTTGAGATAATGGTCTTCTCATCATAATAGAGTTTCTTCACTTTGGAGACTTTTGAGGGGTACTCCAACTTTGTTGACCACGACTTCATGATTATTTCTTCAATCTCTAATTGGGATTTTGAGATACAACGATCCGCCTCCTTTTCGGACTTGGATCTATTTATCCTCATACCTTGTTAGGGTCTTTTCGGATAGACTTCTCCATGATCTTTATGGGAGTTGATTGCTTTTCGTCGTGAGTCTTGATCATTCTTATAGACTTTAGGAATAATGCTTTTCACATCACTTTGGATCTTCAGCAATAAAATTGAATCCTCATGCCTTGTTAGGGCCTTTTCGGACTTGCCAATCTTCGCGCCCCGCTTCATAAGTTATGCCTTGGCTATGAACTCTTATCATTACCGAGCAACTTTTAAACGATCTTGGGCTAGAAGCTAAGTAACTTTTCAAATCGTAAGACGTTACTTATTGCAGATAAATTATTAGCAAGTGATGGGAGAATAGGCAAATAATTACACCAAGTGAGCTTGCGCAAGAATACCGACTTATAATTGACTCTATCATTTCTCGTCCTCCACAATTTAAAATCTCAAGTAATGAGACTCGTGGATACTTAGCCTAATAAACCAATTAAGGTCTATATGGTTAAGGATACTAGCTAGAATAAAATTGGATAAGTCTATTCGGGTTGAGTCAAAATAAACGCAACGGGCCTAATATGTCAAAGATTCCTAAACTAGCTACACCATTTTATTAATATTTTTGACTTTATTGCGGAATATATACATATGAAAGCAACGATAAAAATTTAAAAATTACAACTAAATGGCCAAAGTTAATAAAAAATTTGAAAAATGCTGAAAAATAGGATTTTCCGGTTAATTGAAGGCATTTTCATGGAAAAGTCCACTTAAAACTTCGATAGAAGTCTCCCCTACACTTAAGATAAACATTGTCCTCAATGTTTAAGCATGTGGGAAAAGTCTCCCCTACACTTATGACATTGTGCACGTTGGTTAACTCAAGTTAAGGAAGAGACGACTAAAGTGATCAATTTCAAATGTGAGTATGAAGAAAATTGAATCACGATAGTTGAGATAGAACCGGATTTTGGATAACACGGGAGCACGGTTCTTCAAAGATTTCCAAGATTGCAGTTATCCCTGTAAGCACATCACCACACAAACACAAACGACCAAAATAGGTCCTCCCCTACACTTAGGGGGTTAAAGGGATAGATACTCGGGCTGCCTCCCGAGGAGCGCTTGTTTTTGATGACCGAGTCACGAGCCTGACTCGACCCAAATTTAGTTCATGGGGAACGTGGTGAGGGATGGAATCACCTCCTTAGAGGTGTCCTCACCAAAGTACAACTTCACTCGTTGGCCATTCACCTTAAAATTTGGTCCATTAGGTTGAGCGAGCTCGAGAGTACCATATGGAAAAATTTGGGCGATGGTGAATGGGCCGGACCAACGAGATTTGAGCTTGCCCGAAAAGATTTTCAACCGAGAGTTAAAAAGTAAGACTTTGTCTCCAACATGGAACTCTCGGTTTTTGATCTTGGAGTCGTGAATAAGCTTAGTTCTTTCCTTATAGATCAAAGAGTTTTCATAAGCCTCATTCCGGAGTTCATTCAGCTCATTGAGTTGGATCTTGCGTAGGTCACCGGCTTTGTTGATATCAAAATTAGCCCACTTCAAGGCCCAATAAGCCTTGTGCTCCAACTCAATGGGGAGGTGGCACGCTTTCCCGTACACAAGACGATAAGGCGTACAGCCGATCGGGGTCTTGTAAGCAGTACGGAAAGCCCACAAAGCATCATCGAGTTTATCAGCCCATGCGGCACGATGCTCTCCCACGGTTCTTTCAAGAATTCGCTTCAGCCCTCGGTTAGATATTTCAGCCTGACCATTAGTTTGTGGGTGGTAGGCTGTGGAAAGACGATGGTTTACACCGTACTTAGCCATGACTCTAGCAAATTGGTCATTGCAGAAATGAGTCCCACGATCACTAATAATGGCGCGAGGCACACCGAATCTAGCGAATAAAGCTTTCAAAAAGTTACAAACCACCCTTGCGTCATTAGTAGGCAAAGCTTTGGCTTCTACCCACTTAGAAACGTAGTCAACGGCTACAAGGATGTATTTGTTTCCTTTAGACGAAGGGAATGGCCCCATAAAGTCGATACCCCAAACATCAAAGATTTCACACTCTTGAATGAAATTCTGAGGCATCTCGTCTTTATGTGTGATTTTGCCTTGCTTTTGGCAAACATCACATCGCTTAACCATATTGTGAGCATCACGATATATGGAGGGCCAATAAAATCCCGAATCAAACACTTTCTTCGCGGTGTAGTTGGGACCAAAGTGACCACCGGTGGGTCCTTTGTGGCAAGCATCAAGGATGTCCGACGCTGCCGGTCCATCAACACATCGACGGATAATCAGGTCGGCACATTGTTTGAATAGGTAAGGGTCGTCCCAAAAGTAAGTCTTGATATCGGTAAAGAACTTCTTCTTTTGCTGGGACGTCAACCCTTCCTTGAGAATTCCACCAGCCAAATAGTTTGCAAAATCCGCAAACCACGGGGTTTCATTCGGCTTCGAGTTTATAGACATTAAGGTCTCCAAGGGAAAAGAATCATTGATTTCTTTGGTCGGATGATCCCCTTGGTATGGATCCTCAAGTCTGCTAAGATGGTCCGCGGCTAAGTTTTCTGCTCCTTTTTTATCGCGGATGTCGATTTTAAATTCCTGGAGCAGCAAAACCCAGCGAAGAAGTCTTGGTTTGGAATCTTGCTTTGTCAACAAGTACTTCAACGCGGAATGATTGGTATACACGATGGTGGTGGAAAGGACAAGATAGGGGCGGAATTTTTCAAAAGCATAGACAACGGCTAAAAGCTCTTTTTCGGTTGTCGTATAATGCAATTGTGCCCCAGTCATTGTCTTGCTAGCGTAATGGATCGGTTGGAAGTGTTTGTTCACTCTTTGTCCAAGAACCGCTCCAATAGCACAATCGCTAGCATCGCACATCAACTCAAAGGGCAGCTCCCAATTAGGGGTCACCAAGACGGGTGCCTTGGTTAGCTTATCCTTAAGTGAGTTAAAGGCTTCAAGGCACTCTTTGGAAAAGATAAAAGGAGTATCTTTTTCCAAGAGATGGGTCATCGGGCGAGCGATTTGAGAAAAATCTTTGATGAATCGACGATAGAAGCCCGCATGACCCAAGAAACTTCGCACACCCTTCACAGTGGAAGGTGGAGGCAACTTTGCTATAACATCAACTTTAGCACGGTCTACTTCAAGACCGGCTTTCGAAATCTTATGTCCAAGCACGACGCCTTCTTTTACCATGAAATGGCATTTTTCCCAATTTAGAACCAGACGAGTGTCTTCGCACCGCTTTAGCATACGTTCTAAATTGGCAAGGCAAGTAGAGAAGGAATCCCCGAAGACCGAGAAATCATCCATGAAGACTTCCATGGTTTGTTCAACCATGTCATGGAAGATAGCTAACATACACCTTTGGAAAGTCCCGGGCGCATTACATAAGCCAAAAGGCATTCTTTTGTAAGCGAAAGTACCATAGGGACAAGTGAATGTAGTCTTCTCTTGATCTTGGGGATCGATGGGTATTTGAAAATAACCCGAGAAACCATCGAGAAAGCAGTAATATTCATTACCGGCTAATCGTTCAAGCATTTGGTCCATAAAAGGTAGAGGGAAATGATCCTTTCTCGTGGCATCATTGAGTTTGCGGTAGTCTATACAAACTCTCCACCCAGTAACGAGACGAGTGGGAATCAACTCGTTGTGTTCATTGGGAACAACGGTTATTCCGCCCTTCTTGGGCACACAATGGATTGGACTAACCCATGGGGAATCCGAAATAGGGTAAATCATACCCGCATCAAGAAGTTTGATAACCTCTGTTTTGATGACTTCATGTATTTTTGGATTCACCCTTCGTTGGCTTTGAATAGTGGGCTTGAAGTCGTCCTCCATGAGAATTTTGTGTGTGCAGAAGTGAGGATCAATTCCACGAATATCGGAAATCTTCCAAGCAATAGCCTTCTTATGATCCTTCAACACAGCAACGAGGCGAGTCTTCTCTTCATCTTTCAAATCCTTTGCAATAATGACGGGCGACTTCTTGTTGTCGTCAAGGAACACGTACTCGAGATGTGGCGGCAACTCCTTAAGTTCCAAATCCGGAGGATTTTCGACGGGAGGCGTTTTCAAAGTCGGAGTATCGATAGCAATGACCGTGGGAGATGGAGGCGAAGGATTGTCTTCGGTGAGAATATTGTCAAAGAAACTCATGTCTTCATCCCCCTCGGTGGGAGAATCATTAGGAGCTAAATTCACATCTCCCATGGTAGCTTCAAGATTGTTCCAGAATAAATCACTATCTCCAAATAGAGACAACGATGAATCAATGGAGGACACGGTCTCAACAGTGGGAAGAGAGGTAGGAATACTTTTGCAAGCATCATTAAAGTGTTCTTCACAAGCCTCATCAAGAACGTCAATACAATTAACACTCTCATATGAATAAGGCTGTTTAGACAACTTTCCCATGTTGAAGACTACTTTGTCGTCACCCACTCTCATGATAAGCTCTCCGGCTTCAACATCAATAAGAGTGCGACCGGTCCTAAGGAATGGACGACCAACAATCAGTGGTACACGAGGGTCCATCTCGTAGTCGACGACAACAAAATCAACAGGGAAGGTGAATTTGTCGACTCCTACAATGACATCTTCGGCTATCCCCACTGGATAAGCAACCGTACGGTTGGCTAATTCCAAAGTCATCTTGGTGGGGACTAGCTCTGGGAGAGATAATTGCTTCCAAACACTTAGAGGCATGAGATTAATACTGGCACCTAGATCGGCTAGGGCCATGCAATTCTCTACTCCCGGGAAATTGCAAGGGATAAGAAAACGACCCGGATCACCAAGCTTGGTTGGCAATTTCCTTAAGAGCACTGCAGAGCAGTTCTCATTAAGTTGGGTGTTGGCAATGTCGAGGAGCTTTTCCTTGTCGCTCAGAAGGTCTTTAAACATTTTGGCGTATTTGGGCATGTGAGCGAGAGCCTCAGCGAAGGAGATATTGAAATTCAGTTGTTTAAACATTTTCAGAAAGTTTGAAACCTGAATATCATCCTTGCTCTTTTGCTTCTCTTTCCTCAACCTAGAAGGATAAGGTATATTGGAAGAAGAGGAAGGCTTTGGAAGTATAGGATCACTCACAACCACGGGTGGAGGAGGGGTAGAAAGAAGAGGTGGAGAAATTGGGAAAGGAGAAGGATGAGGAATAGGAGCAGGCGACTCGTTTTCCTTAGTCACAACCACCGGTGGAGGTATAGGAAGCTCGGGTTCCTTGGTACCTTTACCACTTCGAGTAGTGATTGCTTTCATCTCCCCTCTTGGGTTAGCAACGGTGTTACTCGGAATAGTACCCGAAGAAGAGGGTTGACTACTTTGGAAAAAACTAGCCATCATGTTCCTCAGATCATTAGTCTGGCTATCCAACGTGTTTCTCATATCTGCTCTCAAATCATTTCCTTGCTTGACCAAGTCGGCTTTCAGGTTGAGCACTTCTCTCTGAAGATTTCCCACTATCGCATCGTTAGTCCTCATATAAGTTTCCACTTCTTGGTGAAGAGCGGTGGGTTGGTTGGGAGGAGCATTGTATGCAGGTGGTTGGTAAGCAGGTTGTTGGTAGACTTGATTGTTTCTTTGAGGCGGTTGTTGTTGCTTGTGAGGTGGGATGTATGGTTGTCGAGGTTGTTGTTGTTGTTGAGGAGGACGGTTAAGGTTTTGTTGTTGGTTTGGGTTGGTAGGAGGAAAACCAGGTGGTGAAAGATAGTTGTTGTTGCGATAGCTAAGCAAGTTACGGTCACCTTGGGGTTTTGCTTGATAAGCAGGTTGAGGATAGGTGCCATATGCCGCATTCACATTCTCAGCAGGGTAATCTTGGGTGGCGGTACAAGTTGTGTAAGAGTGGGGGCCACCGCATATCTCACAAGGTTGGCTGACAGCGTTCACATGTGCATGTTTGGCGTTGTTGCTGTTGTTGTTGCTGACGGTGTGGGTGACAAGCGATTCAAGAAGCGTGGTGATTTTGTCAAGTCGCTTGTCGCTGTCATTAGTGCTAGCACTAGCAACATTGGTCCTAACACTCTTGGTTTGCACACGAGATTTGTTCTCAATGATGTCCCAAGCAGCATTGGAAGTCTTAGCCAATAAATTACCCCCCGAGGCACTATTCAGTGAATCTTGGTCACTCATGCTTAAACCATTGTAAAAAGTATTGATTTGATGAACTTTGGTAAAACCATGTTGTGGGCATTTTCTTAAAAGATCTTTAAAACGATCCCAAGATTCACTGAATGACTCATCGTACTTTTGTTCAAAGTTTATAATCTCATTCCGCAAAGCGGTAGTACGAGAGGGTGGAAAAAAGTAATTGATGAACTTTGTTTCCAAATCCGTCCACGAGAGAATACTCTGTGGCGGTTCCTTAGCAAGCCAATGCCGGGCTTGTCCCTCTAAAGAAAAGGGAAAAAGTTGTAACCTTATAACCTCATGTGGAACTCCATTGAATTTGACCGTGTTGGTGAGTTGTAGAAATCTCTTGATATGGTCATGTGGGTCATCAATGGTTCGTCCCAAGAATGGCTGAGCGGAGACCATCTGGATAAAGCCTGACTTGAGCTCGAAATTGTTGGCGGCAATTGGTGGTATAACAATTGGATCCGTGTTGCCATCGACATGAGCCTGCAGCAATTCAATCATTGGCCGATTATCCGGAAGTGGCTCATTGTTGTTGTTATTCATGTTGTTGAAAGGCGGGTTGTTGTTATTATTATTGTTGTTCGGAGGTGGTATGTTATTGTTGTTTTGTACACCAGCCATGTCTAAGTTATCGAGAGGCTCGGGCTCTTGATAAGACGTGGATCGAGTGCGCATACACCTGCAAAAGAACGAACAAAGCAAAAATATTTTTGGTTTTTATTGTTTTTTACTTTTTAGGATTTTTGAAAATTTTATATTTTTTAGTGTTTTTGAAATTTTTTAGGAAAAAGTAACGTTCACGGGGAACGGATCCCAAAATCCAAATTCTCACAAAAAACTTCTGATCTTAACGAGAGGAGCCGGCAGCGGCGCCATTTGATACAATGTTTTTGTGTGGGTTCAGAATAATTCTCGGAATCCTCTCGAATTGATCTCAGTTAAAAGTGGAATGATTTGTTCTTGGTGACAAAAAGTGGATTTGGTTTTCTATTCTACTAAACAGGTAAGTGAATAAAATGGTAATGAAGTAAACTTAAAACAAGCAACAAATATTAAGCAAAACTGGAAAATAACTCTTACAGAAAAATTCCCTATGCGGAATGCAACTCCATTCGGAAAGTTAACAAGTCTACGCGGAAAAATACCCCTATTCGGAAAGATGGCTTATGCGGAAAATTTGCTTCATTCGGAAAGTTGACATCATGCGGAATAACAGGGCTATTCGGAAAGATGTTCTATGCGGAAAAATATGTCCATTCGGAATATAAAACTCTATGCGGAAAAATGGCTATTCGGAATATATGACCATGCGGAAAAATGAGCTTGTTCGGAAAACAATGCCTATTCGGAATATAAGGGCTATTCGGAAAAATTCAAATGTTCCGAATAAGGGAAAATAAAACTTGGCTATTCGGAAAATGAGGCCCTATTCGGAATATGTGGGATATTCCGAATAAAGAAGAAATGAAACCTCCACTCGGAATAATTGAAATATTCCGAGTAAGGCAAACGGGAACAAGTCTATTCGGAATAACGGCCTTGTTCGGAAAGTCTGGGGGAAAAGAACAGTTACAGTAACAGCAAAAATAGGAGAACCGGCTCTTAATCAAAATCAACTCCAATACTTAAAAAGGTTTTACCAAACTAACCAATAATCATTAACATACCATAAGAAACAAATCCCACCAATAAAAACACTAAATCAACAACTTTTTGAAATCAAACTTGAATCAAATAAGAAACTTAGAAACTTGCAATAAGAATGATGAAGAACAAGATGAATAGAAAGATGGAATGGATTGATTAAAGGAAAAGTAACAAGAGTATTGAATCAAACTTACAAGATGAAAAGAAAAAGATGAAAATCACCAAACTCCCTAATGGAGTTGGTGATGGAACGAACTACAAAGAAACTGGAAAAGAAAAATGAAGCTAACTCCTTAATTGTGTGAAGGGAAAGACTATTTATACTCTTAGTGGTTGGTTGGTGAGTGGGCTTTCTCCCTTTCTTCTTGTCTTCTCGTCTTTTCAGAAAAGTTGACGTTTTCGATTCTGATTCGGGATTTGTTGTCGATTAAATCCAACTCGTCTTTTAATTTCTTCGTTAAATAGACTTAAGTTTCTTCGACTTATGAAAATCTTCCGTCTTTAGTCCTTTCCTTCGATAAATCTTCGAATAGGCCTAGTGACTTCAAATCTTTTGCACGTCTTGGACAATAGACTTTATCTTGAGTCTTTTTCCTTGATAAAACCCGTGCAATCCCATGTTTTCTTTAATATTCATCCGGTCAGCTCTGAAATCACAATAAACACAAAAACCACGCATAATTCCAAATAAATGATATTAATTACGTGTTTTGGTCTTGTTTTAGCCAGAATTAAGTGGTAAAAGGATGGGTGTTTACACACCTATCACCTAACAAAGAAAAGGTGTTAAAGTCATCAAGGGTGAAGAGGGAAGCAATGGATTCTTGAATAACTATAATCTTTTGTTTTATTTATGTTTCTTATATCAGACTATTCAGTCCTATGTAATGATGAATGAAAATGAAGTACTTTGTTATATTAGGTCTTTTCATCAGTAGAATAGTTTGTAAAAAGAAGAAGCCTCTTTGCTCACTTATAACAATTTCACTTAGGCAAATTTTATATCCAAATAGGGGAGATTGTTAGGTCAATTCAGTACCTAATGACCTCCCTGATGCATTTGAATAACAATCAGCCTAAGTGAAGTATTAACCTTGAACATAACAAAGTCACTGAGTGAACAATCACTCAGTGAGTTGCCTTCGAGTTCCTAGACTGAGTCTGAAAGAAATACTCAAGCATTCAGAGAGGCGAAGCTCAATGAATGACTTCTATGACGAAGAAGAAGGTGATCGGTTCAGTAAGTTGTGGCAATAGACTCACTGAACCCCATACGATCTCCCTGAAGAAAACAAGCATTCTCCAAGACTGAAGAAAAGGCGGGATAAGTTAAATCGTGACAAGATGAAGTATATCACACAATTAGCGTGACTTACCCTTTTGGGATAGATAGGGTACTGACAAGTGTAAAGGACTTACGTCTTACTACTTAGAATAGGGTAAGACAAGATACTACACTGTACCAATAAGACAAGAATTGCACATGGGCAATTATTGTCTTCTACCCAACTTTCCTTCAATAAATAGGATGTTTGTAAAGGAGAGAAAAGAAGTTTGTGCACTTAATGCTTTAGACATTCAGAAACAAAGTTTTCTCTCCTCCAAACACGATCACACACTTGAGTTCTAAACTCTTGTTGATAGAATCGTCAAGCTTAGCAATCGTTAGGATTGGACTAGCTTGTTAGTGAGGAGATCACAAAACCACACATTGTCTATTCAATCCCTATTGTAGCTTCGTATACAATAGGGTATAATTCTTTAATAAAGCTAAGAGTTAAACGTTGAAAACCTTTGTGTTATTTACTTACTTGTATTAAGTTTATTGCATTACTTAACCTTGGGTTAGGACTATACTTAGTATACTTAAGTATAGTACTAGTTACAAAGGGACCAACAGAATTACATAGGACAACCGGGTTCTGCACCACTTAAACAACAAACCCCCACCATTGCCATGACTCCATTCAATAAGAATCCAGGATCTAAGCCTATTTTAAACACACCTATCAAGGCTAAATCAAAATCTGCCACTAATGTTCCTTTGGCTTCTACATGAGTAATTGTCTCTACTAAGGCTAAAGGATCTCAAAACAAGAAGAATAGGGTCAAGCCTTCCACTAGTAGGACTGCGAAGAAGAAAGTAGAAGTTTACCCTAGGAATGTTATTTTAAATTTGAATAAAAAGAATCATGTAACTAAGACTAAAGGCCCTGCGTTTGTGCAGCAGCCTAAGCAAAATGTGAATTCTAATTTGCGATGTTGGAATTGTAATGAATGCATGTTTTCTCAGCGTCATGATTTATTCCTTGTTGATCACGTGAATGAAATGTATGCAATTAGGAACAATATTGAATGGACTCCAACGGGGAAGAAATTCACCCAAGTTGGTTGGCAATAGAAACCTACTGGTAGGACCTTCACTGCTCATGGAACTACGTGCCCTTTAACTAGGATCAAATCCACGGAAGTTAGGTCTCAGCGTTCTTTAAATAGGAACACTAGCACTAAGAACTGGAAAAAGCGCCCTTTAACTAGGTCTGCATCCACTATTGTGCCTACCAGTGAAGAAGTACCTAAGGTCATTAGACAACTAGAATCTAAGCCAAAATCTAGGAAGAAAATTTGGAAGCCTAAGAACTCTTCTGATAGCAAATCTAAGATAACTATATCTGTACCGCTAACACAGAGGAACTTCTAGATTCCAATACATCGTCTTTTTCTGGTGATATTTTCAGGTGGTCCAAATCATCCTCTGGTACTTGGACTCTGGATGCTCAAAGCATATGACCGGAGACCGCTCGATGCTCAGAAATTTCGTCAGCAAGTTTCTAGGAACGGTTAAATTCGGCAACGACCATATTGCGAAGATCATGGGTTATGGTGAATACCAAATAGGGAATGTTACTATTTCAAGGGTATATTATGTGGAGGGACTTGGTCACATTTTATTTTCAGTGGGACAATTTTGCGATTCAAACCTTGAGGTTGCTTTTCGACAACATACTTGCTTTATTCGCGATCTTGTAGGAAATGATTTGTTAAAAGGTTCTTGAGGGGATAATCTCTACACACTGTCCATTCAAAACATGATGGCCGCCTCTCCTGTATGCCTTCTCTACAAAGCATCTAAGACCAAGTCATGGTTGTGGCATCGCTAGTTATCTCATCTTAACTTTGATGCTATAAACCATTTGGCTAAAAACGAACTTGTTCGTGGTCTTCCAAAACTTATGTTCGACAAGGATCATTTATGTTCCGCGTGTTCTTTGGGGAAAAGCACCAAGAAATCATACAAACCTAAAGCTGAAGACACCAATCAAGAACCACTGTATCTTTTGCACATGGATCTTTAACGGGCCAATGCATATGGCTAGTGTGAGTGGTAGAAAATACATCCTCGTCATGGTGGATGATTTCTCAAGGTTTACATGGGTAAAGTTTTTAGCAACCAAGTATCAAGCACCAAATTATATCATTACTTTCTTAAATATGATCCAACTACGTCTTAATGCTACTGTTCACCGCATTCGTACTGATAATGAAACTGAGTTTGTTAATCAAACTCTACGAGACTATTATGAAGAGGTCGGTATTTCACATGAAACTTCTGTTGCTCGCACTCCACAACAAAACGGTGTCGTGGAAAGACGTAACCGTACACGAATGGAAGCTGCTAGAACTATGTTGATTTATGAGAATGCTCCTTTATTCTTATGGGCTGAGGCAGTGGCAATAATAAGTGTGTAAACACTTATCCTTTTGCCACTAATATCAAGGAAAAACAAGACCTAATCATGTGTTTAGTATCATAAAAGTCGGAATTACACGTGGTTTTGTGTTTTTGTGTGAAATAGGTACAAATGATCAAAAGGAAAGAAAACACGGGGTTTCACGGTCAAATGTTGAAGAAAAGTCCAAGAATGAGACGAAGACAAAGTCAAAGAGCCAAAAGTGTGCCAAAGATCACAAAAACCAGCAAATCAACACGGGTTTTGAAGAAATGATCAACAAAGCCAAATTTAAGCTCGATTTTTAGTAGATTTAATTTTATGAAGATAATTGGGCCAAGTGGGTCCCACAATTGGGTTAATGGGCTCAAAAGCCCATTTGAAAGTTATATGTTGCTTGTTAAATAACTACAAGCCAAAAAAGGCCCAAATTCTATGATTAAATGAACGAATGGAAAAGTTTATTTTGGCCCAAAATGGATAAAAGGGACGGATGGAGTATTATTGGGCCAAGCCCATTTGGTGAATAAACTTCAAACGATGAAAAGTGAAATTTATTTCACTTATTTAATAAAAAATCACTCACACACACGTGTTTAACCCAATCCCTGGTCAACCCTCAATGTCACCACACGTCTTGGTCAAACTTCCACTCACACATAAACAAATTATTTACCCACCCCATTCGATACAAACGATGCAGACACTCACCTTCCTTTATCTATCCCAAAACAACACAACCTCCATTTTTACTGTACCCAAACCCTAATCAAAATATTAACCAAGATAAATTTTGGGGGTTTTATCGTATTCGTGTGATTCACACGTTTTGTAAATAAATCCCCATCAAAACCGGAAGATTAAGGTGGTGGTCCTCATCTACGTGTCCCCAATTCCTTTTCTGATTGGATGTTACAAATCACCACCACCACTCCATCCAATCATATATCTCCACATCAGATTCAAGAAGCACAACAAACACACCCCTTGATACATTGGTAACCCGTGTGCAAGGGGTGTATTCTCAGCCATTAGATTGAAGAAAGAAGAGAGAGAAGGAAGAAAAGATGTGTTTAGCGGCTGGGATTGATTTCCTTTCTCACCAAGATAATGAAGAAGGTTTCTAGGGTTTTCCTATAAAAACCCCTTCATTGTGTAATTTTTGGTGTACCTTTTTATTTTAATTTTAATTTTTATACAAAATAGATTTTAGGTTTATTGTAATTTTCTTTCAAAAAGTATTGTAATCCAATTTTAGTTATTAATGAAATTTATATTCGGTTTAATTTTGTCTCTTTAATTAATTTAATTTACTTGCAATTTAATTTTTAATCTTAATCATTGAAATAAAAGTGGTATAAAATTTCCCCTACTGGGAATTTCTTAAAAGCTGGTTTGATTAATATTTTTGGTTCGAGAGTTGATAAGGTTCATTGTGGTTCAAGAATGTTTATGGTGGTGTCGTTTAGGTCATAAGACTGCTCAACTCAGATCTTCGTCCCAAAGGCTTTCTCCAAAAGGTTTTAATTCCTTTTAACTTTTTTAAGTTTTAGTTTAATATAATTTTTATCAGTTTTTATTTGTTAATTATTGAATCTGTTATTGTTTATTTAATCTGCTTGTGTAGTTTAGTGTTTCTGGATTTGTGTTTGATTGGATCTGCTCATTTTGTTATCTGCTTATGTTTATTAATATGTCTAAGTTATTTGGATCGAATCTGCTTTTGGTATAAGATAATCTGCTTGTTTGCTTTGGGTTTCGAGTTCAGTTTGCTTATTTGATTCGATAGGTATTTTGATAGTCTGTTTTGCTTACCTGCTTATTTTTCTACTATCTGCTTATTGATTTCAGTTTTAACTGCTTATTAACTTGTTCTAGTTTATGTCTGCTTTATAGTTTGTTTAGATTATTTGCTTATTTGATTCAGTTGTTTAGCTTATTTGATAGTTTGTACTTGCTGCTGTTTTTGATATTTAGCTTATTTGTGTTTGGCTTGTTTGTTTCTAGTCAGTCGTTAAGATGTCTTAGCTTATTTGTTTTTTTTTTCATTTTGCTGGTTATTGCTGTTAAAGGAAACAGATCCAATTGATCTGTTCTATTTCACAATTCCAAACATATATAAAAAATAATAATTAGCAAAAAAAATTGTCCATCAGGGGTCTCGAACCCTCGACCTTTCGTTCAACAACCTACGTCTTAACCATCTTAGCTAGGCTTTCATTTGTGTTTAAATACCAGTTTAGTAATTAATATAGGTTTTATCTTAGCTGCAGTTTTATTAAATAATTTTAATACAAGTTTTAGTTAGTTTATTTAAATTAAAAGTTTTTATTTATTTACTTTTATTAAGTTCTAAAAAAAAGATAAAAAATATTTCTTAATTACTTTTATAAATTTAAATTGTTTTCTTTTTATTTAGTTCTTTTTAAATTTTAGTACGTTTTATAAAATTTAGTTTTTAAAATTTGTTTTCAATTTAGTTTTAATTAAAAATCGTTTTAAGTAGATTTTATTTAAATTAAAAACAGTTTTTAAATATAGTCTAAATTAGTTTTAAAATTTAAATAGAAAGGTTTTAGTTAATTAAATTAGATTTAATTTTAAAAATAGTTTAAATAGTTTAATTAGTTAATTAAATAGTTTTTAGTTTTAAAAATACCAAAAAGAGTTATATTCACCAAGAACAATTAATCCACGTTAAATCAGAAATCAATTCGAGTGAGTCGAGGAAAACGAACTATTAAATAGAAAGGTATTTCACATGAAACTTATGTTGCTCGCACTCCACAACAAAACAGTGTCGTGGAAAGACGTAACCGTACACGAATGGAAGCTGCTAGAACTATGTTGATTTATGCGAATGCTCCTTTATTCTTATGGGCTGAAGCAGTGGCAACCGCATGTTATACCCAAAACCGCTCCATCATTCGTAAGCACCAAGGAAAAACTCCATATGAGCTACTTCATAGACATTAACCTGATATTTCATTTCTTCATGTGTTTGGTGCGCTGTGTTATCCAAATACTAAGTGATAATTTGGGCAAACTTCAACCGAAGGCTGATATTGGAATTTTCATTGGTTACTCACCCGCAAAGAAAGCTTACCGAATTTATAACCATCATCTTGGCAAGATAGTAGAAACTTTAGATGCCGATTTTGATGAGCTGACAGCGATGGCTTCTGAGCAACACTGCTCTGACCCCGCACTTCATGAGATGGGAACCGGTACTATTAGTTCCAGTTTAACTCCCAGCAATCCTACTTCTCCATCATTTACACCACGTACAAGGCCCGAGTGGGATGAGTTATTTCAACCTATGTTTGATGAATTCTTTGATCCACCTAGTGATGATTCTCCAACACCTGCAGCCGTAGCTCCGATTCTCGAAGTTGTTGCTCAAGATAATGGAAATCAATCAGATGCATCTACAGTTACTATTGAACCAGATGCACCATCCCCTACCAATTCTCAAACTACACCCGAATCAACACCCCCACTTGTTCCTAATGATGTTGAAGAGGATTACTATGATCACGATTTGGAAATTGCTCACCTACAAGAGCTTTCATTCTTTGGTTCACAAATACCTGAAAACCCTAATGGTGCGTCTACCTTAGAGGGTGCTCCTACAATCGTTCACTCCGGACCACCACGGATTGAAAATCACAACACCAAATGGACAAAGGATCACCCAATCCGCATTATTATTGGTGACATCGATCGACCAGTCTTAACACGCCACCAACTCCAAGAACATGCATTATATTGCTACTTTGATGCATTTATTTCCGATATTGAACCTAAAAATTTGCAACAAGCCATGACACAATCATCTTGGATTGAAGCCATGCAAGAGGAACTTAATGAATTTCAACGTCTTGAAGTATGGGAATTAGTTCCTTTACCCAACAACGTTGAAATCCTTACATTCTTGTGGGTATATAAGGTTAAACTCGATGAGTTAGGTGAAGTTTTAAAGAACAAAGCTAGATTGGTTGCTAGAGGTTACAAACAAGCATTGGGTATTGACTTTGAAGAATCCTTTGCTCCTGTTGCACGATTGGAGGCGATTAGACTATTCCTTGCCTATGTTGCTCACATGAACATGATCGCCTACCAAATGGATGTTAAGACGGCATTTCTTAATGGTGAATTAAGGGAAGATGTCTACGTAAGCCAGCCGAATGGATTTGTCAAATCGGAGTATCCTAATTACGTGTACAAGCTCAAGAAGGCTCTTTATAGGTTGAAACAAGCTCCCGCGCGTGGTACGATCCCCTATCATCTTATCTCATCTCGAAAGGCTTCTCCAAAGGCAAAGTGGACCCAACATTATTTATTCTCAAGGAGGACAACGACATGATACTGGTACAAATTTATGTTGACGATATAATATTTGCTGCCACTACTCAAAGACTGTCTGACCATTTTGAGAAAATCATGTCCACACGTTTTAAGATGTCGATGATGGGAAAAATCTCATTTTTCTTAGGGTTGCAAATTTCTCAAAATCCCAGAGGCATCTTCATTAATCAATCCAAATTTGCTCTTGAATCATTAAAGAAGTATCATTTTGAAAATTGTGACCCCGTGGATACTCCAATGATGGAGAGATCCAAGTTAGATGAGGATAGGGAAGGGATAGTTGTCGATCCTAAACTTTACCGTAGAATGATCGGTACCCTTCTCTATCTGACTGCTAGCAGGCCTGATTTGCATTTTGCTATATGCATGTGTGCCTAGTATCAGGCTCGGCCTACCGAAAATCACTTACATGTTGTGAAAAGGATCTTTCGGTATCTTAAAGGAACACTTCATCGTGGTCTTTGGTATCCGAAGGATTCCTCTATTGCACTAATATCATATGCAGATGCGGATTATGCTGGGTGTCAAGATACTAGACGTAGCACTTCTGGAAAGTGTGCAACTTCATGGAGATAGTATGGTTAGTTGGGCATCCAAAAGGCAGAAAAGCGATGCTATATCAAGTATAGAGGCTGAATACATTGCTATGTCTGGTTGTTGTGCTCAAGTTCTATGGATGAGATCACAATTAACTGACTACCGTCTTGGATTCAACAAAATTCCGATGTACTGCGACAATAAAAGCGCCATTGCCCTTTGCTGCAACTACGTTCAACACTCCCGGGCGAAGCACATTGACATTCGCTACCATTTCATCAAAGAGCAAGTGGAAAATAGAGTGATCGAACTGTATATTGTCAACACTGAGTATCAGCTGGCAGATATATTCACAAAGGCCTTAGATCGAGGACGTATTGAGTTTTTGATCGAAAAGCTAGGCATGAAATCATTCTCACCAGCGACACTTAAGGAGTTGGCAGAAGAATCTGCAGAATAGTGGTGGTAAACTATTCTAGAGTATCATTTTATCGTGATCTTGTATATTATCGTATATATATAAACCACCAAAAGCAAAATACAAAAATATAAAACATACAAAAACCATAAAAAATATAAAATCAAGAAAATCTAAAAATATTTTTCATTTCAAATCGGGCATGTCTTTTAGTACGGTAATATTTACGTCCTTAGAAATGTCGATTAAAATTGACACGATGCCATAAATAGAGTCCGTATAAACGTTGTACATATTTTAAAACATGCCCATATGGCTTGTAGTTATTTCAGACTGCAACCCGCTTTTCGCATTAAAGTCACGTATTTCTTACGAAAACGATGGCTCACAGTCAAATCACAGTCTGTGACCCGAACTTCAGAGAAAGGGAAGTTTATCTAGTCAACGATAACTTACCCTCAAAACGAGAAATTAAGTTTTCTTGGACACGAGCTAAATTTAAGACCATTCAAAGGTTTTAAGCTCGTGTATAATGGCTCCTCGTTAAACTTCAACCCTGATCCAGGGAGTGCGCCAAACCCTCCTAACAAGGAATCGCGCAGACCCTCGACGGAGGAGGAAGTGGAAGTCCTACCACTCAGTGAGGAGGATCTTACTCGAGTTCTCACGCAGAACTTCGAAAGGATCGTCCCGGGGATCGCATCAAGGTTGAATCTGGGGAGGAACCTCCAATCCAGACTCAACTTTGGCGACACCAGACCAATCACCTCCTCCCAAAATCAGAGGAAAAGGAGAGCTCGGCCTCCGGAACAGGGTACCTTTGAGGAAACCCCTCAACCCCGGAATGTGTTTGAGCGCATAGGAGATCGCCTCATGCAGGAAATAATGCAGCCTCGAGAAGGAGAAAGGTCGGATGGCTCACCCGAGCGACCAGATCGAGAGCTGGCCAGAACCACACGTCGCCCGAGTGTGTGGGACAGGATGAACACTGGGAAAAAAGCTCCTGGTTCATCCCAAAAAAGTGGTCCTTATTCAAAGGATGGGGCACCACCGCCGTCCCCGGATCCGTCCGGAGAGGACTCAGATGACCATCCGCCTAAGCGTCGCCAGCCTAGGCGCACCCCTCCACCACCACCAAACAACGATGAGTATTATGGTGGACCTTACTATCGAGACACGGAAGCGGAGGATCTTTCACATCCCTGGTGTGAACCATGGGATGACCCTAGGCTCACTCGGCCATGGGCGGATCCCAGGGAAGACCCGTTCACCCTCCGCATACGGAACTATTCTGAGGACACTAAACGTCGCATGCCGGCGTGTATCAAGACTTATGACGGGTCCGGTGATCCGGTGGATCACCTTAAAATATTTGATACGTAGGCTAAAATTGAGCGATGGCCCATGCCTATATGGTGCCAAATGTTCAATTCGACCTTGATCGGAAACGCCCGTGACTGGTTTGAGGCACTCCCTCCACGGAGCATTGATAGTTTTACGGAACTACGCACTGCGTTTGAGAACAATTATACTCAAAGAAAGAAGTATAATAGGGATCCGGTCTCGTTGGCAACTGTTAAGCAACGGTCGGGGGAGTCAACAGAAGCCTTCACTGAACGCTTCAATGATGAGTGCACGCGCACAAGAACCATGCCGGAGCTCCTGAAAATCTCTGACTACATGCACGCCATAACAGACAGAGAACTGATCAGGCGCCTCAATGACAAGCGTCCAGAGAGATATGATGACCTCATGGAAAGGGTCAGAAATTTCATAGAAGGAGAAACAGCTGTTGCCGCGGCCACCCATCCCGAGGAAATGGGTACCGGTCAAATGATCAGTCCCGGAGGCAATCGGGCGGTCAAGGCAATCAGAACAATAACAAGGGCTCAGACTATAAGAGCCAAAGCAAAGGAGGACGGCAGGACGATAAGTTCACCCCCCTAAAGATGTCCTACCGGGAGATCTTGCTGACGGAAGGGGCGAACTTCCCAAGGCCTCCCCCAATGACCACACCGTCGTAACGTCGGCAAGGAAGTCGCTTCTGCGAGTTCCATAATGACAAAGGTCACGGCACGGAGGAGTGCATCCAGCTCAAGAAGCATATTGAGTCGCTGATCAAATCAGGCAAACTCAAGCACCTAGTCAAGGATTGGAAGGATGGAAAAGACAATAACAAGAAGTATGATAAGAAGAATCCCCAAAAGGACAAACCTTCGACCATATACATGATTCAATCCAGACAGCGCCGCATGAGGCAGAAAGTTGGCCAAAAATTTTCACGCGGCAGGGAAATCTCATTCCCTCCCATCACAGCAAGCGATGTGATTGATGCACCTCTCACTATTGAGCTAAGCATTGGAACACATAATGTTCGTCGCATGTATGTGGATGGAGGATCGTCAGCAGAGGTACTATATGAACACTGTTTCGTGCAGTTATGCCCAGAAATAAGAAGCCAATTAGTACCGGCCACGTCGCCGCTTATTGGCTTTAGTGGAGACACTATCTGGCCGATAGGGCATTACGTTTGCTTGTGACCATTGGGAATGAGGAACATTCCACTACGGCGTGGATGAACTTCATGGTGATACGCTCACACTCCCCGTACAATGGAATCATAGGCAGACCAGGCATTTTGGCTATACGGGCGGTACCCTCTACGGCGCACGGGATGATCAAATTCCCCGTTGAAGGGGGAATTGTTACCATTTACAACACAATTGTACCGGCATCCGAGTGTCACACCGTGACAACACTGGCGCCACCTGTTCCACCCAAAGATGGATCACCACCTCCCAATTGGAAGGTGGCCATTCACCCTGACTATCCGGAACAGGAGGTGTCCATAGGAGGGGCACTCTCGGATAGCGGCAAAAGGGCCATGTGCTCTCTTTTAAGTGCAAACCTAGACATATTCGCATGGGAGCCAAAGCATATGACATGTGTGCCACGTGCGATAGCGGAGCATAAGCTCCAGATCCGCCAAGGGTACCAACCCATCAAGCAAAAGAAGCGCGGCCAGGCGCCTGAGCGCAGCCAAGTAATATTAGAGGAAGTACGAAAACTAGTGGATGCAGGCATCATGCGCGAGGTATACTACCACGAGTGGTTGTCCAATCCGATCATGGTCAAGAAGCATGACGGAAGTTGGCGCATGTGTGTGGATTTTACGGATCTTAACAAGGCCTGCCCACAGGACTGTTACCCGTTACCGGAAATCGACTGGAAGGTGGAGTCCCTATGTGGGTATCCTTTCAAATGTTTTTTGGACGCGTATAAAGGGTATCATCAAATCCAGATGGCGGAGGAGGATGCAGAAAAAACGGCGTTCCATACGAGCCAGGGCGTGTATTGCTATACGAAAATGCCGTTTGGACTGAAGAACGCCGGTGCTACATATCAGCGGTTGGTGGACAAAGCTTTTGAATCACAGATAGGCCGCAACTTGGAAGTCTATGTTGATGACTTGGTGATAAAAAGTCACACGGAGGAGGCACTCGTCCGAGATGTCCAAGAGACATTCGACACTCTGAGAAGGATTAACATGAAGTTAAATCCAAAGAAATGTACGTTTGGAGCAACTGAGGGGATGTTCCTCGGATATTTGATTGATCCAAACGGAATCAAACCTTGCCCAGAGAAGACGGATGCAGTGATACAACTACCGTCCCCGCAGACACGGAAGGAGGTGCAATCCTTAAATGGGAAGCTAGCCGGACTGAATAGGTTCCTATCTAAATCCGCAGAGAAGTCATTACCCCTATTTAAGACACTCAAGAAGTGCATTAGAAAGGGAGACTTCTGGTGGACGAAGGAAGCCGAGGAAGCCTTCGGCCAACTCAAGCAGCATCTTGCATCCCTCCCTATGCTAGTAGCTCCCCGGCCAAAGGAGGAACTCATTATGTATCTCTCAGCTACTCATGGCGCGATAAGCGCGGTACTTATGACGGATAGAGATACAGTACAAACTCCGGTCTACTTTATAAGTAGAACACTACAAGGGCCGGAGCTGAATTATTCCTCCATGGAAAATTGGTGTTAGCACTAGTGTTTGCTACAAAGCGGTTGCGCCGGTACTTTCAGGCGCACCCAATTGTAGTCATTACGGATCAGCCAATCAAGCAGGTTATTTCTAGACCAGATGTGGCAGGGAGGCTACAGAAGTGGAGCATCCTATTGGGGGAGCACAATATATCTTACAGGCCAAGGACGTCTGTTAAAGGCCAGATCTTGGCAGATTTCCTGATCGAAAAACCGGATGAGGAAGGGCCAATCATCAAGCAAGACGAAATCCCAACAGAACCATGGGTGTTATTCACGGATGGATCTTCATGTACGGACGGGTCCGGAGCAGGTCTCATCCTCACAAATCCAGAAGGAATGGAATTCACGTACGCCCTCCGTTTTGAGTTCACGGCCACCAACAACGAAGCGGAATATGAAGCATTAATTGCGGGTTTAAAAATCACCGCTAGAATGGGAGTCCGCAACCTTGAGGCCTACGTGGACTCACGGCTTGTAGCGAACCATATTCTAGGTGGGTATGTGGCTAAGGAGGACAACATGGTCAGGTACTTGGAAAAATTCAAGTCGCTAATCGCGACTTTCAGTAAGTTTTCCATCAAGCAGGTGCTAAGGGGCGAGAATAAGAAGGCGGACGCTCTTAGCAAGATCGCATCCACAAGCTTCGCTCACTTATCTAAACAAGTCTTGGTGGAAATACTCAAGGATAAATCTATAACGGAAGGGGAGGTTGCTGCTATAGTTGAAGAGGATGGACCTACATGGATGACCCTAATTATCAACTATTTGACTAGTGAGACCCTTCCAGACGAGGAAAAAGCAGCACGGCGCATAAAAAGGAAGGCGCAGCATTTCGAACTTCGAGAGGGCATCCTTTACAAACGCTCTTTCTTGCAGCCGTGGTTGCGGTGTGTTGGACCAAGTCAGGCCGCTTACGTAATCAGTGACATACACGAAGGGTTGTGTGGCATGCATGCAGGTCCACGATCCGTGGTAGCCAGAGCCTTACGAACATGATACTATTGGCCCACCATGCACAGAGACGCGCGTGACATGATTCGCAAGTGTAGTGATTACCAAGTGCATAGGCCAGTACCGCGACACCCGCAGCAGGAGCTTACACCTATCACGTCCCCATGGCCATTCTATAAGTGGGGAATTGACATTGCAGGACCATTTCCTGTAGCTGCGGGGGGAGTTAAATTCTTGATTGTTGCAATGGACTACTTCACACGATGGATAGAGGCCAAGGCAGTCAAGTCTATCACAGGCAAACAAGTTAAGAAGTTTGTTTGGGAACATATTGTGTGCCGTTTTGGTTTACCAGGAGAAATCATCTCGGATAACGGCAAGCAGTTCACGGACAACCCGTTCAAAGATTGGTGTTCAGTATTGAACATCAAGCGTCGCTTCGCATCTGTTAAGCATCCGCAGACAAACGGCCTCGTCGAACGAGCTAATAGAAGCTTGGGGAATGGCATCAAGGCGCGTCTGGATGAACGAAGTGGTAAATGGGTCGATGAGTTATCACATGTGCTATGGGCGCATAGAACTATGATCAAAACAGCCAACGGAGATACTCCATTTGCATTGGCTTACGGCACTGAAGCTGTTATACCAGCAGAAATAGGAATGCCTACCATCCGCACGGCGGAGGTTAATGTCGTCACGAACGATGAACAGCTGCGAATCAACCTGGATCTGTTGGAAGAAAAAAGGGAAATAGCAGCCATCAATGAAGCTAAGTCCAAGGCTAAAATGAAGGCTCATTACGACGCCAAGGTCAAAGGTGTTTCTTTTCGACCGGGAGACTACGTCTATCGTGCTAACGAAGCAAGTCGAGCGGAGAACACAGGAAAGCTGGGCCCTAAGTGGGAAGGACCATATGAAGTCACTGAAGCCTTGGGACGAGGTGCGTACAAGCTACGTGACATGGATGGCCGCGACCTAGAGCGCACATGGAATATTTCTAATCTCAAAAGGTGCTATCTCTGAAAGCTACGGCTTCCGCATGGGTACTTCGCTATGTGCGGTCTTAATAAAGAACCATGCGGTTTTATCTGTTTTATTTTTATTATGTTTGTTTAGATTCTCTTCTTGTTTTTTAGGACTTGTCATTATTGTTCAAACAAAAGTGTAAACGTTCTAATAAAATGCCGTGGTGCCTAGCTAGCTCCACGGCCTGTTTCATGCAAACCATTTTTTAGATTTTTCGTTAGTCGTATGAATTTTACTTATATTATAATATGTTATGTTTTATTCATATGCATTCTTCCAAAATTACTGTACATGTACTATACGCCTCCAGGCGGGGTAAGAGGATTAAGTGAACCTACTAATTCAACTTGCCGCGTAAGAGGGATGCAACCCCAGCCGCACGGATCATGTGTCCTTACTAGACACCTTACTCACAAGATGTTGGGGTAAGTCTCATATGCCATAGCCACACGGTGCTCCGCATAGCAAAGACGCACGTCGCATGTCTAGTAAATTATAGACTTGTATGTATTTTCTTTCTTTGTGTGTAAGACGTGATATATCATGCAGTATTGTGCTACAATATTTAAACACAAGTAAAAATACACAAGTTTCCAAAATAACAAAATTGCCGTGGTCACCCACGGACTTATAAATAAAAATACAAATGTTGTTAGCCGTGTACATGCACGGACGAATAGGAACAATAAATATTCAAAGGGTCACAAACCAAAAGTGTCTGAAAGGGATCATAAGTAGGAGCATCCTACATAGCGGGGAAAAACTTACCCATTTCTACTTGCTCTTCGACCAGACACGACAACCATTCATCACTCTCTTTCCGCTTCTGGGCTTGAGCCGCAGTCCTCTCCAGCACCACACTTAAGGGCTCTTCGTCAAGCACGATCCTGGTTACGTCCTCGTATATGGGGAGTGTCAGGTGGCTGGGGGATGGAGTAAAGGAAGCACTGGAAGACGCGCTAAAACTGAGCTTTTCCATAATTTCCATATTTGGCGCATCTTTGGTGGCCTCCAGCTCATCCAAAAATGGATAGTGCAGATTTTGCATCGCGGCCATGGAGGCAGTCATTTTGCTAGCAGCTTCAGGCTTAAAAAAGGCATGGTTGGTAACATCCTCCCCTTTTGTGATCAGCTCAGCGGCCTCAACCATTCCCTCGTGCCGTCCGTGGTCAATACCATCAGACACAAGATTGGCGAATTGTTGCACAAAATCCGGGGCCTCTAGTACCTTCATGACGGCCAGGCGTGCTCTATGCCCAACCATCCACCTACGGCCGGCAATGGCTGTTAGCAGTTGGGGGCATAACACATTGTCATGCTCAGCAGTGAGGGCATCAATCATCAACTCTTTTTGGGCAAATGCCTCTTTCAGTTCTTGGATGACCGCCCTCTCATCGGCAAGGTCCCTTTGTACTTTTTCCATGTTTTGGATGGCCAGGTGCGCGTCTTCTAGTTTCTGGTTAAGCACGTCTACTTGGCTGGAGTACGAGTGGGCAGAAGCTTCCGCCGTGGCTACCTATAAGGAAAAAACGTGTTAGCACATATTCCTTTTGTAATATGGGTGGTGCGGCACGGATATGTACCTTGGTGGTTGCAGCATCTAGTTGTGACTCAAGGTTGGCTACTTGCTGGTCGTATTCATTCGCGTGGGCCGACTGTTTTTTAATGGTCGCCTCGGCATTGACCAGTTGGGATTGGAGGTCGGCAATTTGAGCTTCATTATCTTCAATCATCTTCTCCCTCCGTCCAACTTTCCTCTTGAGAGAGTCAACATGCCCAAGCGCGGCTTCAAACCTAACCCTCATCGAGGTTCCCATCGCCATTTGGTGTACCAGGGTACCATTGTACTCATCCGCCAAGTCGGCATGATTGAGCGAGTTTACCTCTTGCACCAAGCTTGGTGGTATGCAGTTGTTGAGGTACTCCCGGCACTCATCAGCGTTCCTCAGTCGTGACGCCGTGGTAATATTCCATACAGGGTTGAACAGTTGTGGGGCGCCGGACGTGGGGATGTCTTGGGAGGCTATGGGTGAACCTTCTTCAAAAACAGGGCCGGACTTTGTGGGGGCCGTGGGGTTTTCTTCCATTTCTTTTCCTTTCCCCTTATCAACTTGGGTGTCAGAAGGAGGCGCGGCACCAGTCTGGTTGTCCCTGTACAACAAGTATTGGGAAATATTTTAAGTATTACTTACAAGGAAACTTGTCATTCTTACATATTAGTATGGAGTCTTACATGTCGTTTCTTCCTAGTTCGGAGGTGGTTGGGGCAATCTGAGTGACGGGATTGACATGAGCAGCCCGGGTAGCCTCGGAACCCTGGGTAGCACTTCCGACGGATTGATACAAGGGGTGGTCTTCTCGAAGTCTCTTGACAGGAGCGTTGTGTTCGCCAATCTCGTCTGAAGCAGTCCCCCTCGCACGGTTGCTTCTTTTTCGGGTACGCCTGGCGACGGGCTGCGTTATTGCTTCGTCGATCTCCTCCTCGACTTCTTCTTCCTCCTCTTCTTCCAGGTTGACATGTTGTTGTACTTCATCATCATCATCGCCCATCAGTCGGCGAATGCTGGAGGTGGTTAGTTCAATATTGTCCCCCTGCTGTTCCCTATGTGGTGAGGAGGGCCCGGCTCCTCCTTCATTCATCTGGTTATCACCATCGCCGTTGTCTCTATGCTCCTCCTCGTTAGAATGGGGATCAGGCACGGATTCCAAAGCAACCGTCACGGGTCGGGTGTGCTCAAGAAGGGGTTGTTCATTCTCACGGAGAGGACGGAGACCCTCCGGCACAAGCTTCGGATCGCCCTGGCGCAACAGTCCAAAGAAGTTCATTTCTGTCCAGCACAAAACAACATATGTTAGTTATTTATCAAATAAGTGTATACATTTTTTGGCGTACGGATGTTAGCCTACCTTCGCCCTGCCTTCTCCAAAAAACGGGATACCTATTGGATGGACCAAAGTAATTGCGGCTGATACCTAGCAAACATAGGAATGATTCGGGAAGGTTTCTATCGAATCCAGTCCTATTCAGATCTAGCTCTTGGGAATGACGGGGGTTGTATGTACTTGTGTGCGGCTTGGGGTCGTGGGAATCCTAGTTCTAATGATGTAATCGCCCGGCCATACCACTGCGTCAATGAAAAAGTAGTGATCATACCAATTTTTCAATGAATCCATTGGTTTATTGTGCGATTGGGGACTGTTGGAGGCTCGTTTCTTAAAGGATACCCAGCCGTTTACTATGTTGGGAACATAAAAGAGCTGGAATAATTCTACGGTTGGGGGGATTCTCCTAGCACGACAAAGAATCTCGAATTGGCTAATCTTACAGGCACCTATGCAGTGGAGCTGACTAATGTGTACATCATAATATCCTAACAGATCTACAAGAAAGTGGGTGAAAGGGATGCGGTAATTAGCCGCATCAAAAAGGCGAGTATACATGCCTATCTTACCCGCTGGAGCCTCAGTTATGAGGTCTCCGGCGCCAGGAAGTGAGGGGTGTAGGTTGGTAGGGATGAAATAATTTGTACAAAAATGGTTTAATTGGTCTTGGGTCATGACATTCAGCACGGATCCAATGGTAGGTCTGTTTCTATGAGCCATTACTAAAAAAGAGTGTAAGGACGTGGTGTTCTAACCTGCGTGTGAAGGGATCTGTGCGTATTTGGTTCAAGCTAAGAGGAAAGCTTTAATGGCAAAAATGGAGGTTATAACTGTGTGTTTCACACAGCCGTGGGGGTGGCTTATTTATAGGGTTGCCTCGTGGGTCACGACCTGTTGGATGTGTGACACGTGTCTGCCACTATTCTTAATCGTGTGGCTAGGGGGCAAGTGGCAAGTGAAACGTCAGGTGGGACCCACGGGTCATATCTGATTCAAACGTTTGCACTGCTCAAGGTTCTGACTGTCTGCACTTTTGTCAGTCAAACAAGTCAGATGAACAGTTATTCATGTCGGGTTATGCGGCTCTTACGTAAGACTTGACATTTAATGTTATATTTAATTTGTCTCGGTCGCTATATGCGGCTGAGATGTTGATGAAATAACTTCCTAAGTCAGGTTGCCACGTGCGGCCAATACAAATTCTTGGACAATTTGTAATTCACTATAAATTCCTTGGTATGTCCGGGGAGCATCTTGGTAGTTTAGAGGTTCCATCCACGGTTGTAACAACTAGACTGGGGGGACATGATGACGTATAGTCCCCAGCCGGGTCATGAACCCGGCCCATGGGTACTACTCGTATCCGGCCCATCACATATGGGTGGAATAATATCATTCAGGCTTATGGGCTTGGATGAACAGTAACCGCACACATGTGTGCGGCTCACGGCCCGGTGCGGCCGGCATGGCCGACATAGGGTTAGACAGAATAATATTCTGTCTAGGAATATCTTTATCCCAATGAGAGAGGATATTCACTACCAGGATTAGAAGATAACAATCATTCTAATTCTGGTGATTATCTCTTCCTTGGGGCCGAAGCATCGGTGGAAGCCCATTAGGGTTCCACTGCCTATAAAAGGAACCCTCAAGGGTTCTACAAAGGTATTACGACTGGTACTCTAAACTCACATAAACCCTAAATCGATTACTTACTCTCACGCCGGAGTCTAATCGTGGGAAACATTCCCACGGTAAGTCTAACGCGTGCTGTTTAGTGTGCAGGATCCCAACCAAACGATTCACTTGGTGCAGGAGCCGGAGCCCAGCCAACCCGAATTAAGCCTAATTCGGGTCTAGCAAGGATCAACCAACTTTTGCATCAACATCGAAATCCGCAGAGAAGTCACTCCCCCTATTTAAAACACTCAAGAAGTGTATCAAGAAGGGATATTTCCGGTGGATAAAGGAAGCGGAGGAAGCTTTTGGTCAGCTTAAGCAACACCTCGCAACTCTTCCCATGCTAGTGGCACCCCGACCTAAGGAGGAGCTCATCATGTATCTGTCAGCCACACATGGAGCAATAAGTGCGGTACTCATAACGGATAGGGACACAGTCCAAACTTCGGTCTACTTCATAAGTAGAACACTACAAGGGCCGAAGTTGAATTAGTCTTCTATGGAGAAATTGGTTTTGGCATTAGTGTTTGCCACAAAACGGTTACGCCGGTACTTTCAGGCGCACCCAATTGTGGTTATTACTGATCAACCAATAAAACAAGTCATCTCCAGACCAGACGTGGCCGGTAGGCTACAGAAGTAGAGCATTCTGTTGGGAGAGCATAACATCTCTTATAGACCAAGGACAGCTGTTAAAGGCCAAATCTTGGCAGATTTCTTAATAGAGAAGCCGGACGAGGATGGACCGGTCGTACAACGAGAGGAAACTCTAGTAGAACCATGGGTATTATTTACGGACGGATACTCGTACACGGATGGATCAGGAGCTGGTCTCATCCTTACGAATCCGGAAGGAATAGAGTTTACATACGCCCTGCGCTTTGAGTTCACGGCCACCAATAATGAGGCAGAATATGAAGCGTTGATTGCGGGTTTAAAAATCGCCGCTAGAATGGGAGTCCGCAACCTTGAGGCCTACGTGGACTCACGGCTTGTCGCGAACCACATTCTAGGGGGTTACGTAGCCAAGGAGGATAACATGGTTCGATACTTGGAGAAAGTCAAGTCACTCATCGCTGCTTTCAGCAAGTTTTCTATCAAACAAGTACCAAGAGGTGAAAACAAGAAGGCGGACGCTCTTAGCAAGATTGCGTCTACAAGTTTCGCCCACTTATCCAAGCAAGTCTTGGTAGAAATACTAAAGGAAAAGTCTATAACGGAAAGGGAAGTCGCAACTATAGTTGAAGAAGATGGACCTACATGGATGACCCCGATCATCAGCTATTTAACTAACGAAACCCTTCCGGATGAGGAAAAGGCGGCACGGCGTATCAGAAGGAAGTCGCAGCACTTCGAGCTTCGAGAAGGTGTTCTTTACAAGCGCTCTTTCTTACAGTTGTGGTTGCGGTGTGTTGGGCCACGCCAGGCTACTTATGTGATCAGTGAGATACATGAAGGGTTATGCGGTATGCACGCGGGTCCCTGATCTGTAGTAGCATGAGCTCTACGCACAGGATATTATGGGCCTACTATTCATAGGGATGCACGCGACGTGATTCGTAAATGTAGTGATTGCCAAGTGCACAGGCCAGTACCGCGACATCCGCAGTAGGAACTGACACCCATTACATCCCCATGGCCATTCTATAAGTAGGGGACTGATATTGCAGGACATTTCCCTGTAGCTGCAGGAGGAGTTAAGTTCTTGATTGTCGCAATGGACTACTTTACACACTGGATAGAGGCCAAGGCAGTTAAATCCATCACAGGCAAACAAGTTAAAAAGTTTGTCTGGGAAAACATCGTGTGCCGTTTTGGCTTGCCAGGAGAAATCATCTCGGACAACGGGAAGCAGTTCGCGGATAATCCATTCAAAGACTGGTGCGCAACATTGAATATCACGCGGCACTTCGCATTTGTTAAACACCCGCAGGCAAATTGTCTTGTGGAACGAGCAAATAGAAGCTTAGGTGAAGGCATCAAGGCACGCTTGGATGAACGAAGTGCCAAATGGGTGGATAAACTGCCACATGTTCTATGGGCACATAGGACTATGATTAAAACAGCCAATGGGGACACTCCATTTGCGCTTGCCTACGGCACTGAAGCTGTTATACCAGCAGAAATCGGAATGCCGACCATACGCACAACGGAGGTTGATGTTGTCATGAACGATGAGCAGCTCCGGATTAATCTGGACTTATTGGAGGAAAAAAGAGAAATAGCGGCTATCAATGAGGCCAAGTCCAAGGCGCGGATGAAGGCTTATTATGACGCCAAGGTTAAAGGTGTTTCTTTTCGACCGGGAGATTTTGTTTATCGTGCCAACGAGGCAAGTCGAGCGGAGAATACAGGAAAGTTGGGCCCTAAGTGGGAAGGACCGTATGAGGTTACGGAAGCCTCAGGACGGGGCGCGTACAAGTTGCGTGCCATGGATGGCCGTGACCTGGAATGCACATGGAATATCTGCAACCTTAAAAGATGCTATCTTTGAAAAGCTACGACTTCCGCATGGACACTTCGCTATAGTTGGCTTCAATGAAGATCCATGTATTCTCTTTTGTTTTGTTTTTCATGCTTTCTAGGTTCCCTTTGTTTTTAGGATTTCCCATTCTTGTCAAAACAAAAATCGTAAACGTTCTAATAAAATGTCGTGGTGCCTAGCTAGTTCCACGGCTCGTTCTTGTGCAAATTATTGTCTTATTTTTTAGATTCTATGTATAAATTATTGTCGTATAGATTTAGTTGGTATTGCTATAATGTGCTATCTCTTATTCATATGCATTCATTCAAAATCGTACATGTACTATGCGCCTCCAGGCGGGGTAAGAGGATTAAGTGAACCTAATAATTCAACTTGTCGCATAAGAGGGAGGCAACCCCAGTGACGCGGATCATGTATCCTTACTAGACACCTTACTCACAAGACATTGTGATAAGTTTCCATATGTTGCGCTCACGTAGTGCTTTGCATGGTAAAGACGCACGCCGCACGTCTAGTAAAATATAGACTTGATTGTATTTTGGGTAAGACGTGACAAGTCATGCAACATAGGTATATGATATCTAAAAAAACAACAAAAATACACAAGTTTCAAATTCAAACCATAAAAGTAGTCGTGGTTATCACGGACTTACATAAACATAATGAGTTATAATAATATTATCAGTTCTAGCCGTATACATATACGGACGAATAAAAGGCACAACTGTTTACAATATAACTTACAAAGAAGGTAAGAACTCTCCTATCTCTTTCTTCCCTTCAGCAATCAAGGCGCGGAGGACCTCACTATGAGCATCTTTTCCACCCTGTGCTCTGCTCATGTTAGCATCCAACGCCTTGGCTAACAGCTTCTCACCTTTCATCACCTTTGACACAGAGTCTTAGGTGGGCAGGGTCAGTTGAATGGGATCGACGGTGAGCTTGGACATTATTACCTCACTGGGAGCATCCTTCAGCGACTCTAGCTCGTCTAGGAAGGGGTGCTGGATTTCCCCAAGGGCGGCCATTGATGCGGTCATCTTGTCTTCGGCTAGAGGGTTGTGGTAGGCATGTTGGGTAATATCTTATTTCTTGCTTATTAGCTCCGCATCTTTGGTCAGCCCCTCGTGCCTATCACGGTCAATACCGTCCGATACAACGTCAGCAAAAGCCTGCAACATGTAAGGAGCCTCTGTTACCTTGCTCACGGCAAGGCGCATTCCCTGGCCAATCGTCCATCTACGCCCAACTATGGCTGTGAGCAAGAAAGGACACAGCACTTCGGCGCAGTCCGTTGCCATCCTGCTCAGTTCACCCTCAGCTACCGCAACTTGCTCTTCCAAAGTAGTCCGCGCATGGGTAAGTTCATCCTTAAGCGTGTCGCGCTCCTGAGCAATAGTGAAGGCTTGTACTGTTACAGCTTTAGTGGCGGCTTCGGCTGCGGATACCTATACATGATACTTGGAATTACTACAAAGACAATGTGGGTTTTTGCGTGAACAAATAAGTGTCAATATAAGCATATACCTTCTCATTGGATGCAGCTAAGAGGCCCTCCAGCTCAGCAATGCGTTCCTCACGTGTGTTGGTATGGTGGACTTTCTCCTTGACAGTTGACTCTGCCACGACCAACGCTGCCTGCAGGGATGTGATAGTTTTCTCATGCTTGTCCACCAGCTCCTCGCGGCGAGCTATCTTTCTGTCAGTACGGCTCACGTTAGTCAAAGGTTTGATCAGACGGTGTCGTAGGGCCGCACCAACTGTCACCTGGTGTGCGGAGGATACATCAAACTGCTCCAGCAGCGTCTCGTGCTCTAGTTCGTCCAAATCTTGCGCCAGCGCTGGAGGAGTGATGTGTTCAATAAATTCAGTGCACTCGGACTCCGCCTCTAACCTTGTTAAGCTAGAAAAGTTCCAGGCTAGGCGAAGGCTGGTGTCGGTTCCCTCAGGACGTGGCTCCTCGGCATGAGTTACGGGAGGGGATGGAGGTCTCATTGATGTCACGGGTGAGGGTTCCCTTTCCACCTCCTTCTCTTGGGCTACTGTCGACGGGTCCGCCCTGTTATTAACATACTTATTAGTTTTGTTTATGGATTATATCCTTTGAAGTATTATTGGGTACTTACGTAGTGCCAGTAACGGGTTCCGTGATAGTACGAGCCACGACATTCACAGGGGTGGCCATCCAGACTTGCTCATCCGCGCGCAGCGAAGGGTCGACTTGGGCCGTAGAGGCGCTGCTTCCTTCCTGGAACTACGGATGGTCCTTCCTTAGCTTCTTTGGGGGAGCATTATGTACCCCCGCCCTATCCCCTACGTTTTTTGCTACCTTCCTGGTAGTCTTCCGTTTCCTAGATTTGGGCTTTGATGGCTGCGGGGACCCAGAAGCTTGTATTGTTTCTTCTTCATCACTGGTGTGATTGTCAGCAGGGTTGGTGAGTTCTTCTTCTTCTTCATCCTGGTGCGGCACGGCGTCCTCCAACAACAGCTCTTCACCATCTTTATTATGGAAGTCAAGAGGGGACTTCTAGATCACAGGTTCCTCTTCATCCGACCGCTGCTCAACAGTTTCTTCCAGCGGGATGGTCATGTTTACGGTGGCCTCTAGTAAGGGGGGTTCCCCTTCTTTCAGTGGTGGTGATCCCTGGGGAACTTTGCTTGGATCGCCTTGGCGTAATAAACCAAACAACTTCATCTCTGCGGACATATGCATACACACGGATTAGTAATTTCACAAAGTACTATAAGACATGTTTGTATCTACAGTATGGAAGACCTACCATGCCTACGTTCGGTCAGAAAGCACGGATATCTATCCTCCCTCCCATAGTAGTAGCGGCTGATCCCTACTAGGCACAGGAAGTACTCCGGCAGGCCCCTATGGAATTCTATGCGGTGGGTGTCTAAAATTTTCAAATCCTTACTACTATAGTCCTTGGATTTGGGAGGATAGTCTTTGGGTGCTCTGGTTTTGAGGACAAATTGAGTGGGGAATACTTTCTCATCCACGAAAAAATAATGGTCGTACCAATTCTTAAGGGAATCTAAAGGTTTCTTATATGTCATGGGGGCGGTCGCGGATCGTTTCTTGAACGATAGCCACCTATTCACCAGTTGCGGGGAGTAAAAGACTCTAAATAGATTCACGGTCGGGGTTACCTTACAAGTATGGCAGGTAATCTCAAACTGGTAGATTTTACATGCTCCTATGCAGTGAAGTTGGGTTATGTGGAAGTCATAATATAGAAGCAGATCTACTAAGAACTTAGGATAAGGGGATGCGGTAGTTAGCCGAATCAAATAGGCGCGTATACACGCCTATCTTTCCCTTTGAAGCATCCGTAATCGCTTCACCGTCACCTGGATAGGTCGGATGTACGCTTTCAGGAATGTAATACTTAGACAAAAAGTCTATGTATTTCTCCGCAGGCATCACGTTAAGGACATCCGTAATAAGAGGATTGTCCTTCACCATGGTTTATAAAAAGGATTCGAGAGGCGTGATGATCTAACCTGCAATGGAGAAAATCCGTGGGATAAGAAGAGAAGGTATGAAGGAAAGAGCTTGGGAATAACAATGGCGGAATGAAATATAAACTGTGTGTGTAACAGTAGCACACACCAACTCTTATATAGGGTTGCCTCGATTTCCAAGGCAGCATGGATGTTCGCCACGTGTAAGCCACTATGCCCATCCAACGGATGGGATTTTTGACACTTCTGAAACGTCAGAAGGGACCCACGGGTCACTTCTTGACAGTTTTACGTGGCTCAGGGGTGGGCCTTTCTGGTGCACTTTTGAAGGCGTGCGCCCGACTATTGACTACCATTAATGCGTTGATTAAAGTTTTCCCGGCCGGCTTATTTTGGAGTGCGGCCGTAATTGCAAAAAACAGGTCTACATGACATTGTATAATCTAGAGGTTACGCTTACGGCTGTAACAACTAGACTGGGGGGACATGATGACGTATAGTCCCCAGCCGGGTCATGAACCCGGCCCACGGGTACTACCCGCATCCGGCCCATTACTGATGGGTTGGATTAATATCATTTAAGCTTATGGGCTTAGATGAACAGTAACCACACACATGTGTGCGGCCCACGGCCCAGCATAGCCGGTACAGGGTTAGATAGAATCATACTCTTATTATGATTGGGATTTACCCCAAAGAATAGGATATACACTCACCATAATTAGAAGATAACAATCAAACTAATTCCGATACTTATCCTTCCTTGGGGCCGAAGCATCAGTGACAGCCCATTAGGGTTTCACTGCCTATATAAGGAACCCCCAAGGGTTCCACAAAGGTATGACATTCTACACACTCACAACTCATCCGATTCTCAAACCCTAACCGATTACTTACTCTCGCGCCGGAGTCTAATCGTGGGATACATTCCCACGGTAAGCCTAACGCGTGCTATTTTAGTGTGCAGGATCCCAACCAGATATTTCACTTGGTGCAAGAGCCGGAGTCTAGCCAACCTGAATTAAGCCTAATTCGGGTCTAGCAAGGAGAATCCAACTTTTGTATCAACAAACTCTAATTAAAAATATCCATGAATGATCAAAAACTTACCTTGGGGTTTTGGAATATCATGAATGATTATCATCCTCAAGTTTCACGTTCTCCATACCAAGCTTAAAAACGAGATCATTGTTATTACAAGTTAGCAAACTAACACGAATTCATGTGGCCCAATTATTCACTTAGACTCCCTTATTCCTAGGTGTATCTCTTATATTTTATTATTGTCTTGAATGATCATGAGGATGCATTCGATAGTTATTTAGGCCGAAAATAAAGTAGGACGATTTAATCAATAGTTAGCTAAAGGACAAAATCTTTTAAAACTGCTTCTCGGGACCTCATAAAGTTCATATCTTGGCATAACTTGCTTCACGATTTGAGACCTTTCTCGGATCGATATTTGGCATTGATTTCATACTTTAAATCTTGAGAGACGTTCATGAAATAATGGTCTTCTCTTCATAATAGGAATTTCTTCACTTGAACTTTTTGAGAGATTCTTCATATTTGGACCACGACTTCTTCATTTTTCTCCAATCTTTATTTGGGATTTTGATATTCAACGATCCGCCTCCTTTTAGGACTTGGATCTATTTATCCTCATACGTTGTTAGGGCCTTTTTGGATAGACTTCTCCATGATCTTTACGGGAGTATTTGCTGTTGGAAATACGTTTTACGTATTAAGAAGGATCGGTCACTCCAACAATAGTCCATGTAATAGCTCGTAGTTTAGTCACTTATCTTTATTTAACAAACAAACCAAAGCCTAGCCTACAACATGTGTAGGCCGGCCCAAAGATGTAAGCCCAAGCCCATTACAAGGCTTGGGTATATAAACCCTCTCCTTTGATGGAGAGGGTGTGTGTTCTTCATTTTTACACATAGTAGAAAAGTGTTTTTCTTTCACTTTCTCTCTCTAAGTGTGTGTGTTCTCACCATCTCTCTATCTCTTTCTATCTCTAAAAACATAAGCAAGATTTACAATCCTACAAATGGTATCAAGAGCCATGGGATGATTGTATTGTTCATGTGTTTGTGTTCTTGATTCATACGCCATTTTTGATCCATTTTCACACGTCCAATTTTTTTATTTTTTTTTGTGTTTTTGATGGTTTTTTCTTGATACAAATCTTCTACATAGTTGTGGTAGGGATTTGGTATAGTTACTTTGGCTAAAAACACAAATTTTTTGGGTGTTTTGATCATTTTTTGGCTTAAAATCACGAATTGGTTGAGTTTTGTCCGAGAAAAGTGGGAATTATTCCGATCAGGTCATCGGAAAGGGGTTTATAGGACATTCCGATCAGTGTAATCGGAATAGGGTTTAGGGATTCCAATTTTGGGTACATTCCGATCAGGTATTCAGATTATGTATTCCGATTAGGTATTCCGATCTGGTATTTCGATAAGGTATTCCGATTAGGTATTCCGATCAAGGTATTCCGATTTGGTATTCAGATTTGATATTCCGATCAAGGTATTCCGATCAGGGTATTCCGATCAGCATTCAGATAATCACATTCCGATCAGCATTCCTATAAAGTATTCCGATAACACATTCCGATCAGCATTCCTATAAAGTATTCCGATCACTATTCCGATCACTATTCCGATAATCACAAATTTTGACTTGGAATTTTTGGTTTGTTGAGAACATATTTTAGGGGATTTTAACATTGTTTCTCGACTTCAACTCACAACAACAAACACATTTACTTTCTTTCATTGATCGATCAACGTTTGTAAATCTTAACTTATTGAAATGTACTACACATCTCTTACGGATAAGTCCATCCTCTCGGGTACGGATAATCGTCCACCAATGTTGGTGAAGACTATGTATAAGGAATGGGCTTCCCGAATGGAACTTTATATGTTGAACAAGGAGAATGGACATCTAATTTGGGCATCGGTGCCCAATGGACCATTAGATTATGGTACAGTGACGGAAGGTACGACTACTCGTCCTCGCACAACGGGTGAGTTGACTGGAGATATAAAGATTCAAGATAAATGTGATAAGTATGCTACAAACATCATTCTCCAAGCCCTTCCTCCAGATGTCTACAAACTCGTCAGCAAAAACAAAGTTGCCAAAGAGTTATGGGATAGAATTCGGGTTCTAATGCAAGGCACCTCGTTAACTAAACAAGAACGAGAGTGTAAGCTTTATGATACTTTTGATAAGTTTGTCTATGTGCCAGGGGAGACTCTCAATGATTACTATCTGAGATTTACCCTATTGTTGAATGAGCTCAATATCTATGGCATGACAATTCCTACCTTTCAATTGAACACCAAGTATTTGAACACTCTTCCTTCAGAATGGAAAAAATACGTGACGGATGTTAAATTGGCTAAGGACTTGCATAACACCAATGTGGATCAACTTCAAGCCTTTCTTCAACAACACGAATGCCATGTGATCGAGGCTCGGTTGTCAACACCTCAAGTTCATGATCCACTTGCAATGTATGCTTCTCAACAAAACATGGCTTATACTTATCAACAACCATCATACTTGCAGCAGCCACCACCACACATCTATCAGCAACCATCTTATCAACCACCAATGATGCCACAACAAGAATATCAACAAAGTGTTCATCAACAATCTTTTCTACAACAACCACAATATCAGACATCACCATCACAAGCCAACACTTCTCCATTGGGCTATACTCCTCAGCAAGGATATTTTCCAATAGAAGCACAACCAGCACAAGCTTTCTACTCTAATGAACTTCCACCAATCCAAGCACCGGTCTTTACTCCAAATGATACGCCAGCTGATGTTCTAAACCATCTCACTGCTTACTTGTCAAAACTTGTTGCAACTAGAGGATTTACACCAACAAACAATCAGCTCCGCACCTCTTCAAATCCTCAACAACAAGCCACTGTTCAAGATGGTCAAGTGACGGTGCAACCTATTCAGGGAAGGCAAAATTCATATGGACCTCCTACAAGGACTGGGAACAATCAAGCTGTGAATTCTCAAGCTAATGTAAATGGAAGTCCTAGTGGTCCTAAAAAGGTTGTGACTTGCTACAATTGCCGAGGACAAGTTCATATGGCTAGGGAATGCACTCAGCCGAAAAGGAGGAGGGATGATGCATGGTTTCGTGAGAAGATGTATTTGGTTGATGCTCAGTCTAAGGGGTAGATCTTGGATTCATAGGAGTTAGCATTTCTTGCAGACCCAGGGGCAGCAGATACTGAAGGCATTGCAGCCGTTTCTACTTCTAATGCAGCTTATCAAGCGGACGATCTTGATGCATACGATTCGGATTGTGATGACATTCACTCTGCCCAAGCTGCTCTCATTGTTAATCTCTCTCACTACGGTTCTGATGTCATCAGTGAGGTACCAACCACATCTAATAATATTGATGATAACCAACATCAAGTTGGGCATGAAAATGACAACCTCGAACAGCATTCGGAAACTAGTAATTCAAATGATGTGGTACCCAAACCTACACATTTGAGTGAACCTCAACCAAATGCTACGACGGGTATGGAATCTTATGCTCAACATGATTTGGTCATGGTGCCTAAACATATTATTGATCAAATGCATATAGCCCTCAGACAATTCGTAGATACGAATTCCACCCTAACTGTTGAGCTTACGTTGCATAAAGAAAAGGTCAAAGCTTTTGAAATGGTCCCTCAAGCAGAGAAAATAACATGTTCTGAATTTGACCAATTTCGTTTTGAAAAGATTGAACACTTGAAAGAAATAGAATCATTAAAAGCTAATCTTTCCAATGAATTAAAAGCAAAAGAGTCGGTTGTCAATGATTTTCAGAAACTTAAAATGGATTTCGAAACTCTCGAGTCTAAAAAGTTTGAATCGGAAATTAATGCTACCAAACTTCTTAAATTCAAAGAACAACAGCTTTTAAAACAATACGCTTCCACAGAAAAGGTTCATCTTTTAACTAAATCATTTAAAGACTTCGAACTTAAGCGTCTTCAAGATTTACCACCTAATCCCGGTTATGCAAAACAAGCTCAGGAATATATTCCCGGTCTTTATGATATGACCATAATTAGAAAATCGAAAGAAGCACCTTTTGTTCGTAGTTCTGACGCGACACAGTCACTTGCGGATGAAACTCATTCTAAAATGCTTTCAAAATTCCATACAATTGATTATGATCAACATAACAAAGATCAATTTTCTAAAAATACCCGCATTCGTTTACAAAAGGAATTAGCTGAATTGACAGTTCTTGTGCCCCAAAGTTTGTCAAATGAAAACCCTCCTAGTACGTCTCCTACACTTATCAAAAAGGATTTAACGAAGTTAATTCCACCGGTAAGTAAGCCGTCCGTTAACTTAAATGCGGTATACCAACACTTAGCCGATTTTGACAAGGTCATTTTGGAACGTACGACGGCTTCGGCCATAACGGAAGGTGAATGGAACTTTGAGCACACTAGAGCTGCGTTCCGAGACGAAATTATTCCGTTTGTAAAGAATGTTAAAGCTTGTCTTAGTAATCTTGATCAAGATTTGTATTTGGAAATAGAAGAAGTTAAATGTGTTTTCAATGAAATGGATGATGCTTATGAAAACAGTTTACTTGAAATAGAACGAGTTTCACGCCAAAATGATCAGCTTCTGAAGCAAGTGATGTCTCATGATATTGTTTCCGTCTGTGTGAATAAACGTGTTGATAATGATTCTACTGTGCATAATATTGAAACTGTGGATAATGTGGTAGATAGTACTTGTCACGAATCTGACGCTGAATTTTTAAAGCTTCAAGATTCATATTCTTCGCTTTCAAAACGTTTTGATGAGGTTCAAACACATTGTATTTCGCTTGAATGCAAGCAACAATTTATTCAAGAAATGTTTGAAACGTCATTCGAAGGTGTTAATATCGATGATGCAAACTTCGAAAAGAATTTTCAATTGAATTTACAATCAAAACAACATCAGCCAAGTGACAAGGTTGCTAAATCTTTGCCGATAGACATAGAGAAATCTAAGGAGCTTCACTGTGTGAACGTACTTGAGGCCGCTGAGAATTTTAAACTTGATCTAGATAATCGAGTTTCCAAGATGTTGTCCAAAGTTTATAACTTAAAACAGAAAAATACACGACTTTTCGATTCAGTACAGCCAGCATGTGCTCATACCACTACACAGAATCAATCATTGATTGAACAATTGAATAGAAAGTCGGTGGAAATATCTGATTTGAGGGAAAAAAATTTTGATAAAAATTTGGCTTTGGCTGAGTTAAAGGAAACACTTCGTACTGTAAAAGGTAAGAATGTTGTGGATAACGCAGCCACGGTCTCAGCGTCGTCCTCTAGTGCAATCAAAAGGAACCTTATTGCCGTCACACCACTTAACAAGGGCCCTAGGACTAAACCATCTCAAACTTTGGTCACTAAAGATAAGGTGGAATCAAAACCAGCTTCTAATATTCTCGTGTTGCCTTCTACAGGAGTAAGCACCACTAATAAGGCTCAAAGATCTAAGCTTAAAAGAAACAAGGAGAATGATAGGATCTTGCCCCCATCTAGTAGTCAAGTGAAGAAGAAAGTAGAAGCCCATCCTAGGAATGTTATTTCTGTTTTGAATAAAAAGAATCATGTAGCTAAACCTAAAGGCTCTGCGGTTTTGCAGCGTTCTAAGCCTACTTTGAATTCTAATTTGAAATGTTGGAATTGCAATGAATGTATGTTTTCTAGTCGTCATGATTCTTGCCTTATTGACCATGTGAATGAGATGTATGTCCGGAAACATGGATTAGAATGGAAACCGACTGGGAAAGTGTTAACCCAAGTTGGCTGGATGTGGCGCCCCACTGGTAGAACTTTCACTATAGTAGGAAATACGTGCCCTTTGACTAGGATCACTCCCACTAAAGCGAAGAAAGTGTGCCCTTTAACTAGGAATACCAAGGCTACCAAAATACAAGCGTGTCCTTTAACTAGGAACACCAACACTACTGTAGGAACAAAGTGCCCTTTAAATAGGTCTACTCCCACTGTAGTGCCCGCGAATAATCCAAAACCTAAGAAAGTTGGAACACTAAAACCTGTTAGTGCTAAAACTCACATTAGAAAACGCAGGAAATCTAAGGATAACACAACTGTTAGCAATTCTGATAATATCATATCTGTATCTGCTAACACTCCGGAACCAATAGTTTCCAATGCATTGTCTACTGTTGTTGTTGAAAACAGGTGGTCCAAATTGTTCTCTGGTATTTGGACTCTGGTTGCTCCAAGCATATGACCGGAGATCGCTCTCAGCTCATAAATTTCGTCAACAAGTTTCTTGGTACGGTTTGATTTGGAAATGATCATATTGCAAAGATAATGGGTTACGGTGAATATCATATTGGGAATGTTATAATTTCAAGAGTGTATTATGTGGAGGGTCTCGGTCACAATTTATTTTCTGTGGGACAATTTTGTGATGCAAACCTAGAAGTTGCTTTTCGAGAGCATACCTGCTTCATTCGTAATTTGGAAGGGGTTGATTTATTGAAAGGTACTCTAGGGAATAATCTTTACACTTTGTCTCTGCAAGACATGATGGCCGCTTCTCCCGTATGTCTTCTCTCCAAAGCATCGAAGACTAAGTCATGGTTATGGCATCGACGGTTATCTCATCTTAACTTTGACGCTATTAATCACTTGGCGAAAAACGAACTTGTTCGTGGTCTTCCTAAACTATCATTTCACAAGGATCATTTGTGTTCCGCGTGTACAATGGGGAAAAGCACTAAGAAATCTTACAAACCCAAGACGGAAGACACCAACCAAGAGAAACTTTATCTGTTGCATATGGATCTTTGTGGGCCAATGCGTGTTGAAAGTCTTAGTGGCAAAAAGTACATCCTCGTCATTGTCGATGATTACTCTCGGTTTACATGGGTGAAATTTCTTAAAGCAAAAAATGAGGCACCTAAATTCATCATCGGATTTCTCAAGATGATTCAAGTGCGTCTCAACACTACTGTCCGACGCATTCGTACAGATAATGGAACCGAATTTGTGAATCAAATCTTGCGTGATTATTATGAAGAAGTTGGCATCTCTCATGAAACATCCATTGCTCGCACTCCACAACAAAACGGTGTCGTTGAAAGGCGAAATCGCACACTTATGGAAGCTGCTCGAACGATGTTAATTTACGCAAAGGCTCCATTGTTTTTATGGGCAGAAGCAGTATCTACAGCAGTGTACACCCAAAACCGGTCACTAATTCGTAAACGCCATGGTAAAACACCTTATGAGCTTCTCCATGGAAAAGTACCAGATTTATCATATCTTCATGTATTTGGTTCTCTTTGCTATCCAAATAATGATGGTGACAATTTGGGAAAACTTCAACCAAAGGCTGATATTGGTATTTTCATTGGTTACGCACCCGCAAAGAAGGCATATCGAATCTTCAACCGTAACTCTCGCAAGATCCTCGAAACTATGAATGTTGATTTTGATGAGCTGACAACAATGGCTTCTGAGCAAAGCAGCTCTGAACCCGCACTTCATGAAATGGGACCCAGTAACATCAGTTCTGGTCTTGTCCCAAACAACCCTACTTCATCATCATTTACACCACCTACTAGGACTGAATGGGATAAGTTGTTTCAACCGTTCTTTGATGAATTCTTTATTCCTCCAAGTATTGTTGCTCCAGAACCTGAGGTAATAGCTCCGGTAACCGAAGTTGTAGCTCCAGCAACAGAAGCACAATCAGATACGTCTGCACCTACAATTGGTCAAGACATACCATCAACGAGTAATTCTCAATCAACACCCAAAACAACTACTCATGTCATGCCTATTGATGATGATGATCACGTTTTGGAATTCGCTCAAATGCGTGAACTTCCATTCTTTGGTGTACCAATTCCCGACCCTAATCAAGCCAGGTCGTCCACCTCAGAGGAAGTTCCTAGTACGGTTTACTCCAATCCACGGATTCGTGAACATGACAGCAAGTGGACAAAGGATCATCCTATAGATTCTATTATTGGTGACCCTAATCGTCCGATATCCACACGAAGTCAGTTACAAGAAAGTGCAATGTTTTGTCACTTTGATGCTTTTCTCACTGAAGTTGAACCTAAGACATGGCAACAAGCTTTTACTCAATCATGTTGGATAGAAGCTATGCAAGAAGAACTTAATGAATTTATACGTCTTGAAGTATGGGAACTTGTCCCATGCCTGGATCAAGTGCAGTTACTCACTTTGAAATGGGTTTACAAGGTGAAACTCGATGAGTTAGGCGGAATATTGAAGAACAAAGCTCGACTAGTAGCTCGTGGATACAAGCAATTATTGGGCATCGACTTTATGGAATCCTTTGCACCTGTTGCCCGTTTGGAAGCTATTAGACTATTCCTCGCTTATGCAGCCCATATGAATATGATCGTCTATCAGATGGATGTGAAAACGGCATTTCTTAATGGTGAACTCAAGGAAGAGGTCTATGTTCGACAACCGGATGGTTTTGTGAATCCTAATTATCCTAATCATGTGTACAAGCTTAAGAAGGCTCTCTATGGGTTGAAGCAAGCTCCTCGCGCATGGTATGATCTATTGTCACAATTCCTCATTACGCAAGGCTTCGCAAAAGGCAAGGTGGATCCTACGCTGTTCATTCAGAAACGAGGTAAAGATATGATTATGGTACAAATATATGTTGATGATATTATATTTGCAGCCTCGACCCAAACTTTATCCGACGAGTTTGGGACACTCATGTCTTCCAAGTTTAAGATGTCAATGATGGGCAAGGTATCATTCTTCTTAGGTCTTCAGATATCTCAGAGTCCCAGAGGCATCTTTATCAATCAATCCAAGTATGCCCTTGAATCGCTTAAGAAGTATAAGATGGAATCTTGCGACCCCGTGGATACTCCAATGGTGGAACGAACTAAGCTTGATGCAGATCCACATGGAGTTGCCGTTGATCCGACACTTTATCGTAGGAATGATAGGTACTCTTTTGTATATCAAAGCCAGTCGACCTGATCTTCAGTTTGCTATATGTATGTGTGCTAGGTACCAAACTAGGCCTACTGAGTTACACTTAGCTACTGTTAAAAGGATCTTTCGATATCTTAAAGGAACCATTAATCGGGGACTTTGGTATTCGAAGGACTCTTCTATTGCACTAATGGCATATGCAGATGCGGATCACGCGGGTTGTCAAGATACAAGGCGTAGCACAAGTGGAACTTTGCAACTACTAGGAGATCGACTAATCAGTTGGGCATCGAAAAGGCAGAAAAGCGTTGCAATTTCAATTACGGAAGCAGAATACATAGCTATGTCCGGTTGTTGTGCTCAAATTCTCTGGATGCGATCGTAATTAACCGACTATGGTCTAGGTTTCAACAAAATTCCGATGTACTGTGACAACAAGAGTGCAATTGCCTTATGCTGCAACAACGTTCAATTCTCCCGGTCGAAGCACATTGACATTCGCTACCACTTCATCAAGGAGCAGGTGGAAATGGAGTAATCGAGCTTTACTTTGTCCGATCTGAGTATCAATTGGCGGATATTTTCACGAAGGCTTTAGATCGCGCTCGAATTGAATTTTTGGTCGACAAGCTAGGAATGAGAACCTTCTCGCCTGAGACTCTAAAGGAACTAGCAGATGAAGCGAAAGAATAGTCTTGGTAAAACTATTCTCCGTATCCTTGGTGATCATCTGTATATATTGTTTATATTTTTATCCACAAAAGCAAAATACAAAAATATAAAACCATATAAAAACCATAAAAATTGAAAAACTCATAAAAATCCAAAAATATTTTTACTTTATTTTTCAAAGGCATGTCTTTTGGTACGATAATATTTACGGCCTTAGAAATGTCGATTAATATTGACACGGCGCCATAAATAGAGTTCGTACAAAAGTTGTAAATATTTCATAAAACATGCCTAAATGGCTTATAGTTATTTCTGACTGCAACCCGGTTTTCACATTAAAGTCAAGTATTTCTTATGAAAGCTTTGGCTCATAACGGGAATTAATTTTCTCGGGCAAGGTTTACTTTAAAACCTTGTAAGGGATCAAGTTTACTTTATAACTTGGTTTAACACAAATCTATGTACGTTTCAGTGCATTTATTTGTTAAAACAAGAGAAGTCTTGTTTTTATGAAGCTATCATCTCTACAACCATAGCTATCTACAATTGGTATCTACATACTCGACGATGCAACTACTCAACCGACGACTACAACTCTTTCAATAGAACACGGGTCAACAATTGAGGGGGAGCAATTGTCAAGCATTCAGAATCTTCGATGCCGAATGTGCCAAGTACACAAGTTGGTGTCAAGACAACAATACCAATCGTACACGTGGTGTCAAGAGATGACTTCAGACATGACAAGGCGACCAACATTCGTGAACAAGAACCATTTGATCTTATCATATGATGTTCTCATCAATCAGGTCCAACCTTGTCAATTCTTTTTTAACATGGTGAATATGTGATCATGTTACAAATCGGTATCACATCTCATGCGTTTGATATCATGAAGATAAAACGAACTTGCATTTTTCTTCCCAAAACTTTTGTTAAAACTTCATTAAATCAATTGATATTAAAAACATCGATTGGGTTAATATTTTTAATATGGGGGAGAAAATGTGATTTAATATGGGATATTATCACAAATGGTTTGACTTAATGTGCTGGCTCATCCCGACATATGCGAAATCTTTTCGAATATCGTGGCATATGTTAAGGGGGAGCAAAATGGATTTACATATCAAAATGGATTTTCATGGTGACATATACTTACCCAAAACTCATTTATTTCATGACGATGAAGATTGTGGTGACATAAGGATGGTAGGATAGGTTAAGTCCTATGATTCTTCCAGAACCAGAGGAATCTTCCCAAGGACATTCCATAGCTAGAAATAGTAGTCCTTAGGAAAGATGGAGAAAGATTGTGAACGTATATGAATGCCGACCAAGTACTTAAGTTAGCACTGGAACAATCACAACAAGGTGCTAGTGATGACGTATTGGTAAGCATTGAAGGGGTTGAAGAATGAAAAAGAATTGTAAAGATAAATGGTGTAAAGAAAGAAGCCCTCCTTACAACTTAGGCAGAAACTGGGTCAATACATATGCTATTAAGATTATTGTTTAATGATTCTTGATATTGAAGATAGACATCATGGACCCAGTGATGCAAGGCACAACCCATCCCAGCTAACTCAGATATCTCTTAAAAGATATTTGTTTTAATCACACGGAGACAACACGTTATCTATTGATTTATTCACTCCGAATAAATTGGTATTGAAATGGTGGCACTCCTCTCCAGCCTCCGATCACTAAAAATCCAAAGTGCACGATTGAGTCTAGAGCCATTTGAGATCATCAAATATCTCTTTAGGACACACTTTCATATTTCCTTGCTTCTTCACACACTATGAAAAGTAAGAAAGATCTTAAGAGTCCTACGCAAAATCTTCATGATCTTGCCTGAACATCCGAGTAATACGAAAGTATTTACAATGAAGATGGAAATCCTTCTTGGGCGAATATCAAAAAGCTCATGGTAGGTGACTTGTGCGATTCTTTATGAATCAAACTTGTGATAACTGGAAAGCAACAACTATTTTATTCTTAATTGAATTTAAACACGTTCCAGGCCTCTACGCAATATCTTAGTGATCTTGCCAGAACACTCAGAGTGATACCTTAGTGTTCACAGTGATGAGTGGAAATCCTTCTAGTGTTAACCTTAAACAGCACTTGGTAGGTAACTTGCAAGATTCTATACGAATCAAGCTCGTGACAACTGGAAAGCAACGATGGTGCGGTTCTTAATTGAATTTCACTTGTTCCAGGAACATGAATTGATGGCTTCAAATCATGCGGATATGATTATCCAAATGATTCACTCTTTATGTTCGCAGTCAGCTTTGGACGGTCAAATAAAGAGAACGAGTTTACCCGCGAAATCCTGTCAGGAAGTTACTTAATTGAAACTATCCGTCACGGGTACGATATTTTATATCGTCCAACGGTCTTCACCGACCGGAGGTAAAATGCTACTGATTTAGAATGAAATGTTCAAAGCCATTTCGTTCGTGTCTACTTATGTTGCGGCATTTGAAGACGGTGGCGTTGCGGAATCCAAGAAGAAGTCGTCCCCGCATGCTTATACTTTATGCACTTAATACTTCATCTAATTCAAGAAAGCCTAAAAGTCTAAGTCTTTCGCTGTATCGAACTCTGAAGCTTTCAAGAATTACAAAAGGTATAAGTATGTGGGACATGGTGTCACGAAGAGGCAAAGATCACAAGTGATGGTTGCACGAGATCAAGGCAAGAGATTAGTGCTCAAGATTGATATCAAAGATCACATCAGCATGTTCACCAGAAAAGAAAAAGAAAAAGAAAGACGAAGACTACGAGCTCAAGACAAGCATAGTATGTTAGGTTTATCTTATTATTGTAACTTGGGCAATGCCCTTGTTTGGAGTGACCTCCCTTAGGGGGAGATTGTTGGAAATACGTTTTACGTATTAAGAAGGATCGGTCACTCCAACAATAGTCCATGTAATAGCTCGTAGTTTAGTCACTTATCTTTATTTAACAAACAAACCAAAGCCTAGCCTACAACATGTGTAGGCCGGCCCAAAGATGTAAGACCAAGCCCATTACAAGGCTTGGGTATATAAACCCTCTCCTTTGATGGAGAGGGTGTGTGTTCTTCATTTTTACACATAGTAGAAAAGTGTTTTTCTTTCACTTTCTCTCTCTAAGTGTGTGTGTTCTCACCATCTCTCTATCTCTTTCTCTCTCAAAAAACATAAGCAAGATTTACAATCCTACATTTGCTTTTCGTCGTGTGTCTCGATCATTCATATTGATTTTTGATAAATGATTCTTCACATCACTTTAGATCTTTAGCGACAAAATGTAGCCCTCATGTCTTGTTAGGACCTTTTCGGACTCACCAATCTTCGCATCCCGCTTCAATAAGTTATGCCTTGGCTATGAACTCTAATTAATACCGAGTGACTTTTAAACGATCTTGTGCTAGAAGCTAAGTAACTTTTCAAATAGTACAACCTTACTTATTGCAATTAAATTTATTAACAAGCGATGGGAGAAAAAGCTTATAATCAACTCACATAAATTCATGAAAGAATACGAAACTTATAATTGACTCTATCATCTCTCCTTCTCCACAATTTAAAATCTCAAGGAATGAGACCCGTGGATGCTTAGCCTATTAAATCAAAGTTTTGGATTTTCAAGTCATCTATAGGATCTTGCAACTTCTTAGACTCTTTCAAGTTTAGAATTCGCATTTTAAAGTTCCCTTGATAAACGACTTTCTAGGATCAATTATAGGAACTTGCGAAAAGTTCTTGTTCTTAACCCGTAAGAGTTAAGACTTTCGCGTTTTAAAGTTCCCTATATAAACGCCTAGAAAAACTTGACTTAAACACGTTAAGGATACTAGCTAGAGTAAACTTGGATAAGTAAACTCGGGTTGAGTCAAAAGATTCACAACGTTTAAAAATTAAAACCACTTTATTTAAAATTTATTCTAACAAATAAAGAAAATAACTATACAAAGGTAAATACAACTAGGCCAAAATAGATCAAAAATTTTGAAAAATGTCGAACAATCAACTTTCCGGTTAAAATGAGGACAAATGCAAGGAAAATGCCACTTAACTTCGATAGAAGTCCCTCTAAACTTAATATAAACATTGTCCTCAATGTTTAAGCATGTGGGAGTGAACTCCCCTACACTTAGGACATTCTGCACGTTGTTTAAATCTTGCTAAGGAAGAGACAACTAAAGTGATTCCTATTTCAATAATAAATGAGAAAATAATGAATCAAAAGAGTTTAGGATAGAACCGGGAAGACGGGTACACGGAATCACGGTTCGTTAAAAGTCATTAAGAATGGATCTTTGAAAGCTCGAATCCCTGCACATGATAAGAAAGAAAACAACAAACACATACTAGGGTCTCCCCTACACTTATTATAAAAACAGAGAAAAAGGATAGATACTGCGGGTTGCCTCCCAAGAAGCGCTTGTTTTTGTTAACCGAGTCGTGAGTCTGACTCGACCTTGATTAGCATAGGAAGAAGCTTAAAGAACATCCATCGGGATCAAATACATGGTTTTCATCCATCAAATAGCACAAGCTTAAGGTGAACAAGGCAAGCCAAAGAAGAGTAGGCAAGGTTCCTTTAAGCAGAGATTGAGCACGGTGGTAGCAAGGGTGATGAGGTGCAAGCATATCTCCAAAAGTTCCAAAATTGTTTCCTTTTATTTCATCAGATGGATACTGAGATGGCTTAAAGATGGTAATACCGGGATCGAACACCTTTTCCTTTAGGGGAAAATAACACTCAGGCTCAGTAGATCTTGAAGAAGATCCACTCATAAATCGTACAATCTCATCCTCATAAGGTGGATAGAGAGGTGTCAAGACATAGGTATTGCGGATATCGGTGTCGTCCGGCTTCTTCTCCTTTGAAACGGGTTTCTACATATCTAAAGTAGGATAAAGAGCATCATCAAAGTCTAAAAGAGGAACATCACTCTCATTTGGGAAGTAAGTGTTGAGAAAGGTAGCAAAGTCTTCCTCAAATGAGTAGTCATCCAAAGTAGGATCAAGCATTGTTGGTGGAGGATCTTCATCAAAAGTAGGAGTAAGGTCATCATGTGAAGAATCACTCAAAAGAGTATCGGCATTCTCAAAATCATCATAAGTTGTCATGTCTTTATACTCAGAAATAAAATCATCAAAATCATCCATATCAGAGCTAGAATCATCATCATAGTCGTTATAGATCGGTGGAGACTCATGAATTGGTGGAGGATCTAAATTGGAGAGAGAATCATCCACATCATCTTTGAACAGTGGATTATCATAGCAAGAATCGAACAGAGGATTGTTATAGACGACAAAATCATCAAGCACATTAATCATATTCGCTGATTCTCTTCCATTGGGTTTGGTTGTGATCTTCCCCATTTTAAAAACTTGAGCATCATTCCCGAATCTTAAGATGAGCTCACCTTCGGCAACATCGACTAAGGCTTTTCCGGTTCGCAAGAATGGCCGACCAAGTATTAACGGAATACGAGGGTCCATTTCATAATCAACAACAACAAATTCGACCGGAAAAGTGAAGGTACCAACTTTAATAAACACATCTTCAGCAATACCAACGGGGTAAGCGAGAGTGTGATTGGCTAGCTCAAGAGTCATCTTTGTTGGTGTAAGATAGGGTAATGATAGTGTTTTACAAACACTTAAAGGCATCAAATTTATACTTTCCCCGAGATCAGCTAAGGCAGTAAATTATTCAGTTTTGTTAAAAATGCAAGGCAACACAAAACGACCGGGATCTCCAAGTTTTTCCGGAAGTTCTTTAAGAATGACTGCAGAACAGTTTCCATTTAAGCATGTGTTGACAAACTCAGCCATCTTTTCCTTCTTGTTAAGCAATTCCTTGAATGCTTTGATGAATTTCGGCATTTGGACAAGTGCTTCAACGAGGCTAATGTTGAAATTCATTTGTGATATAATCTTGAGAAAAGAAGTGATTTGAGCATCCTCTTTAGTAAGCAATTTGCTCTTGTCTAACCGAGAAGGATATGGGATGTTGAGTTTATAGGTGGAAGGTGTAGCAGGTAAAGGTTAAGATGTTGAAGTTTTAAAGGTGGAAGGTGGGGTTGGTGAAGGGTGTTTCTTGGGAACTTCTTTAGTACAAGGTGGAGACGGTAATGGAGAACTAATACTAGGCATGGGAGTTGGAGGGATAATTGGTGGTGGGGGAGGTGCAGATGGAGTAACTGGGGGAGGGATAGATGGTCCTACTAAGGTTGCTCCACTGCGTGTAGTAATAGCACTCACATTCGCTCTTGGGTTGGTGACGGTGTTTGAAGGAAGAGAGCCCGAAGTAGAGGGTTGAGTAGTTGGTAAGAAACTAGCCAACATATTCTTCAAATCATTTTTTTGATTGCTAAAAGAGGTTTGTATATCATGTCGAAGCTCGGTTCGAATATCATTACCTTGATTAGTGATATCTCCTTTCAAATTGATGATTTGGCTTTGTAGATTCTTGATTTGCTCTCCTTGGGTCCTCATGAAAGCTTCCACGTCATGATTAATGGGTGGGGCTTGTTGAGCGGGTGGGTGATAAGGGTTAGAAGCTCGAGGTGGGTTTGGGTTGCCTCTATTGTAGTTGTTGGGGTTGTGGTTTTGAGGAGAAAAACCGGGTGCAAGAAAGTTGTTCGAACGGTAACTTAGCAAGTTACAATCACCTTGAGGTCGGGCTTGGTAGTTTTCCGTTGAATAGTTACCATAAGCCGCATACACGTTTTCCGAATTGTCATAAGTAGAAGGACAATCAGTGTAGGAATGAGGGCCCCCTCAAATCTCACAAGAAGGTGCAACAGCTTTAACTTGTTGTTGTTGATTTGTAGCCAAAAGTTGCATGTTTTTGCTCATTTCAGCCATTGCGCGGGTTAAGTCGGTGATATCAGGGTTTGAAGAAGTAGAAGAAACGTTGAATCTCGGGTTTGATCTTGAAGATGCGGATGAATCCCAATTTTTGTGATGAGTAGTCATGTTCTCTATAAGCTCTCTACACTCCTCGGGTCTTCTTTTCATAAATGTGCCACCGGCGGCTGCATTAATCGTATCACGATCACGAAAAGTTAAACCGTTGTAGAAAGTATCAATTAAGGTGACGGGGAGCATGTTGTGGTTTGGACATCGATCGATCAAAACATTATATCGTTTCCAAGCATCAAAAAATGATTCATCAGGTTCTTGCATAAATCCACTAATTTGATTTCGAAGGCTCGTAACCATGGATGGTGGAAAGTAGCGCGACAAAAATCGTTGAGTCATCTCGTCCCAAGTATGAATTGAATTCTTCGGAAGACGATCAAACCATTTTTCGGAATGGTAGGATAAGATGTGTGGAAATAGGTGAAGGCGAAGAAAATCCATGTGCACTAAATGCTTTAGACATTCACAAACAAAGTTCTCTCTTCTAAATACGATCAAACACACTTGAGTTCTAAACTCTTGTTGATAGAATCGTCAAGCTTAGCAATCGTTAGGATTGGTTTACCTTGTTAGTGAGGAGATCACCAAACACACGTCGTCTATTCAATCCCGATTGTAGCTTCACATACAATAGGGTATAATTCTTTAATAAATTAAGAGTTAGACGTTGAAAACCTTTTGTGTTATTTACTTTACATTGTCTTGTGTTTTTTACATTACTTTACTATGAGCTAGGTCTATACTTAGTATTCTTAAATATAGCACTAATTAAAAGGGATCAACATGTTTGAACTGCCTTCATCCATAAGTGTATGCTATTTGTATATAGCTTATTTCAAAATAACAACATATAAACTCAACTATAACAAAGCAGCATGATACATATCGAACCAACCTCTATTTGGCTGAAAAAACGGTCCATGGTTTACTGGAAAACAAATAGAAACACGATCAAAAATCAGAAGTCCGAAAATAAAAGTGACCCATGAATTCATCAACCAAATTAAAATTAGTCAAAATATAAACTAAAAATTATTAATTTTTTGTAGTTACCACAAAGATTAGTGATGGTGAAAGCTATACGAATTGGCATCGTCCATGGCGGAGCTGCAAACAATTGTAACAAAAAAGGCAATGGGTGCTCTTACCACTAAACGTGCATCAAACACATGAAATCGTGAATTAAAAACCTGAAATCTTTATATAAATATAAAACCCTAAATTGTGTGTAAAAACGAAAATCCAAAAGTAGGGTTCATAAGCTCAGCCGCAAATAAAAAAACATACCTTTATATGAAATAACAACGATCGCAATTAAAGGGTTAGAAAAAACCCCCCAAAACAAATCTTTAAATTCAATCTGACGCCAAGTATGTGTCTGGTTGTGTTGTGGAAGAGTTGAGTAGTATGTGCCATTATCGATTATCTGTGACTCTTTTTAGAGATATAATGGGATCAAAAGTAGATCTGTGGTAGATCTGTCCGATCAAAAGAAATTATTTGAGAATTATTTGAGGGAGATAGATTGATATGTTTGAGAGAGAGAGAGAGAGAGAGTATGTGTACTTTCTATACTCTTACAAAGCCTCTGCTCTTTACACAGAACACTCAAGTTTCTAGTGAATCAACGAAGCATATTGGGTTGTAGGAATATACGGCTTGGAGAGAAGGAGAAATGATGGATGCACAACAATCAATTTTCCAATGAATCAACGATGCATATTGGGTTGCATGAATCTACGACCGGGAGAGAAGGAGAAGGGACGGGTGAGACGAGTTTCTGAAAAAATAGTAAATAATTGGATGAAGGATATTAGCGTTATTACTGCTCTCCTCACATATAAAATATAGTATTTTATTTGATTTTTCATTCCCCTTAATGTATAAAATGGATAATTTGGCATAATTGTAATTTGAATTACATTGAAATCTTGTTTGGTTTATTGTAATGAGGGAGTTGTAATTGTATTCTTTTACATTGGTTGTTTGGTTAGGAATATAATTGCGATGTATGTGTTCCAGTTACAACTAATGAGGGAATTAAGATTACATGAAAAAATAGATGAAATGTTTTAGATTACAATGTAATTCAAGATTTAACGATTTTATTATCAATATTATATATAATAATAATAATGATAATAATAATTATGTCAATAAAAAATAAAATAATAAGACGAGTAATAATACAAATAAGAATAATTTTTTTATTATTACTAAATTTATTAAAAATATATTTATTTTTATTTTTTTGTTATTATTATTTTTATATATTTTAAAATTTATTATTATTTATTTTTATGAGTTATTATTAATTAGTATTAATTGTTGTTATTATTATTACTATTATTATATGTATTATTTTATTAATATTTTTTTATAATTATATAAATCTTCAATTTTATTTAATTATGTAAGTTATTAAATATTATTATTATTTATTATTAAATTATTACTATTTTCATTTTATTTTATTTATTTATAATTTTATTTTATAAATTTTATAAATTTTTTGTTTATATAAGTTGTTATTAATTTATATTATTTATTATTATTATTATTAGTATTATTTTATTAATATTTTATACAACTTCATTTATTTCTTATTATTTATAACTTTATACAACTTATTTATTTATTATTATTATTATTTATTTATTTATTATCATTATTATCTATTAATATTATTTTATTACTTAATTTTATTTAATTTTTTATTATTTTTTATTTATTTATTTATTACTACCGATTATTATTATTTATTATTAAATATTATTAGTATTATTATTTTTTATTATATAATTTTTATAATTATTTATGATTATTATTTTATTATTATTATTATTATTTATTATTATTATTTATAAATATTTAATTTATTATTATTTATTATTAATTATTAATTTATTTTTTAAAATTTGAATTAGATTATATTGGCATTCAACCAAACACAATAACATGATATATCCATTACAATTACAACACATTCTAATATTTTTCATCAATTACAATTCATTTAAAAAACAAATGCGAACCAAACTTACCATAAGAGTTTAGTTATTTGTATCTTTATTTTTACTTACAGTATAAGGGACTAATTATAGCCATTCATTACCTACGATTAAATACTATAAAATATGGGAAAGGATCATTTTACCAAAATGTTCAAAAGTTTCCAAAATTGGGCTGATAAGTTGTAAACTTTTTGAACTGATTTTTATTAATAGTGATATCTCACTAGTGAAAAATAATAATAATGAAATATCACTAGTGATAACACAATGAGATATCACGAATAATATTTGATTGTTTTTTTCACTAGTGAAATATCATAACATATAAAAATCAGTTCGAAAAATTTACAATTTTAGTCCCTCCGCCCAATTTTTGAAACTTTTGAACTTTTTAGCAAAAATGATTCTTCTGTGTTTTTTAAGTCTTATGTTAATCTACATCTCTAGATCAAAGCAAAATATATTGTAAAAATTTGTCGCTTAAATTGTGAGAAAAAAATGCATTTGAACTTTTCTTTATAATTAATAAACTCATTACAATTTAAATAACCTCTCATAGTTGACAAAAATACAAACTATAATATACTAGCTAAAATATAAAAAAAAACACGAAAGAATAACCTTCAATATCAATCCCCTACACTTAACCATTGCAATGCCCTCATGCAATGCTTAGCAATAAAGCAAAGTTTACACTTTCCATCATAATCAACCTATCTTGGCCTTTATTAAACAACTAAGGAAAATAGAAAATAACAACATGCAACAAGGAAGAAACTTGTAAAGAAATCTAAGACTTACATTAGGGCTTGTGTGTCATGAATGTTTATCACCCTCAAGTTTCACGTTCCCCATGCCAAGCTTAAAAACAAGATCATTGTTAGTACAAGTTAGCATAACAAACATTTACTCATGCGGTTCAATTAATCACTTAAACTCCCTTATTCCTATGGGTATCTCTTATATTTTATTGATGTCTTGAATGATCACGAGGATGCATTGTTGACTTATTTCGATAATTTATTTAGGCTGAAAGCAAAGTAGGACGATTTGATCAATAGTTAGCTAAAGGACAAAATCTCTTAAAACTGCTTCTCGGGATATCAAAAAGTTCATATCTTGGCATAACTTGGTTCACGATTTGAGACCTTTCTCGGGCCGATATTTGGCATGTACTTCATACTTCATATCTTGAGAGACGTGCTTGAGATAATGGTCTTCTCATCGTTCATAGAGTTTCTTCACTTGGAGACTTTTAAGAGGTACTCCAACTTTGTTGACCACGACTTCATGATTATTTCTTCAATCTCTATTTGGGATTTTGAGATACAATGATCCGCCTCCTTTTCGGACTTGGATCTATTTATCCTCATACCTTGTTAGGGTCTTTTCGGATAGACTTCTCCATGATCTTTATGGGAGTTGATTGCTTTTCGTCGTGAGTTTTGATCCTTCATATTGATTTTGGGAATAATGCTTTTCACATCACTTTGGATCTTCAGCAATAAAATTGAATCCTCATGCCTTGTTAGGGCCTTTTCGGACTCGCCAATCTTCGCGCCCCGCTTCATAAGTTATGCCTTGGCTATGAACTCTCGTCATTACCGAGCAACTTTTAAACGATATTGGGCTAGAAGCTAAGTAACTTTTCAAATCGTACGACCTTACTTATTGCAGATAATTTATTAGCAAGTGATGGGAGAAAAAGATCATAATTAACTCACATAAGTTAATGAGAGAATACCAAACTTGTAACCAACTCTATCATTTTTCGTTCTCCACAATTTAAAATCTCAAGGAATGAGACTCATGGATGCTTAGCCTAATAAACCAATTAAGGTCTACATGGTTAAGGATACTAGCTAGAGTGAACTTGGATAAGTAAACTCGGGTTGAGTCAAAAAATTCACAACGGGCCTAATATATCTAAGATAACTAAACTTGTTAAAACCATTTTATTAAAATAGGAGAAAAATAGCAAAAATAAAGGGGACTACAACTAGGCCAAAATAGATTAAAATTTTTGAAAAATGTCGAAAAATTGATTTTCCGGTTAAAATGAGGGCAAATACAAGGAAAAGACCACTTAACTTCGATAGAAGTCCCCCCTACACTTAATATAAACATTGTCCTCAATGTTTAAGCATGTGGGAGTAAACTCCCCTACACTTAGGACATTGTGCACTTTGTTTAAATCGCGTTAAGGAAAAGATAACTAAAGAGATTCCTATTTTAATATTGAGAAATATAAAATAGTGAATCGAAAGGAGTTTAGGATAGAACCGGGAAGAAGGGAACACGGAATCACGGTTCGTCAAAAGTCATCAAGAGTGTGTCTTTGAATCTCTAATCCCTGCATATGATAAGAAAGAGAACAAGAAACACCAACGGGGCTCCCCCTACACTTATGGTGAAAATAGATAGATAATTGGGTTGCCTCCCAAAAAGCGCTTGTTTTTGTTAACCGAGTCACGAGCCTGACTCGTCCCCGAATTAAATAGTCCATAGGGAAGCCTCGAATGTGATACCGGGATCAAAGACCTTGTCCTCGTTCCCGGTAGACATTAATAAAGGAGAGGCGGGGGAATAAGTCTTGAAAGGGAGAAAGGTCCTTTCAACATACGTATAGTATGTGAAGTCAAGATCCATGGGAGGTGGGTTGGGTATAGTAAGCACATTGTCATCCCCCAAAGACAATGGATGCTGAGCAAACGGCAAAGCCGTATTGTTATGAATCATAGCATAATCAATGTCACCTCCCGGATCAAAACACTCATCCTCATTTACTGGTATAAAACGAGTAGAGTAAAAGTGATACATCACCCGCTTGGGTGTGCACGTGGGAGGATGAGGTGGCAATATAATATGAGAAGTATGAGAACAATTACCTTCCACCTGTGTTCCTTTTTCAGTAGATTCACATCTTTCTACCTCTGGAATAGAAGGTGTAGTGTCATCGTGTAATAAATCCTCTAGAAAAAGTATATCTCCATCCACATCAGCATACCCGGATGTGTATTCCACGGGTGTATCAATAGCAAGAAACTCATCGATCTCATGAATGTGAAAGCTATCATCACTAAGGAGTGAAGTATTTTGCTTTAGAAATTCCTCCTCGTCGAAAATAACCTCAATATCATCATCACTCTCCTCATTATTTATAGGGTCAATAATATGCTCAGGGATATGGGTACTCGTCTGATCTTGCTGCTGTAAAAATGACTCCATACAAGTTCGCAGCGTGTGTAAAAGCTCTTTTGATTGCGCTTGAAAAGCTGTAGCAAGATCGACAATTGGTTCTTGGTAACTCATCCCGTGACGAGGCTGATGATCGAGTGAGTGCGGTGGGGGCTCATAGTGTTGAAAACCTGAATTATAGCAAGGTTGTGGCTCATAGTTGTTCATTGGTTGGGAATAATTAGAAACCGGGTTTGGTTCATAATAATCCATAGGTGAAGAAAACTGAGGATCCGGATTTTGCTCATAATAATTCATTGGTTGACAATAATAGGTATCGTGAGGACCCCCACAGTTGTTGCAAACCGGGTGTGGAGAAAAATTAGGTGCGTCTTGTGGATAGCTATTTTCATTGTCATAATTGTACCCCGGTTCTTGCCCGTGACCATACGGGTATCGAACCGGGCACGAAACATGCCAATGAGAATCGCTTCCACAATAGATGCACGGGGGAACAGGAGGTAGGTTCAAAAAGTACGAATTAGTCGAGTTGCACAAAGGACAAAATCCAGATTGTATATATTTCGAAGGACTACCCGTTTGGGTCTAAATTCAATTTATATACTCTTGGAAATCTTGTGTGTTACTAGCTTTTCCTATCAATGTTTAAACGTTACAATATAACTAACAAGATAAAAGAGTTTTCAACTTATTTTGTAACTTTAAAAGAAAAACTAATTTAATGGGTGTGAACTTGACCTAATTTGGACAAAGGACTATTAGAGCAGATACAACGAACATTACAACACTTATTTCATATTTTAGGCCTTTTTTTGAACTAGGGCTTTTGCCCGCGCTCCGCTGCGGCGGGCTGTGTTCGCGTATGTTTTCGTTTGTGGTTCAAATGCTCCAACGATTTCTTTTAGTTTTCCTGTCACATGTTCAGCTATTTTCTGAGTCACGGAAGAGGCACCAAGTTCTTTTTTCCTGTCAAGTATGTCGTGGAAGTAGAAGTCTGCTTTTCCTGTGCGGGCGTTTTTGGAAGTTTTGTGTGTTCGCTGGCGTTTAAAATCGACGAATAAGTCTAATCAATATCGCCAGTTCAATCCAATCAAATGAGATGTAGCTGATAGTTCAAACTATATAGCATAGCAATGTTACTTTAACAATATTTTAACACCTCTAAGGAAACTAAACAGAAACTAAATAGTATATCAACAGACTTCCATTCTAAGTTTTAAGAAGCTTTTACGTTGGGTTGTGGCTAGTTTTTTGGCATAACCCTTTCTACTTAATAACCTAGTCACGTACCTAATATATCAGTCACATATGAATTCCTTGCTATATCCATCAATGTAGCATCTACGTTGTAGATTTATGGGAATTATCTAAATAAGAAAATATTTCTATGTTCATCTCATAGATATGCTACCCCAAGCATGACATTACAATTCACAAATGACGCTTTGAAACTTTAAGCAAGCATGACAACATCTAGGCTCCACCCCAGATACTATGCGACTGGTCTAACCCGCAACTACCAAAATGGGTGAATTTGTACAATCGCGCTATTACAACATGAGTATCGTGCAATAAAGGTTGCATGATACCAAATACCGACCATTTCAACTATTTAGTAAAAAAAATAAAGGACACCTTAATATAAGTAGTAAACTACTGACCCTTTAACTGGTAATAGTCTCTTCATTTTTACAACTTCTAACCAGTACTTCCATGCTATTATACTTCCAGCCCCGGATTTCACAACATTGTCTCCTTGGCCCCTGCACACGATAATATCACTTTATCATCATAGTCCGTCCAAAATGATACCAATAAAGTTGTAACGTAAAAGATATTATGTCATGGGACGGTTACCTCGTTCCAGTAATTAGGGTCCATTTTCAATGCCCACGCTACAACTGACTCAATCGAGCGAGGATAGTCTCCTTTCTTACATTTCTTGGTCGATTCATCTCTTTTATATGTGGTCACCGTCTTGTTCCCATCATCTCTCGCACCTGACTAATGTAGAAGATTGTTGGAGCTTCACACGGGTTAGAGGACAGAGGACGGGTGTTGAACGTGAACGACCCGTCGGTAAAACTCCATGTGAGGAACGTCTGCAACGGCATATCCAACTCATTAGCTGTTAGGAACGATGAGTATATTTGAACTGTGTAGCCCCATGAGACAGACATAGACCATTTGTGTCACCAGCGGTTGTGGAAGCAAAAGGACTGTTGCATGGTTCGTGGAGGATCGAGACGGTAGGCCTTGATGAGAGTGTTCAAGGAATCGTACTTGGTCCGCTTCGTAATAGTGGTTTGATGTAGTCAAGGTGGTGGAGGGATACAATTGGTGTCATGGGATGTGCAGCTAGCAGACCATAAGCATCTCCTCTAACATCCATCTGTAATGAATATGGGCATTTGACATTAGTAACCACCATATCTCAATAAAAAAAGAGTAACACTGGCTATATCTTGTTGAAGTTATTTGCAATTCATCCGTCTAACTTTTCATCTATGTATTGATTCTTTTACTTGTTACAATAACATTGTTAACTTAGTAGTTACAGTGAGGCCGGCAGGAAAGGAGACGATATTTCCCATCTTTGTCCATTACAATATCATATCATACCACTTTATTTCATTCTAAATCATGTTTACCACACGATAATAAATTAACGACCACAAAAAGAAAGCTTACCTTGATAGTCAGTAAGTTTGATCCGTATGTGAAAATCAAAATCTAGTTTGAGTAACAGCAATATTCTAGCAGCAGCGAACACCCATTTTGCAGCAAAAGGGGTGTTTGGTTTCTGTTTTAACAGCAGCCAAACACTCCTTAAGCTGTAAAATCATTTGAGAACAAATATTTACATGTCTCCTACGAATCGTTTGTCTTTCGTAAGCACCGCTTTCTGGATGCCCATGGCAACACGCCGAAATTTGTCACATAGTCACCTGCATAAGAACCAAAAACTCTAGTAAATATCATATGATCTTAAAGAATAAACGAAACTAAAAAGGAAAGCCATCACTGTAAAGATAATCTTAAACGATGGCCTTATATATTCATATTTCTGTCCTCTACATAGCTGATGGAATACTCGATAGTTTTTTTTCCTAATAAGCATATAGCCTAAACTTAGATGTATACCTATGGCTACACACAGAAATCTGAATAACTAACAAAAATAAGAAAAATCCCTCGTGCCATAAATGTATATTACCCAATAGCCATTTATAATATCCAAACGCCAACTGGTTATAATATCCAAACGCTACAGACTTGCTTAATGAAACCATAGATTTCAAAATCTTATGCAGAATTTCAACCATTTATAATATCCAAACGCCAACTGGTTACCAATAACCATCAATTATTATTTTGAGCAAATAAATTACTTATTAACTTATCTAAAATTCGTTTTCATGTTGGTTTTACCTAAGGAAGTTCCAATTTTTTCCCACCCCTATAAATTGGTTTTTTGCTTTTATCAAACTCGTATATCGTAACAATTAATAGCCCTCTAAAATGGAAAACTCAAAACTGTTTACCATTCTTTTCCATTTACATCTCGGCTTATCTCTTTTCACCACTCGCCCAAGCTCTGATCTTCACCTCTTCTTGGTTGAACCTATCGATCAACAGAAAAAAGGCATTATGACATAATAAACTTATATAAGCCATAGTTGAAAGACAAACCCTACAAAAAGTGAGCATACAATCCATAAGCAGGAAAGAAAGTGGTAACCTTAATGCGAATGAGTAAAATTGTTCATTAATCCGGTAAATTTTTCACCAAAGCAAGTTAGTATTTTTCTCTTCTTCATCTATCGGACGATTTGCATTGTTTCTCGCCACCAACGCATTCGTCATCTTCATTTCCCAATGGATGGTATCAACCGCTTTCCGTCTCCGTTCCCTTTCTCCCACTGCTACTCCTTAGACATGAACACACTTGAGATCATAAGCACGACCTTTTACTATATCAAAATAATATAAATTTTTGAAAACTTCCTAATAGCAACCCCTAATCACAACCAATAACATCTCTAATAATACGCCAAATAACCCCTAATACCAACCAAATAGCTGTTGAAATATGTATGCAATATCACAGAAATAGTTGTTGAATAACAGGCAATAACATCCTTAAAAAGACGCATAATAGCCGCTGAATAACAGGCGATAACATCCCTCAAAAGACGCATAACAACCCCAATAACAGCCATTTGTCTTTTTTTGCCTGGAAATTCAAGCTTGTATTCTTAAAACGCGGTCCAAAACACATCTTATTGATGTATTAAATTTGGGCAGCCTGCATTTGGATTGTGGTTGCAGCAGGTGCATATTTGTGTCCTATTATGAGTCTAGGATATATTGAACTAACCCGGATTTAGTTTTGTAATGGCTACACCAATGAGCGGTGTTTAAAATCAGAACATCAGCTCCTCTTCATCTCGATGAACCCCTGTCGACAGTATCAACACGTAACGTCTCTTGCAACATCGTTTCGATTCATTTACTTTCACGCACACGGTTCGACACCAAAAGCCTAATTATGCCATACTCCAACGACATCCAAAAGTTAAATAAACCACCGATATAGCTCTGTAAACACAACAAAGTGAATTAACAAAAAATTCAATACCCATTTTTAAATTTAACCAAAAATAATAACGTTTGGAAATTAGTCCGTTTAGAAGGTACGTTACCCATAGCAGCAAGCTCACAAAGGCGTGCCAGCTATGTACGCTTGTATATAAGCCTCACAGAAAAGGTTCAGCTCATCGATGCATGCTTGTAGCTTGTTTAAAAGGTAAATGGTTGGCTCAGATTTGCGAGTTTCAACCCGGGAAAAGGGCACCCGACCCGCCCGTGGCTGCAAGCACGATATAGTGATGCCCTGCCAAGATACGGTTGGGTGGCACCCATTACGGTCCAACAACGCATTGTAATTGCAGAAGCATAAAAAAGAATATTATCATCATCGCCAAAAATAAACTCAAACTTCATACTTATGATGTGTATGTTTAGAGATACACCAAAAAATCTTATTCAAATGCAAAGTTCAGAGACCATAATAAGGATGGAAATTCAATTAGTTTAGAGGATACGTTACCATGGCAGCAAGCTCATCGGGCCGTCGCAGCAATGCTGCAACACGACCGGCATGGGTGACATCATTAATACCTCCAAACAATACTTCCAAACAATGCTATCATACTCAAATGAAATAATTTTGAAAATCAAACAGCACACAACCGTAAGCATTCAAATAAAAAAACATAAAAAACAATTGAAAAAACGTAATATTACCTTATTTATTTAAACCCTCTTACAGTCAAAAGGTACGTAAACCATCAGCATCACAAAACACCCAAATAACCACCATCAAACATATCCCCAACGTGATGTTTTGTTGCATCTAAATAAAAGGCCCAAAAATTAGGGCTTTGAAGCAGATGCTTCAATAAGTACGACCACTAATCAACACCCAAAGAAATAAGAATAACCCATAAGCAACCATCCACTCCAAACAACACCACCAACCCATCCACAACGTCGCACAACACAGCCGTCGGCAACGAAGAGGTGGGGGCGACGCAGCAGAGTATTTATGCGGACCAAACCATGGTTATATCTAGATAAATCGTCCTTAGATCTCGAACAATCGATCAAAACTGTAAGATCAAAAGAAACCCCAATAAACCATCACATCGGAAACACTATCAATCGTTAGAATGGATCTGTGATGAATGGTCTGTGATGAATGGGGAAGATCTTAGATCAAACAATGGATCTGTGATGAATGGGGAAAATGGTGGACATGAAGCTTCAAGAACCACACAAATGTGTGAGGAGAAGAGGGCTAGAGAGGGAAATAATTTAGTTACGGTGTGAGTGGGGATAATATTGATGTGTGTATGAGGGAAATGAAATAATATAATAGTATTGTGTTTGTGAGGGGAAACTGTTCATAGGGAACCGAGATTCCCCCCTCTTATTAAGGATATAATAACTTGCATTATTTAATATGATGAGCAGTTTTGAATATCACAACGAAACCACTCGCAAGTCAGTTGACAAATTTAGTTAGGTGGATATTTTGATTAATGATGTATGTATGTGAAGCTTGATAGTATTCACAAACTTACAATTTAGTTTAAACTAAATTTTTATATAAACAAAATAAATAACTTTAATGTTCTGAATAACTTAGAAATACACATTGTTTCATTCATTTGATATACGTAACATTATTATGTATATTATCATGGACGGAATCAGGGTTGGTCCCGATGATCCTGAAACATTTATAGATTTTTGTTGCGTAGTGTTAAATTTGCTAAAAAAACTCAATTTTTGTTAAATTTATGCTAAATGCATCTAATCTCTAAAAACGTTGTGACATTATACAGTTTATTATAAGTGCACCTGATTATTTTGTCTCCTGGTTCTCTATACTATATAGTCTATGTCTTCACAAGATTTGTCCGATTTCATATTTGTCTACTTTTTAGAACTCGGAGCTAAAGGTGAAACTTGAAGAGTAATGATACATCCACAAACATTTTACAAAACAAAATCCACATAATGAGTTGTCAAGATTCTTATTGGTTTAGAGTATGACATGATTTTAAAAGTAAGAAAGAGATAGCCACATATTAACTTGACACCTCATTTTGTAGATTTTATTTTGTAAAAAATTTGTGATTTTAGTATTAGGATTTGAAAATTCTAATCAATTTACGAGTACCACCAACTTCGATGCTTGTCAATCTTGGCTTTGGTATTATTTATAAAAAATAATACCATATACATGCTAGTAGGTGTTTATTAACTTTATAACAATCTAAGAACACGTAGTATGAATAATTACTATGTCATTATGTGGACATTTTCACAAAGTAGAAACTAAGTTTTATTTTAATTTGGTCTTAGATGTACCAACTTGGAATCGATAATTATTACAAGTTGGGCCGATGATGCAAAATGGCGTCTTTTATATACCCGACAAAATCATTCTTTCACCTAATTTAATCACGACTTATGAGAGGGAGTAAACTTCAAATGAAAAAATGGGGTTGTAAAAGCAATCCTTACTCCTTAGTAGTTTCTTTTACAACTTCAAATGCATTCAACATAATTTGACCCAATGAATATCTAATAACTTAGGTTGTTTGAATTAATGCATTCAACTAAATTTCAAGTATGCCGTTTATGTGAATAATTTTACCAGATAAATTTAGTAGTATTATGTTGTCTAGCACATATATTGCTTTTTTTAAGTATAATTGTTTTTACTTGATATTGTGAGCCGACTAATCTCAAAACGGTCCATAATTAATGCACATGGAACTCTGTACTAAGGAAACGACTAGCCGTTAGCGTAAATTGTCTCGTTCATATACAACAGAAAAATAACGACGAGTCTAATGCACTCAATTTCTTTTTCCTTGTTTGTATCTATATCTTGAGGGGCCTAAGCTTTGGAGCGGAGACAATTTCCTCAAAATGGTAAGGCCGGGATTGACCGATTGTCCTTGGTTTTGTTACTTTTCTCGTATTCTCGTTCTATATACGCTTGTTAGGGCTTGGGCTCGCTCGTATTGCTTCGACTTCGATATACTAGAATGAATCTAGATGCCAAATATCATCGATATGTAATATAACGTGGAGTACTTTACTATCAAAAGAATTTCGGGTAAGTTTCATAAAAGAATGCAGTAAATAGTTTATTGTCTTGGAGTAAGAACTGTCAAAAGTATTTTGGGTAAGTTTCATAAAAAAATGCATATAGTTTATCTCTACCCCTTTATAAAAGAAAAGCTACTTTTTTTTCAACCACCTTATTAGCGGAAATGTTAAAACTAAATAAGGAAATGTTGAATCTTAAAGTTGACATCACAGTCTAATTCAATTAACAGGCGCGGGGTTGATTTCAAATTCTTGGAAAACCTTAATTCTATCCCTATATAACTGACTCAACAACACACAAAACTTATTTTTCTCTCAAAACCCTAAAAAAAATTCGCAGCCGCCACCATCTCTGGTTGTGTATGATATCTATCTCATATGTGATTTAGGTATTTATTCTTTATGGTTCAAACCACATACCCATCGGCCACAACCCACTTCGTTGTCGTCGGCTTCTTCGTTGCCGCCGTTCATGGTGTGCGGCATTGATGGTCGGCAGGTGACGTCGATGAGGTTATGCTGTTTTTTTAGGTTAGTGGGTAGTGAATCGATTTGACTTTTCTGTTTTTTCAAATTAGTTTAGTGTTATCATGGGTTATACGGCGACGGTCTCGGAACTGGTCTTGGCCTCTCAAATCTCAACATGTACGAAAAATTTAAGGTACACTTTATGGTTTCGGTTTCTATGTTTTTGTATTTTGATTACTTGATATTCATTTTATGCCTTGTTGTGATTTTCTCATTGAAAATGATATAAGACAAATAAACCATCGTTTTTCATTGATTTAAGTTGCGTGTTACAATAGCGCTTTAAAATAAGTAGTTATTTAGGTGATATATGATGCGTATATATATGGAGTAAAGTTGTGTTTCATTTACTTCGATTCGATAGTCGCACTCAAAATGTGATCTTTTGGTTCTTACAATTGTTGAGGTTTAGTTCTTGAATAAGCTTATGGCTTATTTTCGTTTGGACTTATAGCTTAGTTCTTGAATCAGCTTATGGCTTATTTTGATTTGGGCTTATGTTTTGTAAACTTATTATGAATAATTGCCATCCTATTTAATTAATTAATTTCTTGGCTGTATGGATTATCTTATTTTAGGTACGTACGATTTTTGAAGAGATTGGGGTGAATAAGGGGTGTTTGGATTAGCTTGTTTTCTCATGGCTAGATTTATGATTTTTGTGATTAATGGAAACTCATAATTAATGGCTAGCATCCTTAATTAGCTGAAAGTGTTGCTGTCATCATTTGATTCTGGAAGTGTCAAAGCATATGATTAACTTATGAATGTTCTAGGTTGATGAAAAGATTGAAGATGTGGCGAAGCTGGGAACACTATGGTACACAAACCACATCTATTTTTTATCCAAAACTTAGCAATCGGAATAAATAAAGGCGGCTATTCAGCTAACTCGATTTTTATTATCTTCAGATTCAAGATGGAGAAAAAGATGAAAAATAAGAGGCAAGTTTTTTAACCCATTTGGTTTATATGTATTTCTTATAACGTATGATGATATGATAATATATTTTGTGGCTATACAAATATTTCATTATAATAGTTTTTTTTCTTATCAAACTCGAGGACTATGTGATCCCGTTTCAGTTAGTGATTCCATTTTTACTGCTAATTTTTTTCTCTAATGAACGCTCTATATCAGTACTAATATTCCTCTTTGAACACATGTCAATTTTTATCAACCTATCATTGAATCTGGAAATGATAGGATTGTGTGTGTTTATAGTCAGAACATGGGTGATTGAAAGTATTCAAATGCTAGATATTGTGGCTTTGGATTCAAATGCTAATTAGGTATTGATTTATAATTGAACTATATATCAATATTTATTGTGAAAAATACATGCTTCTACAATAAATATTGGCCTCGCAACTGAATTATATGAATCAGCAAATGGGTAGAATGGGGAAAAACCAAAGGCAGATCGGTGGGTTGGATATTTCATTTGAGTTGATAACATACAAGTGCTAACTTTTTCTGTTATCTTCTTTCTTTTTCTGCTTTGATTTTAGTTACCAAAAAAAAGTTTGGTTAGAGTTAACTTAGCTGTTATGTTATTTCTTTTACTTCATTGCTTTTAGTTACCATAAAAGTTTATAAGATTACTCCTTTTGTGAACGCATATTCAGGTAGCAATCTAGAAAGAACCAAAGAATCGGGCCCTCTTATTGCTGGTGCACAGCCATGGATCATATCAGATTATCTATGATCTTATTGCTTTTAGTTACCATAAAAGTTTATACGATTACTCCTTTTGTGAATGCATGTTCAGGTAGCAATCTGGAAAGAACCAAAGAATCGGGCCCTCTTATTGCTGGTGCACAACCATGGATCATATCAGATTATCTCTGATCTACTATTTCGATTGTAGTGTCAATTCATAATAAGGTATACCTGCTATTGTAAATATTGTTTAAAACTATTGTCATGATTTGCATTTGGCTCTTTTTAAATAGATTTTTAGTTACAGATGTGAATTACTTTTGAGTAATACGTAGTACATTCCTCCTTCTTTTCATAATCATATATAAAATTTATCAGGTGTTTGCTGTGAAGATGAAACAATCACACACTTCTCTACTTTCTAAGAAGCAAACGTCATTAACAAATTCATTAGGTGTTTGCTGCAGATGAATCGCTAGAATTGAGCATTCAGAAGGTATGCACTTGATTGTAATATCATAAACTCTTTACGTATGTATAACCAAAATTTAAAAAGTTGAGGGCTTTAGTTGATTTTTAGTTATTTTGTGTTGTACTTACAAGCTCTTTGTTGCATTTTTTGTTTGTGTTTAGGTTCGACTTACGTTTAAAGATAAGTAATTGGGCTATATCTATTCTATATGTTTATAGTTTCGTGAAATTATAATAACCACTAAGCTTTGTATGGATTTTGTAGGTACCTGCTCAAACCAGTTCTGCTTCACCAAACTTGGATGAATAGAAACGACCCATGTATATATCTGCTATTTGTCTCACCCATGTATGTTAATATGGTACTTTTCTTACGATGTGATAAAGAGAAGTATCTTAACTAAAAACCATACTAACTTTCGGCGGTACACATTGAGGAGTCCTACAACAGACTACAACATGCGGTTGTTTCATCCAGGCTGATCACTGCGAATTCAGATACATGATAATGCACATGGGAGTTACTAAATTAGAAGTGGGTACCTTCACATATTCATAGTAAGTATATTCAACTTTCAACCCGTACAAATTTTCCCATTTGATGGGTTACCTAACGTAATTCCCCACCAGTTATGATAGTTCTTCAAAAGTTCAAACAAAAGCAAATGATGGGACAGTTTACAGCCAGGTTGAACCATGTTACACACTATTAGTAATTTATGCTTACTCGCTTAATAGACTAGTTTTTAATCATCATTTTAATGAGACATATAAATATCCCAATGACATGTAGATAAAAAATCCCGTTTGACCCAAACCAGATCAGACCCGTTATTATACTTGACTACATTCCCATCTCTAACAAAAAATTTATTGGTGTGCTCTTCAGTGTGTTAGATGTAATATCAATTTGTACATTCCACAATGTTAAATTCCAACAATCTATTGCGCGCACACACACAAATGAAAACTTAGCATTATCATAAAAAGATATACATGTAGAAATAGGTCTGCCTCTTCCTTATATCATGAGGACAAATACTAAGAATAGAGAAAACGAAGCTGTGATCATCTGTGTGTTCAGCTGTGTGTCACATATGTCGAACGGGTAGAAAGTCACCCATAAAATTTAAGGTACAATATGACCCATTATGACCCACTATGACCCACAACAGTTTTTTTGAAACTTATTTTAATGAGCTTTCTTTGGTTTAAAAGATAGTTGTTGGTTCGATATGGTGCAATTCCACGTGATGTAATGTGTTGATGTGTTTAGACTTTGGTTGTGCTTCTAAACTCAACTCGCAATAATTTGACCGTGATACTAATTAATTAGGGTCGTCTCATGGAAGGAACCATGTTTGCCACAAATGGATTGTTTACCAGTTAGACACTCTCATCCAGCATGAAATATTACATCAGACCTGGAAAGTCGGTCATCTCTGGGAATTTAAATTCACGTTCTGAATGCCAATAATGTAAATGTCCATATGCACATGATGCTTGTTTATCCCCTATATCTTCTGGAGGTGAGTTGGTTTCTTTTAAAATGTTTCCCTTTTTTTGCATGCTATTTCTTCATTTAAATGTCAATATTTACTTTATGTGATTGTTTCACGTTTAAACATGGATGAACCATAAGTTTCATGATGCTTTTAACCCTCTAAACCTTTTAGAAAATAATGAAGATAACTTGTCTTGGCAATACGGTTTCGTGGAAGCAGATGATTGAGAGGAATCCATACTGTAGAAAGCAATAAGCAATAATATCTAATGGCATCATTTGCCCAGTCCTAAATCAAACGAGGGCTTAAATGCAAACTGATTGAGAATGAAGATGAGTACTCAACAGTACCGAGTGATAATTATGATGTTGTTGATAACTTGGACCTCCTAATGTTTTATTATATGGTCTCTACAATGTATTTTCTTATGAAAACAAATATTATTATGTAAATTAACACATTTAATAAAAAAATTAACCTAACAAATCGCGAGCCAGTCATTCGTTAAAGTGGTATTCGTTAAAGAATTAAAAGGTCTTTACAGTATTCATAAATACGTAAATCTAAACTGCTATATAATGGAAAGATATATCTTTTGCTAAGAAATTAATAAATACTAAAAGTTTATAAATAATTGTAACTCAATACAATTTTGTAACGGAAATTTTAAAGTGTTAAATGTCCCAAATCATGATATAATTAAATTTTAAATAAATAAAGTTTTAAAAAAACTCTAAACACATATGTAAAATATGCAAAACAAAACCATCGCTCTCTCAACCACCACTTGTTGTCTCCGACTTTGAGATGCCGAAAAAACTATGACCGTTATCTCCAGAAAAGATGTTCGTTTTGTAATGGTGGTTTCATGGTTTAGCCAAATCCACGAAATTAGTCACCGGCTACCCACCACCGCATTGCGCGGGTAGCCGACTATCACTATAATAGCAGAATGTCTTCTTTTACAAGTTCCTTGCATTCATTCTTTAATGTCTCGTGTTAGAATGGTATCTCAAATGGTACGATATTTCAATTGCGTTTTAATCTTACCTCAAAATATCGAATCGTTAATTATATGCTGCCAGATAATTCCGACGCTTTGCTCGCCTAGTAGTCTTAGAGTAATGAACTATCAAATGTATTTAGAGTAAGTTTTATATAAGTATGCATGTAAATAGTAAGCGTTATTAGTCGTCATTAACCATAGACAAATAGAGCAACGTTAAAGTTCATGCAAATATGCGATGCACACACAACTACGTAATGTTTCTTTGTTATAAACTCTTAAAAAGCAACAAAAATAGTGGTGTAAATTTTTACGTATTTCTTTTAAAAAGAAACTAAAAAGCCTTGATAAAGTGACAAAAGAGTGCCAGAATATATTTGCCACCCAGTTCATACAAACCGCGTAAAAAAGAAACATCTGACGCGTTTTAGCCTTTTAGGAGATGGAAGTGACACCATTTTTGGCAAACAATTAAAATATAATTTTTTTATGTAAAAGATTGATAATTAAATGTTTAAAAATAGCCTCAAATTTCGCAAGAAATTTGTTATGATTTTATCTTGGCTAAATATGAGATTGTTTTGATATTTTATAATATTTAAATGCTTTTTTTTAAATAAATATAATTTTGAGTGAGTTCTACATTTAACGTATAAACAGATACAAGCTTAATATAGGATAGATCTGTATCAATCGGTTTGCTTTATCTTTCGAGGTCTTAACACTTAAAGTGATGGTTTGGAATAAGAGTACCAACCGTGTCGATAGTCGTAGTCAAACGAGCCTAATTTAGGATATAGCTTAGTATGGATAGATTTGTATTAATTGACTAGCCGGATACTCGCGCAATACGGCGACGGGTACCTGTTACTATATTTTGAGGCAAACGAATGATTTATGATAAAAAAATCACTACACATTCAACACGATCGGCGCAATACACAATTATTTTATAAGGTATTAAGATTTAGATTTAGATTTGTTTGAAGAGAGATTACATGGGCTATGTGTGGGTTTTTTTTTGGTGGTTTATGTATCTCGTTGATTCCTTTGTCCGAATTTACCATGAAAACCGACCACAATCGAACAAAAACATAACCACAAATTGACGGGGACGGAAGTGGTGATGGCGCAAAACACACAAAAGCACCACTAATTATCGAAATATTCGGTTGTGTTTGTGGCGGCGGTAGTTTAGTTGGTAATGATTTTGTTCTTGATAGAATAAGCAAACAAAAGCAGGATGTTCAAGTGTATGCATGAATTTCTTGTTAGGAGGCATTGTATATATAGAATGCAAGAAAATGGACTGCTGTTACTACAAAATGGGCTGTTACAATTTCAAGTTTAAATTCCATAATGTTTAAATGAATTGTTATAAACTTGACATTAATTTCTAAAATGTTCAAATGGGCTTTAATGATAAAATAAGATGTTACAATACTATGTATTTAATAAGTATGACCAGACCTTGAAAGTCATGCTTTTTTCTTTTAATAGAAATGTTTTTGGCTTAAGATTTTTAAGACTTCCTTGTATAGGAAATGATAAATGCTTTATAAAGTATTTAGATAATAGATCTAGCGACTATGTACTACAAAATTTTGGACATTTTTTTACTAATATTTTTTTAGTATAAAAAACACTATTATATCATAAATTTTTAACTTATTAAAATACAATGCTTACTAAAAATAATAATAATGAAAAGTTTTGACTCTTTTGGTGACTAAAAGATGAGTAAGGATAGACCTTTAGTGCTCCCATTTGTCTTACTTTTTTTTTTTTATGAACTCCTACTCAAAGAATAAGAGTAAGCAAAAAGGAAACATTAAGGGCATGTTTGGTAAGGAGATATTAAGCTAGAGAAATGGAAATGCTCTCATTTTCCATGTTTGGTACTTCCGGGAAAAAGAAAGGTGGAGAAATTCTAATTCTCGAGAATTGGTTTATGTGTAAACTCATTTCCATCCCATCTAGAGTGGAAATGGTGGTCCTGAACATTTCTCCCTGTTTTTTAATTAAAAAATTATAAAATAAGAAAGGGTATAACATGATTTGTCATGTGCTCCTCACATTTTATTTAACTCATTTCAAACCAGGGAAACAAGAGCTCTCGAACATCAGTATCTTTACGTCGGATTTTCGATCTCCTCATCAACTGGTTGGTCTGATCGTCCTCGTCATTTGGTTATTGTTGTATGTTGATGTATTAAAATGTTTGGACATCGATCTCTCTTGAAATCTAGCCGTATGTCTTTTTCTTTTGGGTCTTGGCACTTGATAGATCTGAACGCATCTTTGTTGGTTGCCATGGATGTCGTTGATATTATGAATTTATCATATAGAGATTCTTGTTATTGATTTTATTAAATCGTATCAAATTTGTATATGGATGATCAATTGCTTTGGTTTGATTATTGCATATTTTCATATATTAGATATATTGAAGGAATAGGTTGTTAATATGATTAAGGATGTATCTGGGGAAGCACGATGGATCACTACTATGATATTTGTGAATTTTTTTTAACTTGTCATTTTTTTATTTGTTTGCCAAGTTTTACCAAACGATGGAGTTAATAAGAAATTCTCTACCAAATTCATTTCTTTGCATTTCCATTCTCTACTTCATTTCTGTTCTCTTGATTTCTCTCTATCAAACATGCCCTAAAGGTCTATCCTTACTCATTTTTTAGTCAACAAAAGCATCAAAACTTTTCTTTACTTTTATTTTTAATAGACATTGTATATTTACCTACTCTTATTTAGAAACTTTAATAAGTAAAAGTTTCATGATTAAATGATGTTTTTTATACTAAAAAAATTATTAGTAGGAAAATGTCCAAAATTTTGTAGTAACGAAGTGGTGTCTTAGACCGAAAGTAGAGTGTCAACCGTGACTAAAATAGTTGTGACCAACGAAGACGTTCGAAGCGTGGAGTATTTATCACACATCAACTAAGCATGAAATTGGTTAATGATTATAATGTTTAGTGTTTTCTCTTAAACAAACTAGTTTTTTTCCGTCATTTTTACAATTAAATGAGCCGAAACAAGTCTAATATGAGATAAATTCACATCAGAATTCACGACCATTGCATTATTCGTTCGCGAACAACCTTTCGATTAAAAAACCACTTTGAGTTTTGTGTCTAGTTATTTTGATCCCTATTCAACTATGTAACGCAATATATTCAACTGAAGTTTGAAAACAACTTCGATATAGAAGGATTTGGATGATTCACAATCTGATAACATTAGTTCTCAATCTAATTAGTAACTTCTAACATATGCTTTGCAAATGTCTTTCTTTGAGGCTTATTAGCTCAACTATGTTTGATTAAATGATTGTCCAAAATTTATATGGATAGTTAGGGAGAAGAAGGTCAGTGTACATTAGATAAGTCAAGAGTGTGCTTGGGTTTACGACACCATGAATGCAAGAAGTGGAAAGTGCACTGCCACCAAAAGCAGCAAATAGAGTAAACAAATGACATGTCATCGGATATATTTTAGAGTGTAAAGCATCATCAATACTACATATAAAATAAAATAAAAGAGATTGATATCTCTCTTATTAATTATTTAAATAGTACATATTTATATTGATATCTATACCATATATTTAAGTAATACATATTTGAATAATAAATATTTATATGCACACTGTATAAATTAATACAACATTTCAGTTATAAAACTTGAATTGAATTTTGATATTATAATCATCTCCATTATTAATTTGATAAAAACATGTTCAAAAATAATAAAACTTAATATAAAATGGTTTATGATGGTTACTCCTTTAAATTTTTGTCATGCGTGAATTCGTTATTATTGAAAAGACGTAATTGAACAATATCACTCGCCAAAAATATATTTACAGGGTACCCGCCGTCGCATTGCGCGGGTACACTGCTAGTGATTTTAATACCGCATCAACCTAACGTAGAATTCACTTAAACACTAAAAACCGAACCGAATCAATGAACCCAAATTAAAAACTAAAAAACGATTTGAGAAAAACGTAAATCAAGCATCAGACCAAAGTTAACTTAGCAAAAGCAAAACTGAACCGGAATTAACATTGCGCAACCAGTTTAAATATTTAGGTGTATTTCTATTAGTTAACCCGAACAAAATCGAAATGAACCGAACCGAGAAAAATCGAAAATCAAATCGAATATGATCGGATTGGTTTGTTCGACCCGATTCAGTTGTGTTTATCAGTTCAGCCAGATTTTTATTGATTTTGTTCAACTCTTCACCAATGTAGGACATTTTCATCGAACGTACCGATTTTTACGTTTTGCGATTCATTTTTAATTTTTTTTAAACAAATAAATTTTGTGTTCACTATAAAAAACAAACATTTCATAAAACAAAAAGCTAGGCTTTTGGTCTGGTGATATGTGAGTTCCCACATAGGTTGTGGGTTCAAACTTCGCTAAAAACATTTGAATGATATATTATAAGTTATATGGTATAAGGTATGAAAATTTGTTGTTCTAATTTTTTTAATAAAACGAAAAAGACCTGATGAATGTATAGTTTAAAAAGAGTTGCAAATAATTTACCTTTTTTTTAAGTCCAACATAGTTAGATGCTTAGGTAAAACTGTAAAACCCGTATTTTAAATCGAGAATTTATAAATACGCGGTTTATTATTACTTTACGCGGGAAAATTGCCAGCAGCATATGTTGCGTCGCAACAGATGTGTCTTGCGCCGCAACTCTTGATCCGCAGCACCATGATCTGTAGGCCCTTCAATTGCGCCGCAACTCACGTGTCTTGCGCCGCAACTCATGATCCGCAGCACTATGATCCGTAGCCCCTTCATCTGTTGCGCCGCAACGCATGTGTCTTGCGCCGCAACTCGTGAACTGGGCCAAGCCCGTGTGAAGGAAATAAAACAGACGGGAGAGTATCTTTTTTTCTTTTCTATGCCGACACAAAACACACAGATAAGAAACCCTAAAATCAAAACAAGCAGCCGCATATCTTTTCTTTGTGCTCTCTCCTTCCCTGCCGCGACCCAAACCAAGAAACAAGAAGATTGATAGTGTGTTTAATCCAGAAATCAAGAAAGACGAGGGTTGCTATCTAAAAACCCTAAACGATTTGTAAGCTTGCATAAACCCTAATTCGTTCTATTTAGTCCTTTTAATCCGATTCATTTGAGTTTTAAACATGTTTTATGAATATTATGATCTGGGCTGTATGTCGGGGTGTTGTTATGTTGTTTGGCACACAAACCGAGAGTCAAAAGACTCTCGGTGATTGACTGCACAACCAGCCGCAAATCATTAGGGTTTGGTTTGGGGTTTACACTAACGGGGTGTTTGGCAGTGGGTTTTAAACAGGAAATAGGGCTGTTTGGCTACAGGGGTAACGGGCTGTTTGGCAACCGGTTTAAAACAGTTAAGAGTGCGTTTGGGACTGTTAAATCTCATTTCTTTTTATGAGTTTACTTGAAATAAACGTTTTAAAATGCATTTAGTAAGTTAAATATAAACTGGTTTTATAAAAATATAAAAAGGGTATATTGTGGGAAAACGAATTAAACAAATTAAGAACGTGCTTATATTAGCGAAATATTTATTATGAAATTAATTACCGGCAGATATACATTGTACGTAACCATTAGTATAACGTTAATACATTAAAATAAATTATTTTAATGGTCGGATATAGCCGTAATTATACGTATAGAATATCTGAAATAAATATAAGAAACCAATAAGACCAGAAAAATTGTTAACGGATACCAGTTAACTTACTCGCGTCTTGTAATTATGTAGCACGCGTGAAGCCCGAGTAGTATTCGTTCAGTCTTCCTTTCAGTCGGTACTGGACTAGAGGTACGGATTTCCCGTCCTTTCAGTAAGGATTTTCCTTCTATGCATGATTAGGATTCCCCGTCTTCCGCCAAATGTTTTCCCCAGTATATGTTTAATTTATCAGTAATCATGTTAATAACTAAATGGAATTGCCTGAGCGTTATATACAAGCACGACCAGTTCATGTACTAGTTACGGAGGTACCGTAACCACGACACTAGAGGCACCGGTGTCGTGACTCACATGCAGGAGAGTGATATCCTGCATCGTCCCACTCATGTTCAGTTGGCCATTTTTATATGTATGTTTTAGTGGGGCGTATGGATGCATCCTAGGCTTATATGTGTTACAAGTTATCAGGGTGAATGTGGTGTGTGCTCTACATCCTTCACATTGGAGCTGATCCCTCCACCCAGCACAGTTATTTAGAGGTCACCCCTCTACAGCATGACGAGGTCACCCCTCCAGTTATTCATGCACGGTTGTTACAGCACGTGACCTATATAAGCTCTGGCAAATAAAATACAGTAAATGCATGTTTTCAGAATTTAAAAGTTATATTTTAGTATCAGTTTTATGAACCAGGTTTTACAGATTTTATGCAAGGTTATACCACATGTTACATATCAGTCTTATAGCTTCATTATTGACTTCTATTGCATTATCTTTCTGTACATTCTTATCATGCTATATCCGTTCACTGAGCGTTATGCTCAGCCGTAGTTCCTTTCATGTTTCCAAACGGCAGGTACACAGGGACGATCTTAGGACTTCTAAGAGAGTACGTGCATTTGGATGGGAGCTATCCAGACTCCTTTATTTTTATGCACACATTACGTTACTTTACTTTGGTTGTTTGGACACTGTTTCGTCCTTTTTCCTTTCCGTATTTAATCTTTATATTTTGGGCTTGTTGGACTACCGATGTTTGATTCCGGTATTTCCGTTTGGTCAGTTAATGTTTAATACATTGCCTTGCATGCTTTGATGACACGCTATAAATACACGTAACGGTCCATTTATCCAAGTGGGGTGTTACAATTATGGTATCAGAGCCACTCCTGAGCCGTTCGGGATGGTGGGGCAAACCTCATCGAGGACGATGAGTCCCGAAGGGGGGGTGATTGTGACAACCCAGGCAAATCCCACATCGGCTGTGGCCAGGAGAGATCTTGGCTCATAAGAAAACATTTGCCTTCTCATGACACAACGCGTTTTGTGGTCTACTGCACGTGGGGTTCTTAGGAACTGGCAGTTAAGCGTGCTCATGGGAGAGTAGTACTGGCTTGGGTGACCTGCTGGGAAGTCTTCACAAGAGGGCCACAAAGCAAAGCCGTGAGCCTGCGGGCAAAGCGGACAATATTGTGGTCTGAGTAGGCGGGATGTTACAAGTGGTATCAGAGAGCAAGGTTCGACCTGTAGGCTCTAAAACTTGACCTGTGACTAGTGGGTGGTCATCAGGAACTTCCTGTATTTTGGCGTCGTTATCTTCCATGCTATTTATGTATTTTATCAGTCAGCTTTTCAAAATTTTGATTAAGTAAACGGCTGGTACAGGACTGGCCATCTTTAATCGCATGTGATTTCAGCAAAATTTTGTTTTGGTGAACTGACCATAGGCGTTCACCCTTGTTATTTAAATTTTGTATGGATGAACTGACCATAGGCGTTCATCCTTACTCATGTCAGATTCATGTTTCAGAAATCATTTTGTGAACTGACCCTAGGCGTTCACCAGTATTCATGTCATGTTTTGGCAGTTATACCACCATAAATTACACTAAGCATATTCAGACTTATTACTGCAGGTTCTTACGTTTTTGTCGATTTATCCTCTTTTATTTCAGATGCCACCCAGGCGCGACACCGAGAATGATCCTAACGCAGCTGCCATTGCTGCTGCGGTTCAGGCTGCTATACAGGCCATGTTACCCCAAATTCGTGATGAGATCCGAGCTGAGTATCAAAATGGGCCTCAGCAGAATAACAACCCTCCTGCCCCACCACCTGCCACTTTACCCGCTTGGCTGGATCTGTTCAACAAGCAGAAGCCCCGACTGTTTGAGCAGACTGTAGCTCCAACTGATGCAGAAGACTGGATCTACCATATAGAGAAAATTTTTGGAGCTATGGGTTGTGGTGATGTTTTCAAAGTTAGGCTTGCAGTTTATAAGCTGGAGGGTCCTGCTCTACATTGGTGGAGGTCTCAGAAACAGTCCAACGGGGGAGATGCATGGGAGCTTGCTTTGACCTGGGCACGTTTCAAGACGATGTTCTATGACCAGTTTTTCCCGCATGCGGAACAAGCTAAGATGAAGAGGGACTTTCACGTTATTCGTCAGAATAATGGCGAGAACAGTATCGAGTTCATGCACCGATACCTCAGGATGGCTGGATTCTTGGGGGAGGCTGCGGGTACCGTAGAGGAGCAAGTGAAGCAATTTCGCTGGGCTCTTCACACCAGGACTGCAGATAGATTGATGAGTGCCACATTCACTAATGTGTCACAAGTAGCTAATGCAGCTCGGGACATCGAGATGCTTTTTGAGAGGGACGAGCTAGAGAATTTAGAGCGCCCGGAGAAGAGGTACATCTCACCCAACAGACTTAAACATTTTAGCCATTATTGCTTGGCAACTTATACGTTATTAAAATCTTGCAGACACAGAGGAGGAGACCGATCCCAATCGGCTACTCCGCATCAGAACTACAGGAACCACGGTCAGTCATATGACCGTAATCGGTCAGATAGGAGGAACGGCGGTGATAATTACCGCGGTAGTTCCAACTCCTCTGGCAGCTACAGGTGAGCCTTTAAGCTCCAAGAATACTAAGCTATCGTGTAAAACAGATCTAAAATTTATTTGTAAATTCCAACAGAGATGTTGGACAGGGGCGTGACCAAAACAACAGGGGTCAACAGGTTGCCCGACCGGCAAATTCTGGTAATTTTAAAATTTAGTCAGTCAGCCTTACTTCAGTTAAGTTATCAGAATCGTGACACGTATATATCATCATAAATCAGGTGCTCAGCAAACCAGAGCTACTTCCACCGGGTTTACTTACCCCACTTGCATCACGTGTGGGAAGAAACACTCGGGACCTTGTCGTCGTGGTTCGGGTAATTGCTACCAGTGTGGTCAGCCCGGCCATTTGAAGAGGGATTGCAAGAGCGGGGATGTTGCCGGTACCTCAGGCCAGACTCCTCAGATGTTACCTCCGCCACCACCGATACCACCAACCACCGGTCGTGTCTACACTACTACCCGTGAACAAGCAAATAAGACCACATGTACTATTACTGGCATTTTGTTTATACACGGACAGTCTGCATGCGTGCTTTTCGATACAGGCGCCACGCACTCGGTTATATCTACTTCATATGCGGTTAGAATAAACATGACCCCTACGCCACTAGACAGTGCACTTAGTATATCTACCCCCATGCGAGACTCTGTACTCATTACCCAAGTATATAAGGATCTCCCTCTTGAGTTTGATGATAAAATCCGTCCAGTCAGTGCTCTTCCTTTGGATATGTGTGAGTTCGATATTATTCTGGGTATGGATTGGTTATCGGTTCATCATGCCACCATAGATTGCCATGCTCACCAGGTTATCTTTGGTGATGTCCAGACACCAGAGTATATTCACCGAGGCTTCCTACCAGGAAAACATGTTCAGATCATTTCAGCTTTACAGGCTCGTACCTTACTATATCATGGTTGCGAGGGTTTCCTAGCTACAGTCCATGACACGACTTCTGAAACACCTTCGATTCATGATCAGCCAGTTGTGTCAGATTTTCCGGATGTTTTTCCAGAGGAACTTCCAGGTTTACCTCCCATGCGAGAGGTAGAATTTGGTATCGATCTCATTCCAGGTGCAGAACCAGTATCTAAAGCTCCTTACCGTATGGCTCCTGTAGAGCTTAAGGAACTGAAGGATCAACTTCAGGAACTTCTCGAAAGAGGTTTCATCCGTCCAAGCGTGTCACCTTGGGGCGCTCCAGTTTTGTTTGTCAAGAAGAAGGATGGTAGTATGCGTTTGTGTATTGACTACCGTGAGTTGAATAAGCTCACTATTCGTAACCGTTATCCACTTCCTCGTATTGACGATTTATTCGACCAACTTCAGGGTGCTAAGCACTTCTCAAAAATCGATCTACGGTCAGGTTACCATCAGTTGCGTGTAAAAGAACAGGATATATCCAAAACTGCTTTTCGCACGAGGTACGGTCATTACGAGTTTGTTGTCATGCCATTCGGTCTCACGAATGCGCCCGCAGTATTTATGGACTTAATGAACAGAGTCTTCCACGAATTTTTAGACAAGTTTGTGATCGTATTCATCGATGATATCCTTATTTTCTCCAAATCCAAAGAGGAACATGAGAATCATCTCCGTACAGTTTTGCAGATTCTCAGACAAGAAAAGCTATACGCTAAATTTTCGAAGTGCGAATTTTGGCTGAATACAGTGGCGTTTCTAGGTCATATTGTGTCTGCGGACGGAATCACCATGGATCCTGCAAAGGTGGAGGCTATCACCAAATGGCCAAGACCGACGTCTGTCACAGAGATACGTAGTTTTCTTGGGTTGGCAGGTTACTACCGCAGGTTTGTGGAAAACTTCTCACGCTTAGCGTTACCATTGACCCAACTTATGCGAAAAGGCGAGAAGTTTATATGGACCGAGGAGAGAGAAAAGAGTTTCGAGGAACTCAAGCATCGATTGATCTCAGCACCGATACTTACTCTCCCATCCGGTACAGGTGGTTATCAGATATACAACGACGCATCGGGAAAAGGCTTAGGCTGTGTTCTTATGCAGCATGGGAAAGTCATCGCTTATGCTTCGCGTCAACTAAAGCCGTATGAGAAAAATTATCCTACTCATGATCTAGAGCTCGCAGCAGTCGTCTTCGCCCTTAAAATCTGGAGGCATTATTTATACGGTGAGTCGTGTGATATCTTCACCGATCACAAAAGTCTCAAGTATATATTTACACAGCGAGAGCTGAACATGAGACAGCGGCGATGGTTAGAACTGCTGAAAGACTATGACACTAATATCCAGTATCACCCAGGAAAAGCAAATGTAGTAGCAGATGCCCTTAGCAGGAAGTCAGGTATGATAAATGGCATCAAAATTCAGGAAGAAATTATTCGGGATTTGGAACGGTATGATATTGAGCTCTTAGTACGCGGACAGAGGGGATACTGGGCTAGTTTGAGGGTAGAACCAGATTTACTCTCCAGGATTAAAGACGCCCAAAAGGATGATGGTGAGATCTGGGCGATCATCCAGAACATTGACCGTCAGACCGAATTTCGCATCGATGACGACGGTATTGTATGGCAGGGTACCAAACTCTGCGTTCCAGAAGATCCTGCTCTCAGAGAAGCCTTAATGACTGAGGCTCACAGCTCCCCGTTCTCTATCCACCCGGGTTCCACAAAAATGTACCATGATCTTAAGCAGCATTTCTGGTGGAGCGGCATGAAGCAGGATGTCGCAACATTTGTGTCTAAATGTCTGACCTGCCAGCAGGTTAAGATAGAACATCAGCGTACCAGCGGGTTACTTCAGCCATTAGAAATTCCAATGTGGAAATGGGACAAGATTTCTATGGACTTTGTTACCGGTTTACCACAGACTCAGCGGCGACATGATGCAATCTGGGTCATTGTCGACCGTTTGACCAAGTCAGCACATTTCATTCCTATTCGTAAAGATTTCGCAGTCAGTAAATTGGCGAAACTATTCACCGAGGAGATTGTACGGTTACATGGTACACCCTCCGAAATTATATCAGATAGAGATCCACGGTTTACTTCTCATTTCTGGAGAGGCTTGCATAAGGCTTGGGGAACTAGGCTCAAGCTCAGCACAGCTTTCCATCCACAGACGGACGGTCAGTCAGAGCGTACTATCCAGACCTTGGAGGACATGCTACGCGCCTGTGCATTAGAATGGACAGGACACTGGGATGACTATATTTGCTTGGTCGAGTTTGCCTACAACAACAGTTGGCATGCTAGTATCAAGCGTGCTCCATTCGAGATGCTTTACGGCAGGAAATGTCGTGCTCCTATTTGTTGGGATCAGGTTGGAGAACGCTTGATTGAGGGACCAGAATTGATAGAAATGACCAATGAAAAGGTCGCCATCGCTAGGGCAAAACTGCAAGAAGCGCGTACTCGCCAGAAGAGTTACGCCGACAGACATCGCAGAGATCTATCATTTCAGACGGGAGATCGCGTGTTCCTCAAGGTATCACCCGCACGCGGTGTCAGACGTTTCGGCCTCAAAGGCAAACTTAGCCCTCGCTACATCGGACCATTTGAAATCCTAGAACGCGTCGGGGAAGTATCGTATCGGTTGGCGCTGCCGCCTCAGCTTTCACACGTCCACAACGTGTTTCATGTATCACTACTCAGGGGGTACAACTATCATGAACTTCACAAAGTAAATTATCCACTCGACCAGATTCGGGAGGATTTATCCTATATTGAGGAACCCGAAGCAGTTTTAGATCGCCAGGATCGAGTTATGAGAAGGAAGACCATTCCTTTCGTCAAAATCCTGTGGAGGAACCATACCGAGCGGGAGGCCACTTGGGAAACAGAGGAGTCTATACGGACTTCTTATCCTCACTTTCAGCTTTGATTCGGGTATGTCCTTTCAGCTTTTATGTCGTTCAATTTATCAGCATTTCAGCCTTTACTTCAGTCAGCTTAAATACCTTGTAATTCGGGGACGAATTTTCTTTTAGAGGAGAAGAATTGTAAAACCCAGTACGCCGCATTTTAATTCGGGGACGAATTATTTCTTTTAGAGGGGAAGAATTGTAAAACCCGTATTTTAAATCGAGAATTTATAAATACGCGGTTTATTATTACTTTACGCGGGAAAATTGCCAGCAGCATATGTTGCGTCGCAACAGATGTGTCTTGCGCCGCAACTCTTGATCCGCAGCACCATGATCTGTAGGCCCTTCAATTGCGCCGCAACTCACGTGTCTTGCGCCGCAACTCATGATCCGCAGCACTATGATCCGTAGCCCCTTCATCTGTTGCGCCGCAACGCATGTGTCTTGCGCCGCAACTCGTGAACTGGGCCAAGCCCGTGTGAAGGAAATAAAACAGACGGGAGAGTATCTTTTTTTCTTTTCTATGCCGACACAAAACACACAGATAAGAAACCCTAAAATCAAAACAAGCAGCCGCATATCTTTTCTTTGTGCTCTCTCCTTCCCTGCCGCGACCCAAACCAAGAAACAAGAAGATTGATAGTGTGTTTAATCCAGAAATCAAGAAAGACGAGGGTTGCTATCTAAAAACCCTAAACGATTTGTAAGCTTGCATAAACCCTAATTCGTTCTATTTAGTCCTTTTAATCCGATTCATTTGAGTTTTAAACATGTTTTATGAATATTATGATCTGGGCTGTATGTCGGGGTGTTGTTATGTTGTTTGGCACACAAACCGAGAGTCAAAGACTCTCGGTGATTGACTGCACAACCAGCCGCAAATCATTAGGGTTTGGTTTGGGGTTTACACTAACGGGGTGTTTGGCAGTGGGTTTTAAACAGGAAATAGGGCTGTTTGGCTACAGGGGTAACGGGCTGTTTGGCAACCGGTTTAAAACAGTTAAGAGTGCGTTTGGGACTGTTAAATCTCATTTCTTTTTATGAGTTTACTTGAAATAAACGTTTTAAAATGCATTTAGTAAGTTAAATATAAACTGGTTTTATAAAAATATAAAAAGGGTATATTGTGGGAAAACGAATTAAACAAATTAAGAACGTGCTTATATTAGCGAAATATTTATTATGAAATTAATTACCGGCAGATATACATTGTACGTAACCATTAGTATAACGTTAATACATTAAAATAAATTATTTTAATGGTCGGATATAGCCGTAATTATACGTATAGAATATCTGAAATAAATATAAGAAACCAATAAGACCAGAAAAATTGTTAACGGATACCAGTTAACTTACTCGCGTCTTGTAATTATGTAGCACGCGTGAAGCCCGAGTAGTATTCGTTCAGTCTTCCTTTCAGTCGGTACTGGACTAGAGGTACGGATTTCCCGTCCTTTCAGTAAGGATTTTCCTTCTATGCATGATTAGGATTCCCCGTCTTCCGCCAAATGTTTTCCCCAGTATATGTTTAATTTATCAGTAATCATGTTAATAACTAAATGGAATTGCCTGAGCGTTATATACAAGCACGACCAGTTCATGTACTAGTTACGGAGGTACCGTAACCACGACACTAGAGGCACCGGTGTCGTGACTCACATGCAGGAGAGTGATATCCTGCATCGTCCCACTCATGTTCAGTTGGCCATTTTTATATGTATGTTTTAGTGGGGCGTATGGATGCATCCTAGGCTTATATGTGTTACAAGTTATCAGGGTGAATGTGGTGTGTGCTCTACATCCTTCACATTGGAGCTGATCCCTCCACCCAGCACAGTTATTTAGAGGTCACCCCTCTACAGCATGACGAGGTCACCCCTCCAGTTATTCATGCACGGTTGTTACAGCACGTGACCTATATAAGCTCTGGCAAATAAAATACAGTAAATGCATGTTTTCAGAATTTAAAAGTTATATTTCAGTATCAGTTTTATGAACCAGGTTTTACAGATTTTATGCAAGGTTATACCACATGTTACATATCAGTCTTATAGCTTCATTATTGACTTCTATTGCATTATCTTTCTGTACATTCTTATCATGCTATATCCGTTCACTGAGCGTTATGCTCAGCCGTAGTTCCTTTCATGTTTCCAAACGGCAGGTACACAGGGACGATCTTAGGACTTCTAAGAGAGTACGTGCATTTGGATGGGAGCTATCCAGACTCCTTTATTTTTATGCACACATTACGTTACTTTACTTTGGTTGTTTGGACACTGTTTCGTCCTTTTTCCTTTCCGTATTTAATCTTTATATTTTGGGCTTGTTGGACTACCGATGTTTGATTCCGGTATTTCCGTTTGGTCAGTTAATGTTTAATACATTGCCTTGCATGCTTTGATGACACGCCATAAATACACGTAACGGTCCATTTATCCAAGTGGGGTGTTACAAAAACACACACTCGCACACATACATAAACACACAAAATTATCATTAAAAATCGCATCACAAACATAAAGAGGCTTTCGTCATTTAACCCACGAATAAATTGACGCATCACGAGGTAGTATGAGTTGTATCTTACGTTAGAGCATCTACATTGCTCCAAGTCTTTCATGACTTGGAACATTTATTGCATTTAATGGATACTCATTTATACTTGAAGACTTGTATGAAAAACTTGGGGGTTTCCAAGCTTTTCTAAAAAGCTATTGAAAAAGCTTTGCATGCAATGCTAAAAACCATGTCAAAAGACTTTTTAAAATAACAAAAAGCTATTGCCAACTTGAGGCATTGTGGATGCCCTTAATTGCTACCTTTTAGTGTGTCACTTGGGACTAACATAAAAGGTGTGCCATGGTACCCATTACCCAATCCTCTTAGTAGCAAGTTGGGATGAGAAAGAATAAATGGAAAAAATCGAAACTGAACCAAAATAATTGAATCAAACTGAAAGTCAAATGTTTTTTCTTTTCCTTTTTAAATAACTGAACTGCTGATTCAATTTTGATTTTGTCATAAAACCGAACCATAAAAACCGAACTGAATCTATTTCATTATTCAATAATACCAATGATGGGCGACTATTAGGCTGGTTTATGTAGCCACTAATCCTTTTTCATAGTTTTTCATTATAATATTAATGTAATATTGTTAACTTGAAATAGAGAATAAGAAGGCATATAATGACCAGTCACATTCTTCATACATATATTTTAGGCTTAGTGGAGTGGAGATGAGTTTTCATCGTGAGTAGCTAACTCCATACAACTCGCGGGCGTGATTTGTTATAGAAACGATGGTAAATTCACCTTCCGTGATTCATGGCTTAGAACCAAATTAGGCTTATATTTGTTTTTTATGTGTAAACTGTGATAAAGATGATGGCTTAGTTTTTTTAAGAAGGTAATTGAGGTTAATGGTATAAGACATGTCAGGTTTTTTAGTGATATTGGGGTAAAATGGTATTGAAATAGGGTCCTTTTGTATTATTAGACGAGTATCCGCGCATAGCGGCGAAAATTGTCTAGCAACTAATAATTAACGATATACGATATTAAAAAATAAATCGTAAAAAGATCAACTGTAATTGCAAATGAGTATAACATGCGATAATTAAATACTAAATAATACATCAAATATACATGTATCAAACGACCTATGAAACTGAAAGTCATTAGTTTTCAGGTTTTTAGTTTTGACAAAACTTCATCGAAAAATAATTGATTTTTGACAAATTATATATTTAGCGCTAGATAATCTTTTTTAATACTATTTTTATGATAGCATAGTTGCATTCTTACATTGGATTCTAATAATGTGAATATGTGTGACCCGATAATATTATTTTAAAATTGTACTAATAAATAAAGAAACGTCGTAATTTAACTCGGAGTTCTGCGTCTAGCCGCATAGTGTGACCCTCATGATCATGAGATAGATTCGTCAAAAAAATTAAGCAGGTCAATTTAAAAAAAAAATAATGCACATTTAAAATAGTTGGTACAAAATTCTGTTATCTATAATAACTATGTCTACTTTAGTAGTTTATATTATTTTTTTAATTTTGGAAAAAATATTTCTTTTTAATTTACAAGTTTACTTTTATATATAAAATAAACTTTTTAGTTTCAAAATTAAGATGTAAGTCCAATAGAGTTTGGAGACAAAGGAAGCATTTTGAATTAATTTATGTATATTTGAACGCAATTCTTACATTTTAAATTGTTGTCATGAAAAGTATTGTATGATTTTGATTATGTTATCACTGAATAGAGTGAAATAGAAGAATGCTTGTCTCATAGAGCATGTTTAAAAAGTCTGGGGAAAGAATAGCAAGATGGTATCAATGCTTTTTAATTTATGTTTATTAATTCATGTATATTTGGCATTTTATTCAAATCATTACAAGATATAACACAAATCTATATTGTATTGATGGTTGACTCCTTCAGTATATCAATTTAATTGAGAATAATAACATTCCCCTCATTTCAAACCCTCAAAACAAACAAGCCCTTAGTTTGCATTTTGAATGTTAACAAATACATTGTTGACATGTAAATGGCAAAGATACATAACTCATATCTGATATCTTTGGATTAAATGCAATACAATGATGGTTGATTGATTTAGGCTAACAAAGTTGATTTAGTGATAATGTATCAACACATAATAATAATTATAATAGCACCAAATATTATCCAAAAATATCATCTCACATGTCTATCCCAAATTTACAAAGTATCACACAAACGTGGAATTAAAAAAATTCCTTACATAAATTATTATATTAGTAAAAATCCATTACAGGGTTGGGGCTAGAATACTACGAAATATTTAGTTTTTATCACAAGAAAATTATATTTTTAATATATCTTCATGTTTACTAATGAGCCACTTATAGAGTATAAAATAAAGATCAAAAGGGTGCTTAGATGAGAGTCAAATAGATTATACAAATAATAAAGAAGGCTAATACTTCTTTTGACAGTCTTTTGAATGGGAGTATGCAGCGACAAAATGAACCTAATAAACACAAAAGTAACTAATGAGCTAGGTATACACATGACCATAAACTGTTTAGTCGGAGAAAACAATCCACTTTTCTAAAAAAAATTCATATGAAAATAGAAAAACAAAAAACTTGTTTAGTTGCATTTTTTTCAATATTTTTCAAAAAATAGAAAATGTTCATCATCCACTTTTACATAAAAAAATAGAAAACTCTATTTTACACTTTTCTATTTTTTTCCCTTCCACCTAAACACTTTTTCAGTTTTTGAAAAAAAAACATTTAAACAAGTTTTCAAAATTTTCAACTCTTCTCTAGAAAAGAAAATTCTTTCTTTCTCTAGAAAATTAGAAACAGAAAATTATGAAAAGTTTTCTACAAATAAACATGCGCTAACACTTTATGTACGTATCCTAGCTAAACGGGTAATACCAGGAATTTCCATGTATAAAATTTGTTGATCCCAAACTTAGATCGATTTAGCTTTGTGTTATCGAGATTAAATCAAGTATAACACGTAGAGAAACTTTGTGTATTCGACAATCTAAGTATTATGCGGAAACTAATACTCAGAACGAAGAACAAATAGAATATATGAATACCAAACTTTCACTTTGATTAATAATAACAATGAAAGATTACAATGAAAGTGTTATGAGATATGTGGAAGAGATGTGTGAAAAAGATGTGTCTTATGTCTAACCCTAAGACCTCCTTTTATAGGTTTAAGGAGCCTTGTACAAAAAGCTAAGATAAACTATTTTAGGAAGAGACATAAGATAAACATAACTTATTGACTAAATCTTTTTAAACATTAAGAATATACTAGGCGAATACCCGCGCATAGCGGCGGAATGCCTAGCGGCAGATGGTTAACGAAATGACTTATTTTATAGCAAATGTTTCTTGAAACCGAAAGTGAATTTGCTAAATATAATTAGAAACATTCACAACATTCGATGAATTCTTAACATGTAGGAAACGCATATCCAGGTCAAACTCGAGACGGGATAATTAACTGATAGGTAAAAGTTACATGTAACACTTACCATAATACAACTTCTATTTTGAACGTTACATTTAACACTTATAATATCACATATCGTTAATCATATGCCGTTATAAATTTCCGCCGCCGTTATAGAGTATCATCAATTAACTGATAGGTAAAAGTCAAAAGTTAAAATTGTAGTAACTACTAACTCATAGTTAAAAGTTAAGGAAGGTTGATTAATTCAATATATGTAAGTAATTTTCATATTGACATTAAGTTGATCCATAATTTACGCCAATATGTTCTTATATAATCCAATTGATACAACAAATTTAACAATTAACAGTTAGGACACCGATTTAAAATCATCAACTGGGAAGCTTTTGGTTCGAACCTTACGGATCTTGAACCTAAGTTGGTTTCGGTCCCTATTGACATTTTCGATATCCGTCCAAAACACTTCTATTTTCACCTTAACACCACCTATGCTTCCGAGGTTGTTTTGAGAGATCACACCCGTGATTGGAGAGTTACAGTCGCTGCTTAGGTTAACCGAAAACTGACCACTATTATGATCCAAAGTGTACCCAGGAGCACCCTTTGGAAGAACGCCAATTGGAAGATTTTAACTCTTTAGAACTTCATAGGCTGACGGCTCACTACTTCCGTCGATCGGCATAAATAATATACAGAAATAGAACGAAAGAAAAACCATTCCCGTCGTCCCCATTTCGGTTTTGTTGAATGACATTTTGTTCTCAAGTACTATATTATATTAGTGTTTTTTGCAAAGTATCTTTTAAATTGTGCTTAAAGATGTAATTTACACGTCTGTCTCACTTGATATCAATTCACATGTTTAAAACAATTATACAATTTGTCTTATTGTTTAAACTTAAAGCATGATCATCCGTGTTCTTTCAACAATAATTGACGATTACTTAAAATTTATAGTTTACTTATGGATGTAAGTGAGACAATAAGTTTATGGATTAATATTGTACGCAATATTAACTTTTTTAATTAATGGTATTTTAGTAAAAAAAACATTGATCAATTCTTACCATAATACAAGGTGAAAATAAGTGTTACATGGCTTACATATCATCAGTGCTTTGTTCTTATCATAATACAACTTCAGTAAACTATTTTGTACCCACTGATTAAACTAACCACACATATAGGGAAACCATAACTATCATGTTGCGCATTTTTGCTAACAGGAACCTAGAAATGTAAAGAGAGTGTGGTCTGAAAAAAATAGTAGCAAGATCTTATATATTATAGTTTTATGTAAGCCAAAAAGAATGTGTTTGGTGCAAATTATAATTATTACAAAATCATCTAAAAAGTTGATTCTATATGTATTTTTATCATATACCCATTTTGAGTTCAATTTGCATGGGCTTCCATTATAGTTCCTTATTCCTACTGTATTTAGATTCCAATAAAAGAGCCAAAATAGGCATATAAAATCATGAAAAAGTCCTAGGGGTTTAATATCACAAAATGTAACATTGTAGCAGGTTAAAATGAACACTCAGGTTAAAATGAATACTCACAACTAAAATGAATACATCAGGTTAAAATGTAACACTGCAGCAGGTTTAATATCACAAAATGTAACATTGCAGCAGGTTAAAATAGGCATATAAAATTATGATATGTAACAATTAATATATGAATTAAAAAGGTAAATGGTATATCTATTAGGTTACCTCAACGTTATTATCAACATGGTTAGGATTGAATATAGGATCAACTTTCATAGGAGCAAAAGCTACAAGGATTTCTGAGTCGATCTAACCAGGAAGACAATATATATTAGAATGCTTCATCAAACGAATATATTAGAAAAGGCTCAACAAATTGTGTTTGATGTAAACCTCATTTTGACCGGAAGTGGTACAAACTACGTGGCCAACAGGTTGACCATCATTTGCATCTGCATGATTTGGTGGGCTATGCGCATGTGTTTTCATTGTATATTGCGGGAAATCTTTATGTTAATGCTAAAGTACTCATATACCCGGGTAAAGCTTTTTTCCGGTTTTTTATTATGTTGATGATTGATGATGAGGATGCAGTGTTTCAATTTATACTATACACGATTAGTAGTAGGGTTGATCGTGTATTACAGGTCATTTAAAAAATGTGTATTATAAATGGAATGTATTTTCATAACATATTTCTTTAGTTAGAATATAGTTATCCTCTAATAGCGTGTTTTCTTTCAAGACCACACATAAATAGAAAATCATAATGATATGCGTGATTGTTATATTAAATTGTTGTGAATATATTTGTCATTAGCTCAAAATTCAGTTTTAGGGGGACCTCGCTAAGTTATTTTGCTAAGCTAAACACATAGCCCTAAACACATAGCCCTAACCAGATTGAAAGAAGTACACCACATAGCAACTTTACACCCTACAATCCCAATTTTCCACCAAATCAAGGTGAAAAAATCAAATTGATTGATTGAGGTTTAATATTTCCACACGGTTTGGTTAAATATTTACTATAATTAGAATTTGAGATGTTTTAATTTTCCTAAAATTGGCATATCGGTGTTATTGTTTACTATAATTAGAATTTGTTATATTGATTGTTTTCAACATATTTAAACCACGGTTGTAATTATTATATTGATTTGTCAACCACGGCTTTCAAGTACCCATTTTTCTTTAAGTTTCCTAAATTGTTGATTTTTCAACTTTCAACTTTAAAGTTTCAAGTTTTCAACATTTGGGATAAACCCTTTATAGGGTATATAGATTCTGAATTCTTATCTTCATATTTTCTCCACCAGCTTGAAGAATTCATCATTGGCAGATTTAGTCCTTGTCTTTGTCTTGAGATTCTTCTTGTCAACGCCTTGATAATTCTTATCAGCGTCTCATCTGTCAGCGCCCTGTTTACTCTTGTCAGCGTCCAAGTTCCTCTTGTCAGCGTCTAGGGACTTGGTTAATTTTATTCCCAACAATCCTCCCCTAAACTTGATATCTACTCTAGTAATCAAGTTTCTGAATAAAATAAAACATACAGAGAGGATTCTTACAAACATACTTATCCCTGAATTTGAGTAATAATAAATCTCGAAAAGTCAATCACTCAAATCACTTGTATAGTCAGCCTTCACTTGGTCTTAATCATCTTCAACACCTGTAGATTCTTTGGAGCTTTCTTTATTACTTTTGTCACTCAAATTCGATTGCTCCTCCCCTTTTTAAGACTCCTCTCCAAGATCAATATACAAGGACAGAACTAAGAACATCCTCCTTGCATCAGCTTCCAAAACAACAAGTCTATCAGTTCAAAACAATGATCCTTGACAATTTGTACCATTTCTGTATTATGCTTTTACAAGCTAATACAGATTTTCGTCAATTACATTAATGTCAAAGGTTTCATACTGTCCTCATCAACATTCGGGAAATGAATCCTCAATGTTGATTCATAGGACATGGGGATGGACTTACTGATGATAAGACTGACTTGACCTGCATTTATGCTAGTGCCAATAGTCTCAGCCATCTCCATAACACTATACACCCTTGTGAAAGTGATCTCTGCTGCTACTAGATATCAATCACTAGGAAAAACATCTCAATGATCATTAGGCTTCTAGATATCCAAAAATTTGAAAAATGTAAGGGTGATGAAATGTTTTGGGTCTATAAATCAGTTTAGAAATGACACCAACTGAGATGAAATAGCATAAAATAGACTTGAGAATGTAGAAAACTTTAGTTAGAACATAGACAAAGGTAATAATCCTAAGGAAATTAACTAGACTCTAATAAGCAAGAGTGACAAACACTGTTCATGCATACTCTCATGCAAAAGCATGATAGACACACATGAACTCTAGAGTCCTTTGTTCACAAATGCCCCAAAGAGAAAGTTAAATCCTATAAAACCTTTGCAACTCCCCAAGTAACCCAAAAATAATAACTACCCCAAGTCACCCATACGACCACACCCAATTCTAGGTCAAAAGTCTTGGCAGCATGCATGCAAAATAAATTACGTGCATGCTACAGTGCCTCGAGGTTTAGAAATTCCAACAATTTCATAAGGAAAGAGCCTTCATTATTTCTAACCCCCACTCACCTGTGGACACAATCTAGAATTGTGCAAGAGTGCTCTAAGAGTACCCAAAAACCTAAAGGTTTACCTCCCCTTAACAGAAGTATACAAATCATTATATGTGAAGAAGCAAAATTTTATCTCAAGATAGGAATGTAAACACTCTAACCATCATAAATAAATTTTGCAACTTTGTATCCATCCAAATGTAGCTCCATTTTCCTGCATAGTTAGACAAAAACCACAAAAACACACCAACAGAGGCTACCCTATCCCACAACAATGGGTAGAGATAACATGTTAGTGGATACAAATAATATTAGTGGAAAGACCAACAATGCATGTTCCTTGAGCATCCACTATCCCAATATCCTTGATCATTAACCTGCTTTTGGATAGGCTGCTCAAAAAGAAAACAAATTAGTTTTCTTTGGAGATCCAAGCCTTGTCAGACTTGGATCTGTCTAGTTGTTCAACTAGAGTGATCTTATTCTTTGCCACAAATCCCTGTTCATCCCTTTGTGACCTAAACACCCAATTTGTTCCAATGAGTCTAGTAATTACCTTCTCAAGATATTTAAGTCTATTGCAACTCATTGAAATACCATTAAAATTAGAGTTTTTCTCTTGTTTAGGTTTCCAAGTTAAGTAGGATGATGCTTTAGACCCTTGACCCTTATTAACCAAGTATCTTTGTTTATATGGTCTAAAATAAGGTCTCATACCAAACTTGGAGCTGTCAGCGCTACATTTGTGCCTGTCAGCATTGAATTTGTTCCTGTCACCGCTGAATTTTTCCTTGTCAGCGCTGAATTTGTTCCTATCAGCGCTGAATTTTTCCTTGTCAGCGCTGAATTTGTTCCTATCAGCGCCCAAATTAGGGTTTGCTATAGGAACATACTGTCTGTTTGACCAAGTGTTGGTCTTTTGAAAGGGCCTTTGTCCATGGGTGTTAGATGCCTTAGAGAAGAAAGGAGCTGGTCTAGTAGCCTGTGGTCTAGTGTGGACAAAAGGTCTATGGTTGACATTGGATGACCTATTGTCAGCGAATGAATTGTATTCACTCTAACAATTATTTGCCAAATGTGAGAAGCTCCTACATGAGTAACAAGCCTTTTTGGACACAAACTTAGGCTTAGACTGATAAAACCCTGTCCCATTACAATTTCTTGGCTTTGGGGTGACCTAGGTTTCCTATACATTTCAGCATATTTAACACTAGGTTGTTTCTTAATTGGGGAGCCAAGATTAACAGCTTTTCCAGTGATGGGATTGGTCACAGTGATAGGTGTAGATACTACTGGACTCTCAATGGGTGTAGGCACATATGGACTCTCACTAAGCATCCCACCCTTAACAAACAAAGTGGGGTTATCCTTCTTCCATTCTTCTAGGTCAGTAACCTTTTGTTGATATTCCTCAACTGGGGAAAGAACTCTAGGTGGAGGAATAAATTCCTCTTCTTGGAGTTCTGGAATACCAGTCCAAGAGAGATCCTTTCTATGGACACCATAGAAGTCCCCAGCAGGTGGTGGAACGGCAACATATTCTTTCAACCCAATCCCAAACATATCCTTAGAATCCCTTTGTTTATTAACACATTCTCCTAGGGTTTGTGTGGCCTTATCAAATCTCTGAATTTTAAGACTCACATTGTCTTTATTCTTATTAGCCTCATCTAGCTATTAAATCAACATTAACCCTATTCACGATATCGTTAATATCATTACTTTGATTTAACTCATGTTTTAAGATATTTATTTTATCTTTTAAATCAAACTCCATTTTCTTATACTCAGAAACAGTCTTTTCAGTTTGAACAAGTGCCACTTGATAATTAGATAACGTGCATCTTACGTCTGAAAGATCTGATTTTAATTTTAAAATCTCTTTATTAAGTTTTTCAGTATTTATCCTACAAGAAGAGTCATCACATACCTCATTATCAGATGACGAAGATGAGTTGGAACTTGAAGTAGACTTCGCCTTGACTGAAAACATCATCAGATTCTTTTTCACCTTCTTCCTTAGCCTGGTTCACCTCACGATATTGGATCTCGTTCTTCAAATCAAAGTTTCTCAACAAGCTCTGATACCACTTGTTGATCCCAAACTTAGATCGATTTAGCTTTGTGTTATCGAGATTAAATCAAGTATAACACGTAGAGAAACTTTGTGTATTCGACAATCTAAGTATTATGCGGAAACTAATACTCAGAACGAAGAACAAATAGAATATATGAATACCAAACTTTCACGTTGATTAATAATAACAATGAAAGATTACAATGAAAGTGTTATGAGATATGTGGAAGAGATGTGTGAAAAAGATGTGTCTTATGTCTAACCCTAAGGCCTCCTTTTATAGGTTTAAGGAGCCTTGTACAAAAAGCTAAGATAAACTATTTTAGGAAGAGACATAAGATAAACATAACTTATTGACTAAATCTTTTTAAACATTAAGAATATATTCTGAATTCTTATCTTCATATTTTGTCCACCAGCTTGAAGAATTCATCATTGGCAGATTTAGTCCTTGTCTTTGTCTTGAGATTCTTCTTGTCAACGCCTTGATAATTCTTATCAGCGTCTCATCTGTCAGCGCCCTGTTTACTCTTGTCAGCGTCCAAGTTCCTCTTGTCAGCGTCTAGGGACTTGGTTAATTTTATTCCCAACAAAATTGTTTCGTTATTCCAAGTCTTTTCGAATTGATTATTGGTAGAAAGTGCGACTTAATTGTTCTCGGTAGAAAATAAAATGGTTTGTTTGATTATCTATTTTTAAACTAAAAGCAAATAAGAAAATTGTCGTTGAGTAAAATTAAAGCTTTAAAAATTAAACTAAGAATAAAAGCTTGCAATCTTTGGAAATTAAAACGTAAACGATTAAAAAGATAAAAACTTTGTAAAACTTAAAAATTGAAACTATCGGAATGTAACAAGTCCTTTCTATCGGAATGAACTGAAACTGAAACCATCGGAATAATCGAATGCAAAGCTATCGGAATGTTGCTGTCTGAATACCCATCGGAATGTAACCAAGTTAATTCTGTCGCAATGTATATCTATCGGAATGACCAGATCGGAATACAAGAGATCAGTTCTATCGGAATGTGTCTGTCGCAATACCCTTCTATCGGAATAATGAGCAAGCTATCGGAATGTTGTTAACAAAATTTTGGCAGAGTTTCGACTTAAAATGACCTTAAAATCCGTCGGAATATGCGATCGCAATGAGCGATCGCAATCCCAGATCAGAATAAGGGGGGAAAAGCGAAGTGATCGCAAAGTAAAACCCTTAAGGGTTATTGCGATACAAACAACCTCCTGTCGGAATGTGTAAATCCTTCGGATTGCGATGGAACATGAAGTAATCCGAGAATGAAAATAAGCCAAAGTTCAATAAGCACTATCCATAAGCTCACGTGACCAAAACTGAACCGACTCAAATAGCATAAATTTGAAAGCTTTTTAAGATACGAAATTCATAAACTTGATAGAAGAAACTTTAAAAAGACTAAACCTTTTAAGTAATCCGAAAAGCAATAAGCTAAATATATGACATCAGCCAATAAGCACAACTAGCTTATAGCTTATACCGTACAAAAGCTTAGGAAGGAATAAAAAGATTAACTTTTTAATCACTAAAACATCACGACCAAACACGAATTAAGAACAATTCAGATCAAAATCAAAGTAAAACCAAGAAATGTAGAAAGAGATTAAAGAACAAAAAACTTAACCTGAACTTGATTAATGAAATCCAAACACAAGGATGATTAAAAGCTTAAACTTGAAAGATAAAAAAATAAAAGATGAAACTTAGTGAGAGAAAGTTTAAAACTTTCTCTCTCTAAAAACTAGAAAGGAAAAATGAAAAATGAAAACTAGCTAACCACCCTCCTAATGTGTTTAGGAGGGTATTTATAGGCAATGGGGGAGTGCATGTGTTGCTTCCTCTTTCTTTCTTCTCGGCTAGACTCGATTTAAATCCTTTGTCTTTCTCGACGTCGTCTCGGGATTTGAACTCGTCTTATAATTTTCTTCTATAATTTAGACTTGAGTTCTTCGACTTCATTAAACTTCCGTCTTTAGACTTTTTCTTCGATAAATCTTCAGAATAGGCCTTGGACATCCGTTCTTTTTGCACTCTCGATCTTTTGACTTCGTCTTTTCTCGTTTTCTTCGATAAAAGCCCGTGAAAGCCCGTGTTTTCTTCCTTTTTCATCTTTTGGTCCTAAAACACAATAAAAACACAAACCACGCATAATTCCGACTTTTACGGCATAAAATACACGTTTTGGTCTTGTTATTATTGGAAATAAGTGGTAAAAGGATAAGTGTTTTCACACTTATTAAATCCCCTACACTTGACCTTTGTAATGCCCTCATGCAATGCATTAATTTTAAAGCACGGTTTACATTTTCTCTAATAAATAACCCACCTTGGCCTTTATTAAATACTAAACTTTAAGGAAAATAAAGAGATAGAAACAAGTAAAGAAATCAAAGACTTACATTGGGTTTTGGCTGCCATGAATGTTTATCATCCTCAAGTTTCACGTTCCCCATACCAAGCTTAAAAACGAGATCATTGTTATTATAAGTTAGCAAACTAACACGAACTCATGTGGGCCAATTATTTACTTAAACTCCCTTATTCCTAGGTGTATCTCTTATATTTTATTGATGTCTTGAATGACCACGAGGATGCATTGTTTGACTTATTTCGATAGTTATTTAGGCCGAAAATAAAGTGGACGATTTAATCAATAGTTAGCTAAAGGACAAAATCTTTTAAAACTGCTTCTCGGGACCTCATAAAGTTCATATCTTGGCATAACTCGCTTCACGATTTGAGACCTTTCTCGGACCGATATTTGGCAGCGACTTCATACTTCGAATCTTAAGAGACGTTCTTAAAATTATGGTCTACTCTTCATAATAGGAATTTCTTCACTTGAAGTTTTTTTGGGAAACTTCATACTTGGACCACGACTTCTTCATTTTTCTCCAATCTTTATTTGGGATTTTGATTTACAACGATCCGCCTCCTTTTAGGACTTGGATCTATTTATCCTCATACCTTGCTAGGGTCTTTTCGGATAGACTTCTCCATGATCTTTAGGGGAGTATTTGCTTTTCGTCGTGTGTCTCGATCCTTCATATTGATTTTTGATAAATGATTCTTCACATCACTTTTGGATATTTAGCAACAAAATGTAGCCCTCATGCCTTGTTAGGGACTTTTCGGACTCGCCAATCTTCGTATTCCGCTTCAATAAGTTATGCCTTGGCTATGAACTCTAATTAATACCGAACAACTTTTAAACGATCTTGTGCTAGAAGCTAAGTAACTTTTCAAATCATACAACCTTATTTATTGCAATTAAATTTATTAGCAAGCGATGGGAGAAAAAGCTCATAATTAACTCACATAAATTTATGAAAGAATACCAAACTTATAATTGACTCTATCATCTCTCGTTCTCCACAATTTAAAATCTCAAGGAATGAGACTCGTGGATGCTTAGCCAATTAAACCAAAGTTTTGGGTTTTCAAGTCATCTATAAGATCTTGCAAATTCTTAGACTCTTTCAAGTTTAGAATTCGCATTTTAAAGTTCCCTTGATAAACGACTTTCTAGGATCAATTATAGGAACTTGCGAAAAGTTCTTGTTCTTAACCCGTGAGAGTTAAGACTTTCGCGTTTTAAAGTTCCCTATATAAAAGCCTAGCAAAACTTGACTTAAACACGTTAAGGATACTAGCTAGAGTAAACTTGGATAAGTAAACTCGGGTTTAGTCAAAATATTCACGACTGAAAAAATTTAAAACCACTTTATTAAACTTTTATTTAAGCAAGGAAAGTAAATAACGATAACAAAGGAGAATACTACTATACTAGTAGGCCAAAATAGATTAAAAATTTTGAAAAAATATCGAAAAATCAAATTTTCCGGTTAAAATGAGGTCAAATTCATGGAAAAGACCACTTACTTCGATAGAAGTCCCCCTACACTTGATATAAACATTGTCCTCAATATTTTAGCATGTGGAAGTAAACTCCCCTACACTTATGACATTGTGCAAGTTGTTTAAATCTTGCTAAGGAAAGGACAACTAAAGTGATTTCAATGTGAACATATAAGATATGAAATATTTGAATCACGACAGTTTAGGATAGAACCGGGAAAACAGGAACACGGGATCACGGTTCGTCAAAAGTCATCGAGAATGGATTTTAGAAGCTTTAATCCTTGCACAGAATAAGAAACAAGACAACAAACACATACGGGGCTCCCCCTACACTTATTATGAAAACGGTAAAGGATAGATCACGGGTTGCCTCCCGAGAAGCGCTTGTGTTTGTTAACCAAGTCACAAGCCTGACTCGACCCAGAACTTAATTCAAGGGAAACGTGGTGAGGGATGGAATCATCTCATGAGAGATGTCCTCACCAAAGTACAATTCACGCGCTGGCCATTCACCTTAAAATTGGGCCCATTTGGCTAAGAAAGCTCAATGGTGCCATATGGGAAGACTTTGGCGATGGTGAATGGACCAGACCAGCGGCTCTTCAACTTGCCCGAGAAGATCTTCAACCGAGAGTTAAAAAGTAAGACTTGATCACCAACGTGGAATTCTCGGTTCTTAATCCTTGTATCATGGATGATCTTGGTCTTCTCCTTGTAGATCAACGAGTTCTCATAAGTTTCATTTCTTAATTCATTTAGCTCATTGAGTTGAATCTTCCAAAGATCACCGGCTTTGTTGATGTCGAAGTTAGCCCAGTATGCCTTATGTTCAAGCTCGATAGGGAGGTGGCATGCTTTCCCGTACACAAGACGATAAGGTGTACAACCAATCGGAGTCTTATATGCGGTACGGAAAGCCCACAAAGCATCATCTAACTTATCGGCCCACGAGGCACGATGCTCTCCCACAGTACGCTCCAGAATTCGCTTCAATCCACGGTTGGAAATCTCGGCTTGTCCATTGGTTTGGGGATGATAGGCGGTGGAAAGATGGTGATTGACACCATACTTAGCCATGACTCGTGCAAATTGATCATTGCAAAAATGAGTCCCTCGGTCACTGATGATAGCACGAGGAACACCGAATCGAGCGAAAAGTTGCTTAAGAAAGTTCACAAACACCCTCACATCGTTCGTAGGGAGAGCCTTGGCTTCAACCCATTTGGATACGTAGTCAACGGCTACGCGGATGTACTTGTTCCCTTTAGATGATGGAAATGGCCCCATACGTCAAATATTTCACATTCTTGTATGAAATTTTGAGGCATCTCATCTTTATGTGTGATCTTTCCTTGTCTTTGGCAAGCATCACAACGTTTAACCATTTCATGAGCGTCATGATAAATGGTGGGCCAATAAAATCCAGAGTCGAATACTTTCTTCGTAGTGTAATTGGGACGAAAGTGACCACCGGTGGGTCCTTTATGGCAAGCATCAAGGATTTGTAGAGCTGTCGGCCCATCAACACATCGACGAATGACAAGATCCGCACATTGTTTAAAAAGGTAAGGGTCGTCCCAGAAATAATGTTCAATGTCTTTAAAGAACTTTTTCTTTTGTTGGGGCGTTAACCCTTCCTTGAGAACGCCACCCGCTAAGTAGTTTGCAATGTACGCAAACCACGGGGTGTCATCAAGATTGGAATTGATAGACATTAAGGTCTCAAGGGGAAAAGAGTCACTGATCTCTTGGTTCGGATGATCCCCTTGATAAGGATCCTCAAGTCTACTTAGATGATCCGCGGCTAGGTTTTCGGCTCCCTTCTTATCACGAATTTCAATTTTAAATTCTTGAAGGAGCAAAACCCAACGAAGAAGTCTTGGTTTAGAATCTTGCTTAGTCAACAAGTACTTCAACGCGGAATGGTCGGTATAGACAATTATGGTGGAAAGGACAAGATAGGGGCGTAATTTTTCAAAGGCATACACTACAGCTAAAAGCTCTTTTTCGGTAGTGGTATAATGCAATTGAGCCCCTGTCATTGTCTTGCTAGCATAATGGATTGGTTGGAAGTGTTTGTTCACTCTTTGGCCTAAAACCGCTCCAATAGCAAAGTCGCTAGCATCACACATCAATTCAAAAGGTAGCTCCCAATTAGGGGTAACCAAGACCGGTGCCTTAGTTAGCTTATCCTGAAGAAGGTTGAAGGATTCAAGACACTCTTTGGAAAAGATGAAAGGAGTATCTTTTTCCAAGAGGTGGGTCATCGGGCGAGCGATTTTAGAAAAATCTTGAATGAATCGACGATAGAAGCCCGCATAACCAAGGAAACTTCTCACACCCTTCACGGTTGAAGGTGGAGGTAATTTGGCTATGACATCCACTTTAGCACGGTCCACTCTAAGACCGGCTTTAGAGATTTTATGTCCAAGTACAATGCCTTCTTTTACCATGAAATGACATTTTTCCCAATTTAGAACAAGGCGAGTGTCTTCACACCGCTTAAGCATGCGTTCTAAATTGGCAAGGAAATTAGAGAAAGAATCACCATAGAACGAGAAATCATCCATGAAGACTTCCATAGTTTCTTCAACCATGTCATGGAAGATAGCCATCATACACCTTTGGAATGTCCCAGGAGCATTGCATAAGCCGAAAGGCATTCTTTTGTAAGCAAATGTTCCATAAGGACAAGTGAATGTGGTTTTCTCTTGGTCTTTGGGATCGATGGGAATTTGAAAATACCCGGAGAAACCGTCTAAGAAGCAGTAATAGTCATTACCCGCTAGACGTTCAAGCATTTGGTCCATAAAAGGAATGGGAAAATGATCCTTTCTCGTAGCATCATTGAGTTTGCGATAGTCTATACAAACTCTCTACCCTGTAACGAGACGAGTAGGAATCAACTCGTTGTTTTCATTGGGCACAATGGTGATTCCGCCTTTCTTAGGCACACAATGGGATGGGACTAACCCATGGTGAATCCGAGATAGGATAGATCATGCCCGCATCAAGAAGTTTGATAACCTCTTTTTTGATAACGTCATGGATCTTGGGATTCACCCTTCTTTGGCTTTGAATAGTGGGTCTAAAGTCGTCCTCCGTGAGAATTCTATGTGTGCAAAAGTGAGGATCAGTTCCACGAATATCGGAGATTTTCCATGCAATCGCTTTCTTATGATTCTTCAGCACGGCGATAAGTCGGGATTTTTCTTCTTCTTTCAAGTCCTTTGTGATGATGACGGGTGACTTCTTGTTGTCTTCAAGGAAAACGTACTCGAGATGAGACAGTAGGTCCTTAAGCTCTAAATCCGGAGGATTTTCGATGCAAGACGTTTTCAAATTCGGTTCATCGATAGAAATATCCTTAGGAGATGGTGGAGAAATATGGTTCTCATTGAGAAGTTTCTCAATGGTACGAATGTCTTCATCCCAATTGGTGGGAGAATCGTCATATTTTAAATCCACATCCCCCAAAGTTGCTTCAAAATTTTTGAAAATGAAATCACTTTCTCCAAATGGAGTTAGTGAAGGAGCAATAGAGGAAACGGTTTCAACAATGGGTAGAGAAGAAGATCCACTTTTACAAGCGTCTTTGAAATGTTCTTCACAAGCCTCATCAAGAACGTCAATGAAATTAACGCTCTCGTTGTCAGAGGGTTGCTTAGAAAGTTTACCCATGTTGAAGACGATTTTATCGTCACCAACTCTCATAATTAATTCTCCCACGGCTACATCAATGAGAGTGCGACCGGTCCTCAGGAATGGACGTCCAACGATTAATGGAACACGGGGATCCATCTCGTAGTCAACGACAACAAAATCCGCCGGAAAGGTGAATTTGTCGACACCAACGAAGACATCTTCGGCTATCCCCACTGGATAAGCAACCGTACGGTTAGCTAATTCCAAAGTTATTCATGTGGGGACTAGCTCGAGTAGAGACAATTGTTCCCAAACGCTTAAAGGCATTAAGTTTATACTAGCACCTAGATCGGCTAGGGCCATACAATTCTCTACCCCGGGGAAGTTACAAGGAATCAAGAAACGACCCGGATCACCAAGTTTGGTTGGTAATTTCCTTAAGAGCACTGCGGAGCAATTCTCATTAAGTTGGGTCTGAGCAATATCGAGGAGTTTCTCCTTATCACTGAGAAGATCTTTAAACATTTTAGCATATTTGGGCATGTGAGCGAGAGCCTCAGCAAAGGAGATATTAAAATTCAGTTGTTTAAACATTTTGAGAAAGTTAGAAACCTGAATATCATCCTTGTTCTTCAATTTCTCTTTCCTCAACCTTGAAGGATAAGGTATATTGGGTTGAGATGAAGGCTTTGGTATGGAATTCTCACTCACATCCTTGGGTGGTGGAGGGGTGGAAGTAGAAGGTGGAGGAATTGGAGAAGTAGAAGTTGGAGGTGTTGGAGAAATAGAAGGTGGAGGAATCGGAGAAGGAGACTCGTTTTCCTTTGTCACAATCACCGGTGTAGGTGTAGGAAGCTCGGGTTCCTTTAAACCTTTTGAACTGCGAGTGGTGATTGCTTTCATCTCCCCTCTTGGATTAGCAACGGTGTTACTCGGAAGAGAACCCGAACCAGAGGTTTGATTACTTGGGAAGAAACTCGCCATCATGTTCCTTAAGTCATTCGTTTGACTTGCCAAAGTGTTTCGCATATCAGCTCGAAGATCATTTCCTTGTTTCACCATATCTACTTTCATGTTGTCCATTTGCCGCTGAAGATTTTACACTATTGCATCATTAGTCCTCATGTAAGTTTCAACCTCGTGATTAAAAACAGTGGGTTGGTTGAGAGGAGGAGCATGGTAGGCAGGTGGTTGATAAGCGGGTTGTTGGTAAACTTGGTTGTTTCTTTGAGGTGGATATGGGGTTCTTTGGGTTTGATATTGATTTGGAGCACGAGGTTGGTTTTGATTGTTGCGATTGAGGTTGTTTGGGTTTTGTGGAGGAAAACCAGGTGGTGAAAGAAAGTTGTTTGAGCGATAGCTGAGCAAATTGTGGTCACCTTGAGGACGTGCTTGATAGCCTCCCGTAGCAAAGTTACCGTTGGCGGCATACACATTTTCCGGATTTTCTTGAGTCGAAGGACAATCGGTGTATGAGTGGGATCCCCCGCATATTTCACATGATTGAGTCAAAGCATTGGCTTGCGCGGTGATTTGTTTGGCATTGTTGGCGGTTTGGAGAGCAAGCGATTCCACAAGCGAAGTAAGCTTATAAATTCTCTTGTCGCTCTCATTAGTGCTAGCACTAGCCACATTAGTCCGAACACTCTTGGTTTGCACTCTAGATTTGTTCTTAATAATATCCCAAGCAACATTAGAAGACTTAACCAAAATATTACCCCCCGGCACTATTTAGTGAATCTTGGTCATTCATGCTTAAACCATTGTAAAAATTATTGATTTGATGTACTTTTGTAAAACCATGTTGTGGACACTTCCTTAAAAGTTTCTTAAAACGGTCCCACGATTCACTAAATTTCTCACCGTACTTTTGTTCAAAGGTAATTATTTCATTCCGCAAAGCGGTAGTACGTGAGGGTGGGAAAAAGTAGTTAATGAATTTAGTCTCTAAATCCGTCCACGAAAGAATACTTTGTGGCGGTTCCTTATCAAGCCAATTCCGGGGTTGTCCCTCTAAGGAGAAAGGAAAAAGTTGCAAGCGAATCACATCTTGTGATACCCCATTATACTTAACCGTATTAGTGAGTTGAAGAAACCTTTTAATATGGTCATGAGGATCATCAACGGAACGCCTCAAGAAAGGTTGAGCAGAGACCATTTGTATAAAGCCGGATTTGAGCTCAAAGTTGTTGGCTCCAATCTCGGGTATGACAATTGCATCGGTGTTGCCCTCTACGTGCGATTGCAAAAGCTCGATCATTGCTTGATTGTCCATGGTGACAATAGGTGGAGTAATGACTTCGGCTTGAGCTACTTTCTTCTTACGAGCACGAGTACGCATGCACACCTAAAAAAGGAAAATAGACAATAAATATTTTTGGTTTTTTATGTTTTTCTATTTTTTTTTGTATTTTTGAAAATTTTATATTTTTTAGGATTTTTAAAAATTTTAATGCAAGAAAAATAACGTTCAAAAGTGAACGGATACCAAAATCCAACGCGTCTCTCACTAAATACCGTTAATCTTAACGAAAAGAGCCGGCAGCGGCGCCATTTAGTACCAGGAATTTCCAAGTATAAAATTGTTTCGTTATTCCAAGTCTTTTCGAATTGATTATTGGTAGAAAGTGCGACTCAATTGTTCTCGGTGGAAAATAAAATGGTTTGTTTGATTATCTATTTTTAAACTAAAAGCAAATAAGAAAATTATCGTTGAGTAAAATTAAAGCTTTAAAAATTAAACTAAGAATAAAAGCTTGCAATCTTTGGAAATTAAAACGTAAACGATTAAAAACTTAAAAACTTTGTAAAACTTAAAAATTGAAACTATCGGAATGTAACAAGTCCTTTCTATCGGAATGAACTAAAATTGAAACCATCGGAATAATCGAATGCAAAGCTATCGGAATGTTGCTGTCTGAATACCCATCGGAATGTAACCAAGTTAATTCTGTCGCAATGTATATCTATCGGAATGACCAGATCGGAATACAAGAGATCAATTCTATCGGAATGTGTTTGTCGCAATACCCTTCTATCGGAATAATGAGCAAGCTATCGGAATGTTGTTAACAAAATTTTGGCAGAGTTTCGACTTAAAATGACCTTAAAATCCGTCGGAATATGCGATCGCAATGAGCGATCGCAATCCCAGATCGGAATAAGGGGGAAAAGCCTAGTGATCGCAAAGTAAAACCCTTAAGGGTTATTGCGATACAAACAACCTCCTGTCGGAATGTGTAAATCATTTGGATTGCGATGGAACATGAAGTAATCCGAGAATGAAAATAAGCCAAAGTTCAATAAGCACTATCAATAAGCTCACGTGACCAAAACTGAACCGACTCAAATAGCATAAATTTGAAAGCTTTTTAAGATACGAAATTCATAAACTTGATAGAAGAAACTTTAAAAAGACTAAACCTTTTAAGTAATCCGAAAAGCAATAAACTAAATATATGACATCAGCCAATAAGCACAACTAGCTTATAGCTTATACCGTACAAAAGCTTAGGAAGGAATAAAAAGATTAACTTTTTAATCACTAAAACATCAAGACCAAACACGAATTAAGAACAATTCGGATCAAAATCAAAGTAAAACTAAGAAATGTAGAAAGAGATTAAAGAACAAAAAACTTAACTTGAACTTGATTAATGAAATCCAAACACAAGGATGATTAAAAGCTTAAATTTGAAAGATAAAAAAATAAAAGATGAAACTTAGTGAGAGAAAGTTTAAAACTTTCTCTCTCTAAAAACTAGAAAGGAAAAATGAAAAATGAAAACTAGCTAACCACCCTCCTAATGTGTTTAGGAGGGTATTTATAGGCAATGGGGGAGTGCATGCGTTGCCTCCTCTTTCTTTCTTCTCGGCCCGACTCGATTTAAATCCTTTGTCTTTGTCGACGTCGTCTCGGGATTTGAACTCGTCTTATAATTTTCTTCTATAATTTAGACTTGAGTTCTTCGACTTCATTAAACTTCCGTCTTTAGACTTTTTCTTCGATAAATCTTCAAAATAGGCCTTGGATATCCGTTCTTTTTGCACTCTCGATCTTTTGACTTCGTCTTTTCTCGTTTTCTTCGATAAAAGCCCGTGAAAGCCCGTGTTTTCTTCTTTTTTCATCTTTTGGTCCTAAAACACAATAAAAACACAAACCACGCACAATTCCAACTTTTACGACATAAAATACACGTTTTGGTCTTGTTATTATTTGAAATAAGTGGTAAAAGGATAAGTGTTTTCACACTTATTAACGGGTGAGCCGATTGGGGAATTTTTTTTCCCGGTTAATTGTTTTCCCTTCCAAATATACGTAAATAAGTTTTGGGTTAAGTATGTGGTACCCATTAAAATTGACTCTGTAAACTCGAACACAGAGCACTCTTTAGGCTCAATCTCAAAGCTCATAAAACGACCTCATTGTCATTTTCATGTCAAATTAAATCAAAGACCATTCAAATTTTCAATTTCATGAAAAAAGCATTGTTGTTCGTATATTTGGTCTAAAAACACCAACACAATGAAAACCATTAACGGCCAACAACTACAAATAATCTTAGATCGAGAAACCCCCAAACCACAAATAGCCAACATATCCAACACCTTCGAAACCATCAATAACCTTATCATGGCATTTGTTTGACGAACCAAAAAATCTAACTTAAGCATCAAATAAAGGATTTAGTTATTAGCAATTAAGTGAGCAACACAACAAATTAGCTGCATCTGATAAGGCAGGACAAAAAATCGAAACCAACAACAAAGCAACCTACCAAACTACCTAGCTCATCATAACAACCAAGAGTGTTTGATTAAGGTGGCGACAGTTTCAATGACAACAAAGAAGAGGTTTATGGTGTGATGGTCGTCTAGTTTAGAGAGAAAGAAAAAAAAAATAGAGCAGTGATGAGTAATTATTTAGGGCTTATGCTGGTTTATATAGATTGCCAGAAGTGTAAAATATCCTTGACATATATATGTCCATATGTTTCAGTTTTATTCTTTAAAGTGCCAGCCTTGAATATATCAAAATTGGTTAATTGACATTGCATTTTAGTGATAAAACCATTTCCATGAATATATAGTTCCATTGTCAAAATTCCATTTCAACCGAGAGAGGTTTTTCAACATTATATTAAACTAGACGATTACCCGCGTATAGTGGCAGAATTACCTAGCGACATATAATTAACGATATGCTAATTGATCCTATGATCGAACCGGTAATCCGGTGACTCGGTTGAGTTGAACAGCTGGTCGAACCCATTCCCTGTGACTTGTCCGAGTTGACCCGTTGGTCGAACCCGTGACCCAGTGACTCTACCTGATTGTCCTGGTGGTCGGACCGTGACTCTGTGACTCGACCGGGATGACCCGGTGGCTGAATTTATGACCCGATGACTCAATCAGATTGACCTAGTGGTTCAACCCATGACCATGTATTAAATGTTTGACATCATAATTATCGCATTCTACTCTATATAAGGAGTTTAAGTTTTTCACTATTTTCTTATTTATCACTTTTTTCACTTTTAAGAATCATGTGTAAATGATTTATATATTAGTATATATAGAAGATATTTCAACATTTCCATGTATACTACATTTAAAAAATGCCTTAAATAGTTTCAATTTATTTCGGTGCATACTAGTTCTATATATGAAATTATTGAAAAATTTAAAATTTTTAACTTTTGATATGAACTCTTTATAAGATAAAATAGATAGATATAGATAATTCTCTATTAAATTTTTAGTCAATAATCTTGGTCCTAAAATTCAAAATAAATTCGGTCTATTAAATTTTGATATATCTTATAAATTTTAATTTACTAATAAAAATTTTTAATTTAGCACGAGTAACGTTTTTATTAATTTTGTATGTTTACGTTTTTAGTTTACGAAAAATAATCAAAAAACAAGGCATGAGATGACGGTAAGTTTTTCACCACCACTATGGTTGAACTTGAAAGGTGAGTAGCGTGAATGAAAAGAGAAAGTTGAGATGAAACTGAAATAGAGATGAGTTTATTACCACCGTCTCTTTTAACTTTACATGAAAAAGTTTTAAAAATATTTTGAAGCATATCAGCTTTTCTTGTGCATCTTCGTACAATCAGGGTGATATCTATTGTATCTTTCTCAAATACTGGCTGAAAGTTCTAAAAAAATTAGCTAGTTAAGATGACAAACAAAAATATTTTACCTTGATATAACCAATTATATTATAAGAAGATTTGAAAAAATCGAATGTTAGACCTTGATTATTGGACGTTAATAATCTTCTTTATGATGTCAATATCTTTAAGTAAGAAAAAGTATAAATGGTTTGAGAAATCAAAAACCGAAAAACTGAACCTGAAGAATAGATGGAAACCGAGAAACTGAACTAAGATAGATCGAACAGCTTCAATTACGGTTATGCAAAAAACCAAACATTCGGTTTCGATTTGTATTTTGGTTTTGGCAAAAAACCGATTCAAATCAAACAATGCACACTCCTAGTAGCAAGTGTTATAGAAATAAGTTTAGGCTTATCGAATGATATAAGTCACTACGTCTTACGTACAATTCTTAAATCTCACTAAAGTTATATTCCTGCTTTACAAAACCAAATTAAATAACATCAAATCTAATTCCATGTAACTTATTAGAAGCATTTTATTTTGTTTGGATTGAGAATTTGAGATACGAGCTTTAGTTTTAAGTTGGGTTTTATATACGAAACTATTACTTGTGATTTTATAGCCCAATGCATAGCTAGATCAAGTCGTATCATAAACAGTCATTTTATTGCCCAATTTGTAAAAACACATGTTTAGGTGGAAGACTAATGTTTTATATAGTAAAGCAAAATGTGCAAAATGTAAAGTGAGAATTTCATGTTCTAAAAATTAATCTTTTCTCAATTAAGTAATAATTATTTTATTAAAATTAATTTTTTCTCAATGTGCTTAATATATTTCTCGCATCATTAGAGCATTAACAATACAATAAGTTATGAATAACTTCTTGCATCTAATACATATCATTTCATATTGAATGCATTAAATGAGTTTATCAATTATGATGAGTAACTTTTTGCAAAAGCTTGATGAGATTGTTTTGGCAAGAGTTTTTTTAAAACTTTATAGAGCTGTTAGTTTTTTTGTTAAAAAATAATCTAATAGCTCTGTTTGACACAACAGTTTTTAAGAGCTGTTAGCTTTTTATTTTAAACAAATAACTCTTAAATAAAAAGCTGATTCATACAGCTTTTAAATTTTGAAGAACTGTTAGAGATGTAAATTACTTATATAACCTCCAACCATATTATAATTTATTTAAATTTGTCCTTTTAAGTCATTTTACATCTTAATTTTACAGTCAACAGCTAATATATTAAACATATTTATTAAAATTAACAGCTTTTTAGTAAACGGCTTACAACTTACAGTTAACAGCTTATAGCTTACAGCTTACAGTTAACAGCTTACAGCTATTTTTGCCAAACATAGCCTAAGTATTTTATGAAAAGCTTTTGGAAAAGCTCATATCATAATTCAAAAAGTTTTTTCAAAGACTTGACAAAATGATAAAAAGCTTTTCATGGTTTATGCACTGTAGGTGTTTGGACGTTAGTGTGTATGGTCTAGAAAAGAGAAATGGTGAATTGTCGCTGAGGTGGTGATCGCCTGTATGTTCAACGCTATTATCAATGGTGCTGTTTGTTTATTAAGAGGGTTTCATCTAAACCATATATTTGAATTTGATGTAATATGATGTGTAAATGTTTGCATTTAAATTTAATTAAACTATTTGTTTTCTTTAAAGTCTAGTGTTGTAAATATAGAGCAGTTTCAATTTTTTCCATAACATAAACACGTTAAAATTAACAATAGAAAAATAAAATGTCATAATATAAAATATTCAAAGACATTGTATCACAATACAATCTCGTAAAAAAAATAAACAAGAAAGATGGAGCACAGTTTTTCTTGAAATCCCGTTTGATCTTGAGACAATAATACATACAACAGTATTTAACATTAATGATGCAACAAATGGTGAGTAAACAATCAGACTTGTTTAGATTTAGATTCACACATTTACATATCATATTTAAATTCAAATGTATAATTTAGATTTAGATCCCTTAATAAACGAACACCACCACGGAGAAAATGTAAACCCAGGGACGGAGCTAGGGGGGTTCCCGCGGGTGCCCGTGACCCCTATGGAATTTTTCTGTATAGTGTTAATTTGTGAAGAAAACATCGATTTTTCCTAAATTCATCTTAAATGCACCCAGACAATCAGAACGTGTTTCTACCCTTCGTTTTAATTCAATTTTTACAAGTGTTATATTACGATTAAAAAGTTTTGTGCACCCGGTCATATTTCGTCCTGGCTTCGTCTCTGTGTAAACCAATCGATGGGTTGAGGCACACTGGATGAAAGAAAACAAAGGCAGACATATATAGTCAGCTGGCACACATATCTAAAAATGTAAGAATTAATGTAAAAATTGCACTGTTAAACATTAATGCAATTAAATTCCCTGTAAGTTGCATGAATCGAAAGTTTTCCAAAAATGAAGCTAAGGGAATGGTGGTACATGTACCAAAATGGCAAGCTGGATCGTATCCTTTACGTAGTACACCTCTATATATTGTCATAAAATTCAGAAAACCTATTAAACTAACAAAGCAAATAACGATAATAATCCAATGTATAAGGGGTTCCTCTTGATCCTCCTATGGGCTGCTTCCTCCAACTGCATTTCGTCCCAGACCATTGTCGAAACGTTACCAGGTTATCCAGGTCCTCTTCCTATCAAACTAGAAACGGGGTATGCTTCTCATTCTCGATCTTTCACAGCAATTGTTTCTTGCAAGTTATATATATGTGACACTTGAATACTAGGTACATCGGAGTTGGAGAAAATGAAGCCGTGCAGCTATTTTACTTCTTTGTGGAGTCTGAAAGGAACCCGGAGGACGATCCTCTCATAATTTGGCTTGCTGGAGGACCGGGTTGTACCAATCTCCATGCCTTCTTTTTTGAAATCGGTATGTAATTAGTTCTTATCTTGAACCTAGATCAATGATAGTATAAATATATCATGACTGCATAAGTACAAGAAAACTATTCCAAGCTTTCGATCGAGTTTTATACTGTAATTGTTATGGATCAAATTATCATATTTTCAGTTTTCATAATAGGTCCATTCAAAATTAAGAAAGGGAGTTTCATAGATGGTGTCCCAGCGTTACAAATCGACCCGAATTCTTGGACAAAGGTAGGTGTATTGTATAAACTCTGTAACGCAGTTGATTGTCTGCGCTAATTATTTTCCAATCCAAACTATTATGGCGTGTTAAAGCTAGCGAATATCATATATTTGGATGCACCAACATTAACCGGATACTCGTATACAACAACTGATGAAGCTGCTTACTCCAGTGATACATTATCAGCATCCCAAACCGCTGAATTCATTAGGAAGGTTGTTGGGAAATTTTAATAAATCAATCAATATAGCACAACTTTTTACCGATGGCTTAATTAACGATTACTTTATATGCAGTTTGTTAAGGATCATCCAAGGTTCTTAAAAAATTCTTTTTACGTTACTGGAATTTCTTATTCGGGGATTGTTATACCAGTAGTTACCGAGAAGATATATGAAGGTCGGATACTTTTATTTTGCTACGTCACCATTCTTTATATACCTCGGATTGTTTATCAAGTTCCACAATGCAGGTAACGAGCAAGGTTTAGAGCCTACTGTAAACATTAAGGCAAGTACACACTATCATTATGCAAAACAAATGTACTGTAAACCGAGTCTAAACAAGTCTCTAGTACTTGAAGTATACTTTTTCAGGGATACATTGCGGCGAACCCACTGACCAATAAAACTGGAGATGTGAACGCTCGGTTTGAATTTGCTTATCAAATGGCACTTATATCTAAAAAATTATTTGAGGTAACATTAAAATTTATGTTCATACTAATTGCAAGCCTTTTTTCTTCATATTACACTTGAAAGGAAAAAAGCAAGTCACTCTTATGTTATTACAGTCAACAAGATTTGCCTGCAATGGAGAGTATGCAGAGGCAGATGATAGCAATATGCTATGCATGTCATGTATCGATGAAGTGAACAAGGTACGCATACTTGAATTCATAACTGTTTATTTAGAGAAATGCTATACCCACATAAGTTTTAGTTTTACAAAAGAAAATCGACACATCAATGATATGTTACGTGTTAAACAATGAACGAGTTATGCATTTTTGAGGTTATGTTTTTAGTCACGTCTGATAATTCTTTCTTTTTTGATGTTATAACCCGACTAGCTAATAATTTGCTATGTATGTTTATGTTTATTGTCAGCGTGTCAAAGACATCAACATATCACAAATTTTAGAGCCAATTTGTAATGTTACAACCAAGTTGAATGTAGCTGTAAATCCGATAAGAACGGAAAAAAAGAGATCAGTATGGGAAAATCCCATTATGATGCTTCAGGAACAACCTTCACTCAAGGAAACCTTCACCGAATGCCAAGTAATAGTCTCACACTCTCCCCGTTTTGTCACTCATTATAGTTCAGTCCGGATATGTACAATCTTCTGTTTGCAGGCCGACGCTTATTATGCAACCGTTTGGGCCAATGATAAAAAGGTCATGAAAGCACTTGATGTACGCAAGGTTCGTTAATACGTAATGCATGATACATTAGAAAAAAAATCTCTTTTCAACCATTACAGAAATATATAACCATTAACAATCTTATGGTTAAATTTGTGATCTTATTAACTAGGGAAGGGTGGATGAGCACTTGCTATGTAATTTGGACATGAAGTACCAGTATGGATACACTTCATTGCCATTATACGAGTTCAATGTTCTCAGCAGTGTTGTCTATCATGAACAGCTAATTAAGCGTAACTGTCGAGCCTTGATATTTAGGTATTGTCATTGCAACTTCCTTGTCCAGTTTTATTTACTGTGTCTGTAATACATACGCATGCATGTTTTGATCATCCTATGTGTAACAACGTTTCTTAAAACAGTGGAGATCACGACATGATGGTTCCACATCTAGGTACACTTAAGTGGATAGAATCTCTTGATTTGTCAATCACAGAGAGTGACTGGGACGCATGGTATTCTGATGACCAAGTTGCAGGATATAAAACGACGTATGCCCGAAATAACTATTCTCTAGTATTTGCCACTGTAAAGGTAGAACAACTTATTACAATACATAGACGCACGAACTCTTACGTACATATACATACTTTATGTACATAATTTATTTTGTTTGCAGGGGGGAGGTCACACAGTTCCAGAGTACAAGCCCAAACAATGCTTTGACATGGTAAACAGGTGGTTTGCCGATAAACCTATTTAAATCGATGGTTCAGCTATGCCCCAATGTCATGAGCTGAGTAGAAGTCACGCTTTTTCTCACGTAAAGAAGTCTAATGAGTGTTACGTTTTAATTTATTTGTCCAGTCTCTCAATTCTTGTAATCATTTTGATAGATTGATAAATGTACGAAGCTCAATAATATGGTGATATTAAGTTTTTAATGAGTCAGTTACAAGTTAAAATTTTGCTAAACATCGGCCACTCACACCAGTATTTAGCCCAAAGCCGAACGACACGACCCAACATTATAGGTCTGATTTCAATTTTACCAAACGTCATTTCTAGGGACAAATATATATGAACGTAGAATAAAATGTTATCATCATATGTTCACACTTCAATCAAGGAGCGGATGGTTACAACTAATATTAAAAAAAGAAAAGAGTTAGTAATAGACGGGATTATTAGAAGTATAAAGAGTACGTAAAAGTAAGTAAAAAAGTAAGAAGAAAATGTAAAAATTTTAATAATTTTTTTTAGAATGCAAAATAGTAAACCAAGTTGTGGGAGTTTTTTGCATACTTTTGTATTCATTGAGTTCTAGTAACCAAAAGTTACAATGACTTAAATAGTTGTTTATCGTATTAGTAAGAAAAACTTTTAATAAGTAAATGCCTTTTATCTTATACTGAAGCATGAAAACATAACACTAAGCTAGACATAAAGTACTTACATGCGTTTTAGGGACGGAAGCATGACTAAATATCGCTCAATACAAATAAAATTTTGAATTGTAATACTAGAAACATAATGAACCAGGTGTATTTAACATAAATTTAAAAGAAAATGATGTTTTTTTATTAAAATTAACACTATCGAAAAAATTCATAAAATTCCTGAGCACTTGCGAAGACCCCGATTCCATCCCTGCGCTCTAGTATATCACTATATTGACAAGCAAACTTATGTTTCTTGGGTAAAAGCTATAAAATACCATCCTACTTATTAAAATGTGTCGACTTTAAATACTTACTAATTAATCTCGTGAATTTACCATTCTACTTTCAAATTTGTTCCGAAGTCACAAATATAGAGACTTGTTATCGACATGCTGGCACGGTAATATCCACGTCATTTTTTAGTTTCGTTTCAATACGTCCACGTCTGATTTCCACTATGTATACATGGTGAGTTGGATAGTTGACTTTTTCATCAATCTTTTTCCCCAATTCAAACCACCAAAAGCACATCACTATACAATACTGAGTGACACAAGATTTTGCATCTCTCTTTGGAAGATGTTTTGATCCAAAGTTGTTTGATTTGCATCTCTTGTTACTAATAGTTACAAAAACTATATAGATTTCCACTTTTTTGCTCACCTTGGTTGTTTTGATTGGTCAATTACAGAAACTCAAGTTTCACTGGTATGCGAAGGTGAAGACCCCCATTGAGATCAAAATAACAATTTTGTACCTAATCACAATATGTGGTATTTAATCGACCTCTTTTCACTTGAACCTCTTCACATCTTTAATATGATACCCACGCAGCCTCATATCCTCTAACTTATCAAAGGAGTTGCAATACCACCCAAAAATGCCCCATCCTGGTCGTCTTCAATACACCCGTGTCGTTGTCCTCATCATATCCTTCAGTTTCTTATTCCCACGCTCCCAAAAATACCCCATACTCGTGCTCAAATCCGTCGGTCCCATATACACACAATCAACCGCCACAATCTCCTTAACCTTCTTAAACCCCTCTTGAGATTCCGCCTCTCAAATGATCAAAAGCTCATCATCAATATTACTCCAATTTGTGGCCCCATAACCCGAAGCTCTAAACACATGATAATGGGTATTTGAGTAACTTTGATGATGAGCTTATGATTATTTTTCAGGTGGAACTTGAAAAGGAGGTTAAGAATATTTTGGCGGTTGATAGTGTCGACTATGTGCACATGGGACCGACAGATTTTGCCATTTTTTAATTTTGGATGCAAAGAAATTAGGGTATATGTTTAGATCGACATGTTTATATTTTTTAAGACGTTGGAATGAACAAAGTGAAAGGGGGCGGGGGTATTTAGGTTTTGGATAATGGATATTGGGTTTGGTTGTTAGATCAGGTAAAGATAACTGGACGGGTCAAAAGGAAACTCTTAACTCCACATAGGATATAATAACTGATTTTTGATTTTTAATAATAAATTTAATGAGGTGCGTAGAAACTAGAAGGATGTGGTTGAATAGTTTCCATAATTAAGGTCTTAATTAAAAATTAAGTTGGTCCCCATATTGTCTTTTACTTGAAAACTAGTTTCATAGTTGTTAAGTCAATTTCCAAAATATTTGCTATATCTAATTATTATGATAATGCAATGCATGCATGTAAAGATAATTAAATAAAGAGTAAGGAAAGAAACAACCTAAGGAAAGACACCAAGATTTATAGTGGTTCGGTGACGAAGCTCTCTCTTCGTTCCTACTCCATTCATCCAGTACACCTTACTCGAGATTTCCACTATATCCACAAGCTCCCTTCTTGGTTGAGAAAACCTTACAACGTCTCTTACAATGATTTTCGACACTAAGCTAAATGTTGAGACCTAATCTTAGTTGAGACCAATCTACATCTCCCATCTTATTTTCTGACACGAAGCTAGATGTCGAGTCCTAATCCAAAGCTAGAACCAATCTTCATCACTCTTTACTTTCAAGTTAAGTGAAATCTCACAAGACACATACACACAGTTATATCACTTTATAGTTTAGTGAGAACTTACAGACAAGACATATTACAACACAACACACATCCAAGTTTACACATATAACTTGGTTTACACAAGAATAATCCAAGAACACATAATTATCTTGGATCTACACAATGCACAAATAAACAAAATGATGAACATGATTAGATCTAAGAAAGGATGATCTTCATCAAGGCTTCATCTTTTATCACATCACAAATGTGTGAGTAATCTTCTCTTTGGACAAGTAAAGAAAAGGATAAAGAGGATAATCATAAGTAAAAATACTTAACAACTTAAGTGATCATTTACTAATGATTGAAATTATAGAAAGAAGATAAGAAGCAGAAAACTGTCCAAAAAGGTTATTGGAAAATGGAAATATGATCAACTATTTATAATAGACAAATGCAAAGGCTATCTGGGTGTGGCTCATTAAATGGGCTGGCGGCTCAATATTGATATTGAGCCGTAGGCACCTATACTGAGCCGCAGGCTTTAGAGTCCATTCCTTTTTGTCTTGTAGTGGGGAAATGCCATATGGTAAAGTTTATACCTTAGGAGTATATTCTTATACCATTTGGAATATGCCAAATTCAAATTCAAATTTCCATTTTCTATTTTAATAAAGCATTTTCTTAAAAATTAAGTTTATTAAAATATTTTGTCATATTTGTATAAATGTGAGTTTTGAGGTTAATCACTTTCTATGATCATGAAACATGTATAATATATGTTTGTGTAAGACGTAAATGATTATTACCTTGATGATAGTGTTTGTCATATAATTCGTCTTTCGATTATTCTTGACGATAAATGTTTTTACACTTTCTCGTGATTAAAACTAAGAAAGATTAGTTATTGCAAATAATGTTTTTAGGCATCGGTTACATTAACAATCTACGCCTTTTTGATTACGACAAACCATAAACTCATTTATGTAAAACAAAAGTTTTTGAATTATTAACGAGTTTGTCACTATCATTTCTCCCCTTTTGTCAAAGCAAAAAGGTAGCACAAGTCTTTGAAGAAGAAAATAATCGACTTTGCTAGTTTGTAGACTTATAACACTCATATCACTAAATTAAGTTTAATATAATCTTATAACCTTAATTTAGTGCTATGAGTGTTTGTAGATTTGTCCTAAAATATTAGGTATTGATTCTAAGTGAAATACATAGTATAAGGGTTTCTAGGTCAATAATCCTAATGACTTTTTATCTTGGGTAATTAGTTTTTATATCATCATGTACACTTATTCTAGGGCTTATGTGTTATCTTTATGACTTTTAAGGATTCTACATTCTTAGTTTAAGGGTTTATATAGGTTGATCATATTCTAGGGATAATTAAGGGAGCTCAAGATCCTATGCTTTGATAACTTGTACATTGTGATTTACTAACTTGTAAATTAACTTTAAATAAATGTATAATCTTAATATGATACTTAGTTGAGTTTTATAATTAGTTGCAAAAGATTAGACTCTAATTCAATGTGAAATAGATTTTATATGCTAATCTTGGTTACTAGGTCTTAACTTGTAATTAGCTTTGGATTAGTGAATATTAGTATTTTATGATCAATTACATTTCCTTTATATGATAGATTATAATTAGTATATTGTTTTTTGATACTTGTACATAGATATGTAGTTATATTGCTTGAAATATTCTTTACCAAGGGTTTCTAGGTGATGATCTAGACTATTATGTACTTTTTTTATACTTAGCTTTGTATGATTCGTACTTAGTATTCTTGGATAATGTTATGCCTTTAAATGATAAATTACACCTTATTTATAATCCTTGCTTACTTATTCATAAATGTTGTATATTCATACTTCACCATTCTTGAGTTTACAACTCATAGGGATTCTAGGGTTTCTAAAGGAATATAGGCCATCATAGTTGTATTTGAGATGTTCTTATCAGCATTGAACTCATTATGTTAATTTTAGATCTTGGAATTGATATATACATTGTATTTCCAACATATAGGAATATATTGAAGTGGTAGTTCAGGTTGTGAGAAACAATTCATCTTACCAAGTCAGGCATAAAAGCACAAATTTCCAGCCAAATTTTCATATTGATATAATCATAGCATATAACACATATGTGAAATTTATGGGTTGTCATATGTATGCTAAGTTTTCGAAGTGCGAATTTTGGATCAATGTTGTGAAATTTCTAGGGTATGTCATTGATAGCAAAGGTATTCGTGTGGATCCTGCAACGATTGAAGCAGTTAAGAGTTGGACTAATCCTGCTACGCCTACGGAAATAAGACAATTCTTAGGACTTGTTGGTTATTATTGCAGATTTATTGAAGGTTTTTCAAAAATTGCTAAAGCTTTGACTGAATTGACTCAGAAGAAGAAACCGTTTGTCTAGGAATGATCAAGAAGTAGCTTTTCAATTATTGAAACGAAAGTTGTGTGAAGCACCTATCCTAGCATTACCAGAAGGTAACGATGACTTTATTGTTTACCACGATGCATCTATTCAAGGAATGAGAGCAGTGATATTTGCTCTTAAAATCTGGAGACATTACCTCTATGGTACAAAGTGTGTAGTATTTACTGATCATAAGAGTCTTCAATATATTCTTCATCCGAAAGAATTAAATATGAGACATCGACGTTGGCTAGAATTACTTGCTGATTACGATTGTGAAATTTGTTATCATCTAGGAAAAGCCAATTTAGTAGCTGATGCTTTGAGTAGAAAGGAGCGTATTAATCCGTTGCGAGTTAGATCTTTAATGAAATTTTTTTACCCGAAATTACCTACCCAAATTCTCGAAGCCCAATAAGAAGCACTTAAAGTGGCGAATGTAGAAGCTGAGAAGTTACGATGAATGGACAAAGAGTTTGAAGTTCGTCATGATGGAATTCGTTGTATTAAGAATCGTAGTTGGTTACCTGCCCATGGTAATTTACGAGATTTAATTATTCACAAATCTCACAAGTCGAAGTATTCTATACATCCTGGGTCTGACAAGATGTATCAAGATCTGAAGAAACTCTATTGGTGGCCTAATATAAAGGCAACCATATCAGTATACGTTAGTAAGTGTTTAACATGTGCAAGAGTTAAAGCAGAGTATCAAAAACAATCCGGACTGCTGATACAACCAGAAATTCCGATATGGAAATAAGAAAGAATAACAATGAATTTCGTAACTAAGTTACGTAAGATATCAAATGGACATGATGCCATCTGGGTTATTATTGACCGTCTTACTAAATCTGCGCGATTAGTTCCTATTAAAGAGACCGATAGTATGGAAACTCTTATGAGATTATACATTAAGGAAGTAATCTCTCAACATGGAGTGCTTGTATCTATCATCTCAGATCGCGACAGTCGTTTTACATCTATGTTTTGGAGATCGATGCAAAATGCCTTACGAACTCAACTGGACATGAGTACAGCATATCATCCTCAAACATATGGACAAAGTGAAAGAACAATCCAGACTCAAGAAGATATGCTTAGAGCTTGCGTAATAGATTTCGGAAAAGATGGGAGAAACATCTACCTTTAGTATAATTCTCTTATAACAATAGTTATCATGCTAGTATCAAAGCAGCGCCTTTCTAAATACTTTATGGAAGACAGTGTCGATCGCCTGTTTGTTGGGCTTAAGTTAAAGATGTTCAACTGATAGGACCAGAGATAATACGTGAGACTACTAAAAAGATTATTCAAATCCGACAAGCTGCACAAGATAGACAAAGGATTTACGCTAATACTAGAGGTAACCCTTTGGAATTTCAAGTTAGAGATCGCGTTATGTTAAAAGTATCACCTCCTCAAGGAGTTATTCGACTCAGAAAGAAAAGGAAACTGAATCCAAGGTATATTGGACCATTATCAAAAGAATTGGCCATGTGGCATATAAATTTAGAGCTTCCTGATGACCTTAGTAATATTCACAATACCTTTCACGTCTCAAATCTGAAGAAATGCTTATCCGATGAATCTCTGATCATACCGATGAAAGAACTTCAACTCGATGATAAGCTAAATTTATGGAAGAGCCTATGGAAGTCATGGATAAAGAGATCAAGAAATTGAAGCAAAGCCATATCCCAATAGTTAAAGTACGATAGAACTCGAAAAAAGGACCTGAATATACTTGGGAACGTGAAGATCACATCCGTGCTAAATATCCGCATCTATTTTCTATCCAAAATCCTACAACTAGCTAAATCTCGAGATGAGATCTAATATAAAGGATGGAGACTATAACCTCCAGTGATTTTGCTAATGTAATATCTATAAAGAGGTGAATTCACTAATAAATTTTTGCTTTATGTTATGATATATGATTGATTTATGAAATATATGCGTTCTTATAATCTCAATTTCCACTTCAACATATGCCTATATGTTGTAAACAATATGTATATATCAAGTGTGAGTTCTAAAAGTAATCATATGAATATATTATGAATAAGAACATTTCAAATATAACAAAGATTCCCTAAATCATCAAAGAGCCTTAGAAACTCTAGAAATCTCTTATAAACTAAAGTTTCAAGTAATATAACTACACAATATCTATATATGAATATCAAAGACAAATGTACAAATTATAATCTATCATTTATAAGTAATATTTTACCCTAAAATACTAAGTACAAATCATTTAAAGCTAAGTACAAGTATTTAGACCTAGTAACCTAAATTAGAACCTAAAATTCATTTCACATTTAATTGAAGTCTAATATTTTGCAACCAATTATATAAATCAACTATGTATCATATTAAGATCATACATTTATCTCAAATTAAGTTACAAATTACTAAAGCATAATGTACAAGTTATTTAAGCATAGAACTATAATTTGACCTAATTGCACCTAGGATATGATTACCCTATACAAATCACTAAACTAAGTGGCGTATAATCTTTATAAGCCATAAACATGATGTATAAGACCTATAATAAGCATACATGAGGAAATAAACACTAATTACCCAAAGTACAAGTCATTAGGCTTAATGACCTAAAAATCTCTATATTACCCACTTGGAATCAACACATAGTCTTTTAGGACAAGTCTAACAACACGTATAGCATTACATTTAGGCTATAAAATTATCTTAAGACAAGGTATAATCACCCTAATGCACAAGGTACAACATTTTAATGCATGACTTATAAATTAGGTCAAAATAGGTATTTTCCCACTTTAGACATTTTTACTTAGAATAACATATCAAACCAAGTGTAGAAACTCTTTGGATACTTAAAACACAATTTATAAGATATAAATTGAGTTTAAATCAGTATCTAAAGGAAGAATAATGACTTTAACAAGGATTGAAACCTAGATCATTAGAAACCCTAATTCAGCTAGGTTTTCTTCCCAATTTCACTTCAAACCAATATTAAACTTCAAACAAAGGATCCAAACCTTCTAATTACAATGTGTAAACCCAAATTACACCATAATATATCACTTATCACATTCCTAAGTCCCTAATTATCTTAATTACAAAGTTACAAGCCCTAGATTTTCTATCCGCCTAGGTTTTTCCCTCTAAAATGTGTTTAAACTCTTTCCCTACTATTTTCAAACTTAGAATAAGATTATTTAGATATTTTAAGATATTTTTAAGTAGGTGAATCACCTACTTGTGTACAAAAACCCTTTGTTCCTATCTATTGTTGTCGTGACACCCTTTAAACCATAAACCATGGATAGTTTCAACTATAGCTTGTATGAATCATTATTAGCCTTCATGTATAACCACTCTAAGTCCCTAACACGTTTCTAAGCTATACCTAAGAATCCTAGACCTAAAATGACTATAAATAGTGGCGAAATGGCCATAACTTCATCCCAACTTTCTTACCTCAATACCCATTCATTCTGATATTTAACTTCTATCAAGGTTATTAGTAATCCTTGAGATCATAAACCAAGTTAAGAAGTAGCCATTGAAGTTCTTGAAGCTTTAGAGGCAAAATAAGTTCATTAGGAGCCCTAAAAGTTACTTTGGATACAACTAGGTAATCACTATGTTAAATAAGCTTTAATCTTGTTATAATACTCTTTTTAGACTTGTTATAATGTTAATAATATGTTAATATAATAATTGAATCAATAAATAAGCATGTTTGAGTTTCCTAAATCAAGCGTTAACCCAAAACCCTAGTTTTATAATTTCAATGAAATAATGAGTTAAAATCCATTTCAAAGGCTATAGATCTAAAAAATTAATGTTATTATGATTATAAATGGTTTATAAACTTTGTTTTAAGTTCCTAGATCATTTACTAAAGGTTTTCATTTGTTATGTAATTTTAAACATGTATAAGGACTAAAACTGTCATTTTTGAAACTTATAAACTTGAGGGGTTAAAAGTGCCATTTTATCAAATTTAAAACTATAAGGACAAATTTTGTAAAGTTTGAAACCCTAAGGTTAATATTTGAAGGTTGAAAATGTAGATATTAAAACTATATACTTTAAGGGTTAAAAGTGTAAATACATCACACTTATAACTTTATGGGCTGAAAATGTAAATATTTCAAAATTATAAACTTTAGGGATTGTTGGGAATAAAATGAGCCAAGTCACTCAGATACTGACAAGAGTAAATTGGACGCTGACAAGAAGAAATCAAGCGCTGACAGATCAAGCATTGACAAGAGGTATCCAAGCGCTGACAAGAAGAAGTCCAACCACTGATAGGAAAACTTAGTCAACACGTTTGTTATTTGAAGAAAAGATATACTCAATATTGTATTTTCTATATTTATATTTTCCTAGAATAGTTGATAGGTTATCCATTGTACACGACTCCTTATGTTATAAAAGGAGGTCGTAGGGTTTGTAGTTATGTATACATTATTCAGTATTCGACTTTCATTGTAAGCAAGTTTGATTATCAATCAAAGTGAAAGTTTGGTTAATTGTTCTACTTGTTCTTTATTCTAAGTGTTAAATTCCGCATAACACTTGGATTTTTCATACAACAACAAAGTTCCTCTACGTGTTAAACTTGATTCAATCTCGTTAACACAAAGCTAATTGATCTAAGTTTGGGATCAACAAGTGGTATCAGAGCTTGTTGAGGAACTTTGATCTAGAAGAACAGTAAACCCTAAAAACACCAAAACCCTAAAACCAGAAAAGATGTCTGCTACATAATCTTCTTCCTCATCAAACCACAACCTAAAAATCCCCATGCTCGACCATGAAAACTTTGAACAATGGAAGTTCAATTTTGAACAATACCTTCAAATTCATGATCATACTCTCGGGAAATTACTGAATATGGAAATTAATTTGATAAAGCAGCTAAGATTGCTGCTGCTATTGCAGCAAGGACTACCAATGGTTCTACTGCTGAAGAGCGTAGAGAAAGACCTGAGGATGGAAGAGCTATCTCAACTACTGATATAGCCAAAAGAAGGGATGACATGAAGACCTTAAGCATTCTCAAACTCTCCCTGGGTCCAAACAATCAGCATAAGTATAGAAGCTTTGAGTCTGCCAAAGAACTTTGGGCAGCTCTTCAAGTCAACTATGGTGGTAATGATGATACTACCAAAGAAAAGAAGAAGCAACTCTTGCATGAATATGCTATATTTAAAGCTCTTCCCAATGAGAAGCTAAGTGAGGTAAGAAGCAGGCTTCTAGATATCACTAGCAAGTTGACCTTTATGGGAACAGAATATGATGATGAGGACATCATTACTACTTTCCTTAAGAGTCTTGGTGAGGCATGGAAAATTGAAGCTAGGTCTATAATTGCTACCAATGCCCATAGGAGTTTTACTTTTGATGACGTCTACAATAAGCTAAAGATTGTAGATAATGAAATCTTATTGGATCATGGAAGCAAGTCGACATCTGGAAACATGGCTTTCATCTCACATAGTGAAGCTCAAATCAATGAGAGAGAGTCATATGTGCATCCTGTTACTGGATCACCTTATGTCAGTGGTGGATCAACCTTTGTCAGCGCCTCACATTCAGACGCTGACACATATAATGTTGACTCATCAAGGCTTAAACCTGCTGGTATTGATCTGGATACAGTATGTGCATGCATTGTTGCATTGCCCAATGGTTCCTTGATTACATATGAGGATCTTGAGCAAACCAGTGATGAAAATTTGGAAGAGATGGATATTAAATGGAATATGGCACTTGCAAGCATAAGGGCCAACAGATGGAATAGGAGATTTAGAAAGAAGATGACCTTAAATGCTAAATACACTGCTGGATTTGATAAATCAAAGGTTGAGTGTTACAACTGCCATAAGATGGGTCACTTTATGAGGGAATGCAGATCTCCAAGGAGATCTGATGCTGGAAAGGCTTCAAGCCAAGTCGTCAAGGTTGAAGAGACAAAGGCTATGGTTGCCATGGAAGACATTGATGGTGTTGGATGGGACTGGAGCTTTTTGGCAAAGGATGTGGAAGAGAATGAGGCTTTGGGTGCAAAGAAGGAAGAAGAAGAGCATGTTCACTTTGCTCTTATGGCACATTCCTCGTCTTCATCTGATAATGAGGTATATGATGATGCTTACTGTAGTAAAGGCTGTCGTTTAAACACTGAAAAGCTTAACAAAGAAATCTTACAGTTAAAATCAGATGTTTTTGATGAAAAATACAGGCTATCAAATTATCAAATGGCACTTGTTCAAACTGAAAAGACTGAAGAGGAATATAAGAAAATGGAATTTAACCTAAAAGATCAAATTAATGTTTTGTCTTATGATCTTAAAGTTAGTGTTGAACTTAGGGACATTCTGATGAAATCCAGAGAAGAAGTACAACTTAAGTTAGATGAGGCCATTAAGGATAAAGAAAATGTAGGGCTTAAAATTAATTTTTTTGATAAAGCCAGCCAAACCCTAGAAAAATGTGTTAGTGAACAAAGAAACCCTAGGGATATGTCTGGGATTGGGATGAATGAATATGTTGATGTTCCTCCACCAGCTGGGAACTTTTATGGTGTTCAGAGAAAGGATCTCTCTTGGACTGGTATTCTAGAACTCCAAGAAGAGGAATTTATTCCTCCACCTAGAGTGCTCACCCCAGTTGAGGAATATCAACAAAAGGTTACTGACCTTGAAAAATGGAAACCAGACAACCCTTTTCTCTTTGTTAAGGGTGGAATGCTTAGTGAGAGTTCATTTGAGCCTACACCCATAACTGTGACCAACCCTACCACTGGAAAACCTGTTGACCTTGGCTCATCTGTTAATAGCAAACCTAGTGTTAAGTATGCTGAAATGTATAGAAAACCTAGGTCACCACAAAGCCAAGCTAGTGTTAATGGGACAAGGTTCTTTCAATCTAGACATAAAGTTATGTCTAGAAAAGCGTGTTACACATGTGGGAGTTTTTCTCACTTGGCCTATAAATGTGTCAGTGCCTCAAAAGTCTACGCTGACAATAGGTCAACCATGGTCAAACCCACACCTTTTGTCCAACCAAGTCCACAAGTTACTAGACCAGCTCCCTTCTTTAGTAAAGGGATAAACACTCATGCACAAAGGCCTTTTCAAAAGACCAACACATGGTCTAACAGACAATGGGTTCATGTAGCAAAGCCTAATTTGGGCGCTGATAAGTACAAATTCAGTGCTGACAAGAACAAATTCAACGCTGACAGTAACAATTCCAACGCTGACAACTCTAGGTATGATGTGCAAATGCCACAATAAGCTGGTGTTGGATCTTATGTTAGAAAAAGTAATAGTAGGTACTTACAGCCTAAAGGGAAGGGGTCTAAAGCTTCATTTAGTTTGACTTGGAGACCTAAACAAGATCAAAACCCTAATTCTGATGGGATTTTTATGACTTGTAACAGATTTCATTATATTTCAAAGGTCATGACTAAACCAATTGGGGTAAACTGGATGTTCAAGCCACAAAGGGATGAACAAAGGGTTGTTATAAGGACTAAATATGTTCTTGTTGAACAACTACATGAATCTAAGTCTGCTCAGGCTTGGGTTCCCAAAGAAAACTAATTTGTTTTCTTTATGTGGAGGGCATTCAAAAGCAGGTCAATGATCATGGATATTGGGACAGTGGATGCTCTAGGCACATGACGGGGAAGGAAGATTATTTGACTAACTTTACCCCCATTAAAGATGGTGACAAAGTGTAGTTTGGAGGAGGATATGGTACAATTTATAGCAAAGGCACTCTTATCACCAACAATTTACGTTTTGAGAACGTTTTTCTGGTAAAAGAACTTGACTATAATTTGTTTAGTGTGTCACAAGTGTGTGATAACAAAAATAAGGTTCTTTTCACTGATACTGAATGCTTGGTGTTGAGTAAAGATTTTAAGATGCCTGATAAGAAGTTTATTGATTATAGAACACCTAGGCATAAGGACATTTATAATGTTAATCTTAATGGAATTAGGATGAACAAAAATTTTTCATGTCTGTATGCTAAAGCTTCAGTAGATGAAAGTAATCTACGACACAGAAGGTTAGGGCACATAAACTTTAAGAATATTAACAGACTTGTGAGACATGATTTAGTTGATGGTTTGCCTTCAAAGGCTTTCCACAATGATCACTCTTGTGTTGCATGCCTTAAAGGCAAACATCACAAAGTCTCATTTAAGTCTAAACTTGTGCATTCTAGTTCTAAACCACTTCACTTGCTACATATGGACTTATTTGGCCCAACTAATATATAAAGTTTGAATGGTAAATCTTATTGTTTTGTTATAACTGATGATTTTTCTAGATTTACTTGGACTTTATTTTTGGCCTTAAAAAGTGATACTGCCACTATTTTGATTAACTTTATTACCCAAATTGAAAAGAAGACATGGAATGAGGTTAAAATACTTAGAAGTGATAATGGTGGTGAGTTTAGAAACAAATTGTTAGATGCCTTCTGTGTTAATAAAGGGATTACTAGGCAGTTTAGCATTGCTAGAACTCCACAGCAGAATGGTGTGGCTGAAAGAAACAATAGAACACTTATAGAAGCAGCTAGGACAACGTTGGCTGATGCTAAGTTTCCCATTGCTTTTTGGGCTAAGGCTGTGAATACAACCTGCTATGTTCAGAATAGAGCATTGGTCAACAAAATCCATAATAAGACACCTTATGAGCTATTTTGGAATAGGAAACCCAACATTGGTTTTCTTAAACCCTTTGGATGTCATGTAGTGATCCTTGATACTAGTGATGCCTTAGGAAAGTTCAGTGCAAAAGGTGATGAAGGCTACTTTATGGGTTATTCTATGCAGAGCAAATGATATAGGGTTTACAATAAGAAAGAAAAACGTATTCTTGAAAAAGTACATGTTAAGTTTTTAGAAAGTAAACCTAGTGATCCTGTGAGTGGACCAAACTGGTTCTTTGATTTAGAGCCATTATCTAGAACCTTGAATTATATGCCTGTTACTAATCCAGACATTGTGAAAAAGGATTCAAATGTTGTGGAAGAACCTATTGTTGAGATTGCAGGTAAATAGGTTGACAAGGAAGAAGGATCACATGCAATCAAGTCAAACCCCATACTTGAGTATGTTACCATCCCCATATGGACTGATGGATTTGCACAAGCTTCTACTGCTGTTGAAAAGGAGGAAGTAGGGCCACAAGAAAGGCCACTTGATGAAAACATGCATGAATCTTCAAGCGCCGACAAAGCCAAATAAGACGCTGACAGGTTAAATTCAGACGTTGATAGCTCAAACGCTGACAACTGTTTGGACATTTATTCTCATCCAATACCTTTGAACAAGGCGAACCTTCCATACTTAATCAAGAGGTTCATTCAAGTGAGGATGTGAGTGGATATGAAGATGATATTGGAAACATGGAAACTGATATAGAAGATAACACACTACTTGGGAGAGGAACACTTACAACTACTGTCAAAAATCATCCTCCTTCCCTAATCATTGGTGATGTTTTGTCTCTTGTTCAAAAAAGGAGGTCTCATCAGACTTAAGGAGGTTTCATTGCCAATATCCATAAGAAGGTTGATACCCCTCTTGTACAGGCATGTTTGTTTGCTTGTTTTCTGTCACAACAGGAACCCAAGAAGATTTTTGATGCTCTCAAAGAACCAAGCTGGGTGGAAGCAATGCAGGATGATCTTCATCAGTTTTCCATTCAAGATGTATGGGAGCTAGTGGAATGTCCAAGGTATGTTAGACCTATTGGTACACGTTGGGTTCTTAGAAACAAAAAGGATGAAAGAGGACTTGTGGTCAGAAACAAGGCATGTTTAGTTGCTCAAGGCTATACACAAGAAGAGGGAATAGACTATGAAGAGGTTTTTGTACATGTTGTAAGGATTGAAGCAATAAGGATTTTCCTAGCCTATGCTTCTTGCATGGGTTTCACAGTTTATCAGATGGATGTGAAGAGTGCTTTTCTATATGGCACAATTGAAGAGGAGGTTTATGTAATGCAACCTCCTAGTTTTGAAGATCTAGAGCATCCAGACAAAGTGTATAGAGTCAAGAAAGCAATGTATGGACTTCATCAAGCCCCAAGAGAATGGTATGGTACATTGTTCACCTATCTGGTGGAAAATGGATTTAAGATGGGCACCATAGACCAGACCTTATTTTCCAAGAAGATTGGTAAGGATTTTCTGCTTGTTCAGGTCTATGTGGATGATATTATCTTTGGTTCATCAAATACAAAGATGAGTGAAGATTTTTCCAAGCTCATGACAGACAAATTTAAGATGAGTGCAATGGGAGAGATGAACTTCTTTCTAGGTTTACAAGTCCAACAGAAAGAAGATGGTATCTTTATCTCTCAAGACAGGTATGTAGCAAAAATATTGAAGAAGTTTGGTTTTTCTCCACATGAAAAACGGCTAGCACACCCATGGATAGGGAACACCCTTGGGGAAAGACTGGAGATGGAAAAGAAGTAGATGTCAGGCATTATAGATCAATGATTGGGTCATTGATGTATCTTCCAGCTTCTAGACCTGACATCATGTTTCATGTGTGTGCATGTGCACGCCATCAGGTGACTCCCAAAGAGTGTCATCTTCATGCTGTCAAAAAGATTTTTAGATACCTTAGGTGCTATCCCACCTTGGGATTATGGTATCCAAAGGATTCTCCGTTGAAGCTTATTGGCTATTCAGACAGTGACTATGGAGGTGATAAGTTTGATAGGAAATCCACAACTGGTGGATGCCAATTTCTTGGGAGCAGATTGATATCTTGGCAATGCAAGAAACAAACAGTGGTGGCCAACTCTACAACTGAAGCAGAATATGTTGCAGCAGCTGCTTGTTGTGGACAAGTTCTATGAATACAAACCCAGCTGTTGGATTATGGGTCTAATTTTATGCATACCAAGATATTTGTAGATAATAACCGTACATTGTGCATTATTAAGAATCTTGTACATCACTCTAAAACAAAACAAATAGAAATTAGACATTATTTTATAAGAGATTGTTTTGAAAAAGGTTTAATACATCCAGATAGGGTAGACACAGAATAAAATGTGGCTGATCTTTTAACTAAACCTTTTGATGTTGGGAGGTTCCAGTACTTGGTAACAAGTATTGGAATGATCAATCTCACCTAAATGTGTTTTTAAAGTCATTGTATAGTTTCTACATGATGTGTACTGTTATTAGTCTTTGTACAAGATTAGGTTTTCCACTTTATTTTCTAACGTTGACAAAGGTTATTTTAACACTGATAAGTGTTAAAATGGACGCTGACAGCAATATGTTAGTTTTGTGGTTTTTGATCTAATCATGCAGGCAGTATGAGCATTGTACAAATGGATACAATGTTGCTTATGGATCTTTGGAGCTTACTAGGAATGTGTTAAAGCTTATGGATGATGGTTGGAATGTTTACATTCCTATCTTGACATAAATTTTTTATTACATACTTTTAATTTGGCAACTTTGTATATCATGATTTAAGGGGAGGTTTAGGAAACCTTTAGGATTTTGGGTATTCTTAGAATACTCTTATCACAATTCTAGATTGTGTTCACTGATGAGTACGAGTTAGTTTTCTAAATCGTGAGGCACAATAGCATGCAAAGTTGATATACTGTGCACGCTGCCAAGACTTTTTGGCCTAGAATTGTATTTGGTCGGTTGGGAGACTTGAGAATGTTTTTATTGGGCTTACCTAAGAAATTACAAAGGGTTTATATGAGGTAACTTCACTATTAAGAACTTTGGTTAGCATGGGACACTTGAGGACAATTATGTCTATCTTGCTTAAGCAAGTGTGCATGATTGGACAGTGCTTACCACCCTATAGTCATTTTCAGTCTATGAGTTATCTTCACTAGGGTAAACTACTTTGTTAAGGTCCTTTTTATTTTTAATTATTTTTATTTTTGGACGCTGACATTTTTCTTTCCAAACGCTGATAAGACCAATTTGCAAGCTGACATGGCAAATTTCCAACGCTGACAAGAATATAGCCGTTAGACACTGATGTTTAATTTTTGACCGTTGACAAACATCGGGTCCTACCTAGTTGTTATTTTTGACGAAAATATGGGCCATAATTTTAGGAGTTGGTAACTTTTAATTAATGTATGAGATAAGTTATATATTTTTCAATATTTCCATCATTACTTTTTGAATATAACTGCCTCATATTTTAACCAATCATATGTTTTCACATCTCCTATAAATTTGGCTAATTTCTTTTAAACAGGGTAACTGCTATTTCTTGTCTAACTAAAAACTCTCAAACCTTCATATCTCCATAACTTTTATATCACAGTTTTCTTGCATCAATATTCATGGCACCAAAGTTTAAACCTGATCTATTGGAATTGGGGTTCAGAAGCCAACACAACATGGTGGCTTATTTGGAAGCTGATAATACTCTGTTTCCCCAATATACTCATATGGTTGGGTATTTGAATGCGTCCCCTTTAAGGTATGCACTTTCACATACTCCTCTTTTCCCTATCACACACACTAAATAGTTTTGGAACACTGTTAGTTCCTCAACAGTTAATGGAGTGATTACATTGACTGCTACTGTCCATGGGGTTCCATGGGTGGTTACTAAAGCTTTGGTTCACCAAGATTTGCATATTAATGATGCTGATGGTATAACCACCCTTCCCCTTGTAGAGCTAGAGCATGTTGATCCCAAACTTAGATCGGTTTAGCTTGTGTAAACGAGATTAAATCAAGTTAAACACGTAGAGAAACTTTGTTGTATATGAAACAATTCAACTATTATGCGGAATTAATACTCAAACAAGAACACACAAACAATATAAACTAAACTTTCACTTTGATTGATAAATCAAACTTGCGTACAATGAAAGTGTAAAACGTATATTAAACTAAAACCTAAAGGCCTCCTTTTATAGATTAAGGAACCTTGTACAAGAGTCTACGTATCAGCTATTCTTGGTAAAGATAAACATAAGAAATACATTGTTGAACATATCTTTACTAGAAACATACTAGAAACATAAAACGTGTAGACTAAGTCTTCTATCAGTGCTTGACTTCTTCTTATCAACGCTTGACTTCTTCCTGTCAACGCTTGTCCTGTCAACGCTTGATTTCCACGTTCAAATTGCTCTTGTCAGCGTCCAAGTGTCTTGACTACATTTTATTCCCAACAATCCTCCCATAAACTTGATATCTACTCTAGTAATCAAGTTTCTGAATAAAAACTAAGAACTAGGAGGATTCTTAGAAATTGCATTATATTGGAAATAAACATATCTAATTAAATCTTTGGCCACGTCACTTGAGTAGTCAATTTCCAGTTGTGTTGTCATCATTTTCTTCAAAACTTCTTTGGACATAGGATACTCAGCATCCACAAGAAGATACTCAGAAAACTTTGTAGTACTCAAATGATACACACCAGCTGCTGAATATAGACGCTATTGAAGTCCACTGATATCATTATCAAGATCCTTCTAAACAGAATATTCTTCATCTGGTGCACACATTTTCTTGAATGTTGACCAGATCTTTATTCCATTGACTGAAGTAGGTGCTTCAGTCTCATACTTGGCCTGCAGTAACCTCCAAAGGTCTACCAAGTCTTCCCTATCCAAGCTTGCAAACAAAGACATAAGATTAGTAAAAGTATGTACCTCTTTCCCATATCTGCCAATCATCCAGAACCCACTTGCATCTTCTTCATAGTTAACTATAGGGTTTCTGGAATCATGAGGTAATACTTCCACCATATGTGAAACTTCCAAGGATGAGAGCTTTAATACCTAGGTTTTCACTTAGTTATGAAAGTTCGTTGAATCCGATCTTTTCGAATTGATTACAAGTTGAAAGTGCGACTCAGTCGTTCTTGGTGGAAAATAAAAAGGTTTGATTATCTATTTTAAACTAGAAGTGAAAATGTCGTTGAGTAAATAAGTAAAAATGAAAGCTTGAAAATTTAAACTAAGATAAAACAATGCTAAGTAAAAATACGGGAAAAATTAAAGTTTGAAAAATAGAAACAATTCAGAAAACTAAAAATTAAACTAAGTCTGAAAACAAAATAACTGGAATTTAATAGAAATTGGGTATTTTCGGAATATCTAACTTTTTCAGAGAAATGGGGTGTTTTCGGATAAATGAACTTTGTTAGAGAATTGGCATATTTTCGGAATATTGGACTTTTTCAGAGAAAAGGTATAATTTCGGAATAATGAGGGTTTTCAGAGAAAAGAGGGGTTTTCGGAATATTGAAGATTTTCAGAGAAATGATACATTTTCAGATAAATGAACTTTTTCAGAGAAAAGACGGGTTTTCGGAATAATGAAGGTTTTCGGAGAAATGATGGGTTTTCGGAATAATGAAGTTTTTCAGAGAAAAGGGGTGTTTTCGGATAAATGATGATTTTCAGAGAAAAGGTAAATTGTCGGAATATTTAACTTTTTCAGAGAAATGGTTAATTTTCGGAATGTTGGACTTTTTCAGAGAAATGATATGTTGGGTCCACTAGATGTGGATCTTGCAGCCTGTCAGGAACGGTGAACGACTTCTGTAATCACAAGTCTATTCACAAAGAGACTCTATACACAATATAAGTGCGGAATATAAATACTATAAAGAAGAACATAATAACTATAATGACTTGATCCTTTCTAAGGATTTCTAATATTGATAATGACTAGAATTACGTTTGATGAAGGTGTATATAACCCTTCTGCCTAAGGTTCCTTTTATACTACAAGGAAACCCTAATACATCACTAAACAAAACGTGTAAAACTGATATGCATATCCTTTCCTAACATATCTCATGCATATCCTAACAGAACAATAAATAAATAATAAAGTTTGACTTTAACTAGGACCAGGAGCACGACTTGCTCCTACTACTACTATGACCAGGAGGAACTACATACCTCCAAGTCTACCTATTACAATTAACTATTCCAATGGTCCTAACAATCCTCCCCTAAACTTGAATTTGACCTGTTGAGTTCAAGTTTCCTGGTAAAACGTCAATAAAGCTTGAGGATTGAAACAACAAAAGAAACAACAGCATCAGCAAGATAAGAAACATAAGAACTGCCGCCACATGAAACACTAGAAGCTTCTCCAAAGCGTGAAACAAATCAGCATCGTGTTGAATCTTTATAGTAATATGAGCAGATTTGATGAGCCTTTACCAAGTAGCTGCTCGCTCTTGGGCTAGCCAGTCTTTCTGGTGAAATAAGCATCACCCTGGGAGAACAGAACCCAACCCAACTCTTAGAACGTGAATCAATGTTGAGTGGGGGTACCCTGATGATTTTAGGCAAACCATCACAGCCATCAACGGATTTGATATGTCTTTACCAGAAGCCGTACCCTTCTGGACTCGCCAACTCTTAGCAATGAAGCATCGGTGAGTTGAAAACCCTATAGCTTTAAGCAAGCTATTACAGCTATCAACGGATTTGATAAAATCTTTACCAAGAGCCGTACCCCCTTGGATTAGCCACTTTTCAGTCTAGGACTATGGCAAGTGAAAACCATCCAGTTTTGGGTAACCTGGCAACCATCAACGGATTTGAGAATCACACCAGGAGCCGTACCCTCAAGGTGAATCAACTCTTTCTTGTCGGTGAGACATGGTGAGTTGAGGACCATTTGTTGTGAGGACCAAGTCCAACACCAGATGAAACAAGCAACCAGCACAAGTGTGAATCAGCAACAAGAACCCAAAGTTTGAATCGGCAGATGGTATTGTATTCACAAGTGTAAAATTCATGATTTGTTTAAAGTATAAGCAAAAATTATATAAAAAGTATTTTTTTTTATTTTTTTAACTATAATGAATGAAAGTCACCAATCACTATACATATTGGTGAAAAGAATTGCAGTATTAACAGATGATAAAAAAACACAAAACATAAAAACTTACAAACCAACCATATCACAGTCCAGAAGCAGCCACCTTATCAGCTTGCAATCGAGCTTAGATCCCTTCCACCAGTGTAGTTGCCATAGAATACTCATTCCCGGAAGGGGCATTAGAAATCTGCAAGTGACAAGCAAGCATGGCCTCCATCGAAGCAATCGTCAAAGGATAATCCAAGTCTGTAAGCATGAACACCATAGGACCAGACTCCAAATCCAAGACATGCACACCACAGCCAGCATATAACTTCCATCTCGTGATAACCCATGTTGGCTGGTCCTTCCAGACACCAGAAAGGGGAGCATGTGGAGGGGAATCAAGCATCATTTTCAAATCAGCCCACATTCGCAAACCAGGCCAGGAGGGCACTTCACTAGGATGAACAGGCATACCAACATCCACAAACCCATACAATGCCATAAGATCCTTTCGATCCGCCCAGGACAAAATACCTTGCAAACCCGAAGCATACCGCACATAACCATCACTAATGGTAATCCTATGGGAGACAGTACCAGGTAGAGTCGTGGAAGGCTTAACCGTCCAACCTGTAATAGATCCATTACCCAACGGCAACTCTGAGTCACTATCAGAAGCTGCATCAATAAGATTTTCGGGAGCACGCTTCTCATAGGGAACAGACTTGCTACGTCTAGCACGTCTAGCCAATTGCTTCCGGATGGAACGGCGAGGAGTGGGAGCACTAGGCGAGGGTTCAACCTTTACCTTTACCGTTGCAGCAGGAGTGGGATCAGCAGAAGTAGAATCAATACCTTGCCCAACCAAAGGATCAACAGAAGCTGCACCAGAAGAGGGAATAGGTTGAGGACCAAGCACGGGTGGTGATGGGGATGCCATAGCAGGAGTAGCAGTGGTGGTGGTAGTGGTAGCATAGGTGGTGGTGGTAGGAGGACCTAGAGATGAAACAGGAGGAGCAACCGAAGGTGTAGGGGTGGTACCAACAGTAGAAACATCAACAACCGACGGAATAGCAACAGAACCAAGAGGAGCATCAGATGTAGAACCAGTAGCAACAACAGGTTGAGAATTAGGCACCACACGTAGAGGAGGACGATAGATGAAACGCTCCGGAATTGGGGTGCTCTGATGCTTGATCATTCGTTCATATAGCGCCTTCAGCTCATCAAAAGACAATGCCCGAACCCGTTCCCATGTCCAACCAACAGTGAAATAAGCAGCCGACTGATACTTCACATACCGCTGCATCTGCTTTCACTCCTCGGTTTTCATCAAAGGCTTGTTCTTACGTTTTTCACGAAGTTGTGCAGCAAGCGCTAACTGTTGCTTGCGCATTAACACCATTGCTCGAGGAATACAGTTATGCTCATTCACATTAGAACCAGCACTAGACAGATTGCTAACCATCCCATCAAACAAATAGCGAGAGAAATTAAATACCCTACCCTGTGCTATGTAGATTAGACCAGTAGCCAAAGGAGTAGGAAAAGCATCCTAACTCCCAGACTTGGGGCTTACACAATGAATCAAAAAGTGCACTAGAAGCTTCCATTAGGGGGAAAACCGATTCTTTTGGAAGTTAAACTTCCCCCCACGATTGTACCCAATAGCAGCCATCCCCTCCAAAACCTCAGCATTGGGGATGGAAACAACACCACCTTCATCTTGAAGATGAAGGGAACTCCGAATAGAAGCTTCAGTAACCACATAAGAACGTCCATCTATGGTAGCATGGAGTTCACGTGGATGACCAACCACAGCCACAAGTCGAGCAGAAGCCCAAAATTGACGAATCACACTATCATAAACAATGGGGCACATAGTAAAAGCATACCTGAGGTTAGAAGCCTCAATGAATTCTAGAATGTCAGTGAACTCATCACGGTGTGGACCATCTCCTAGATAAGCGACCTTATTGTGAGCAGGTTAGTATACCAAGGCAGCCATTGATGTTGATTAGAAGGAATGGAAGATGATTTGTTAGGGTTTGAGAGAGTAGGAGCGGATGTGTGTGTGTTATGAGTGTGATGAATGAGTCAAGGGGGGTTAATTGACCATAAATAATGGTCTTAGTAACTGTTCATTGACCCCTAATAATGGGGGTTGCCCTTTCAAATTAGGCAGTTAATGCAAAGTAACCACTTTTCCCTTTTAACATAATTTGCAAATCCCAAGTTACCAAAGTTAAATAAGAGGATATATACCAGAATTTGCATGCGTTGACTAAAAGTCAAAGCGCACAATGGTCAACACTAGAAGCATAATGTGGCAACAGAAGTCAGCAAAGTGAACAGTGTCCCAAACCAAGACCAGAAGTCAACCATCACTTGACAAAGAAGGAATTTGATCCACTAGAAGCCAACCAAGAACGACTAGAAGCTAACCATTAAGGACTAGAAGCCAGTCATGAATGAAGACAACCATCAGAAGTGAGCAAAAACCTCCACTAGGAGTAACACACACCACCAGAACCTATTCAATATGTTGTTAGAAGCTACCAATATGTTAGTCTGTGCAAATAAATATGTACACTAAGCCTCCCCTCAATCCTAGGTCTCAAGGATTGACCATCCCAATGTGAACCACCAAGTGGTTGAACCGAGGACCATCAAAGGCTTTAGTCAATAGATCAGCAACATTATCATCCGTATGAACCTTAAGAACTTGTATCAACTTCTTCTCATTGGCATCCCGTATAAAATGGTGCCGAATTTCAATATGTTTTGTACGTTGATGAAAAATAAGATTCTTCACAATGCAGATAGTGCTTTGATTGTCAATGAAAATTTTGGTGTTCATAAAATTGAACCCATAATCCAGCATCTGATTTTGGATCCACAAAACTTGTCCACAACAGCTAGCAGCAGCAACATATTCAGATTCTGTTGAAGAAGTAGCTACGATCGTCTGTTTCTTGCATTGCCATGAAATAAGTCTTCGACCCAAAAATTGACAACCACCAGTAGTAGACTTTCTGTCATTATTAGCACCTGCATAGTCACTATCACTATATGCTTCAAGAACAAAAGGTGATTCTTTAGGATACCACAAGCCAAGCTTGGGTTGAGCCTTGATGTACTTGAAAATCTTCTTGACTGCATTCAAGTTAGAAACCGTTGGAGCCACCTGATGTCTAGAACAAGCACTTACTGCAAACATGATATTCGGACGTGATGCAGGCAAATACATGAGTAAGCCAATCATAGACCTGTACATGTGAACATTTACCGGAGGATCTGGCTCATTCTTGAGTTTGACTTTAGCAACTTCATAAGGTGTTGCTGCTGGTCTAAGAGGATCCATGTCAAACTTCTGAAGGATCTCATGAACATATTTATCTTGACTTATGAAGATCCCATCCGGCTGTTGCTTGACTTGAAGACCAAGGAAAAATGTAAGCTCTCCCATAACACTCATATGAAATTCACCCTTCATCAGCTGTTCAAACTCATCACAGCATTCCTTTTTAGTAGAACCAAAAATAATATCGTCCACATACACCTGAACAAGGATAATGTCCTTGGTGTTCCTCTTAAGAAATAGTGTTTTGTCAATTGTGCCTCTTCTATAGCCATGTTTCAACAAGAAAGTTGAGAGACACTCATACCAAGCTCTAGGAGCTTGATGAAGTCCATAAAGAGCCTTGACCACCTTGTAAACTTTCTTGGGATGAAGTGGATCTACAAAGCCCTTAGGTTGAGTGACATAAACTTCCTCATCAATCTTGCCATAGAGAAATGCACTCTTGACATCCATCTGAAAAACTGTAAAACCCATATAGGAAGCAAAAGCCAAAAACAGACGAATGGCCTCAATCCGAGCAACAGGAGCAAAAACTTCAGTGTAGTCAATGCCTTCAAGTTATGTATGACCCTGTGCAACCAATCTCGCCTTATTTCTCACCACAATACCCCGTGCAGCTTTCTTGTTTTTGAGAATCCATTTGGTACCAATGGCTGTCTTTCCATCCGGCAAGTCAACTAGGATCCAAACATTTTGAAACAAGAATTGCTGCATTTCCTCCTGCATAGCTTCCACCCAACTTTGATCCTCAAGAGCATGAGAGACTGATCTAGGTTCCACCTGTGAAAGAAAACAAGCAAACAAACAGTGTTGAAATTCCGTATGATTATTACGCTTTTGATCTTCAATAAAGCTCACAAGAGCATGATGATCAGACGTGGCCTTCTTATGCATTCTGCGTGTCTTGACAGTAGAACCAGGATCTCCAATGATTTGAGTAGTAGGGTGATCTTTGTGTGATTGCAACATTGGATTGGAAGCTACCTCCACTTCTGGTGCCAAATTATTAAGATCCCCAACAAAGTCATCATAATATGAAGCAGCGTTGAAAATGCCATCTATTGGTTGTTTATGAATATCATCCAGCTTGGTAGAAGACTTCTTTTGATGGTTCCCCAGGTCAGAAGGACTGGAGAATCTAGTATGGGAAGTAGACCCACTAGCCGGACTACCAATAGGTGTTAAACTAGCACTAGGAGTAGTAGTTGGAGTACTACGAGCAGCTTTGTCAGTAGGCGTATTCAAGGGAAACTCAAAGCCACCTTGAGCAGCTGCTGTAGTAGCCTCCTGTTGTTGTTTGAGTAAAGTGTCAAGAGCTACTTATGAATCCAATACATCCAATGGAGTTGCATCACTAGGAGGATTAGGAGAGACTGTGGTGGAATAGGATGGAACAACAAAAAATATCATCCTCATCATCTGAGTCAGAAAGACTAGAGTGAGCACTTGTACTAGAAGTTGCAAACACTTGTGGACCTGCATCATGGTTAGTTTTGAAACGAAAATATCCTAATGAATCACTAAGATAATCAAGATCAAAATACCATTCAGGACCCTTGCCTTGGATGTTTGACTTCTCCTCAAAATACCTGAGATTAGGACCATTGGAATAGTTAATTGTAATAGGTAGACTAGGAGGTATGTAGTTCCTCCTGGTCATAGTAGTAGTAGGAGCAAGTCGTGCTCCTGGTCCTAGTTAAAGTCAAACTTTATTATTTATTTAGTATTCTGTTAGGATATGCATGAGATATGTTTGGAAAGGATATGCATATCAGTTTTACACGTTTTGTTTAGTGATGTATTAGGGTTTCCTTGTAGTATAAAAGGAACCTTAGGCAGAAGGGTTATATACACCTTTATCAAACTAGACCTTGCCGCCTTGAAATGGTACAAAGTTAGATAGAAGACTTTTATTTCCTGTCATGCTCCTAGAGCATCCACTATCAACAATTCCTAGAGTAGGATCTTGGTATGGAGTAACCTACAACAACAAGATAATAAAGATGTAAATGTTAGTGTCTTAAGGGGACCTAAACCTTTTCAGGTTTGAGCCTGCCTTGTGGATCTTTAGTAGATAGCCAAGAAGATTGATGAGATCCACCGTTGTTCTTTGGTTGCGTATTCATCATATTGGTATTATTGTTTGACCAAGAACAACCTGCTGACGGCTTAACAGCAGTTCCCAAATTTCCCAATCCAAAATACATGTGGTCAAAATTATGTGGATAAATTGGATTAAAATTCTGAAAATAGTTACTGGTTGTTCTATTTGATGTTAATCCAATGTTTCTCCAATGATCAGAAGCTAATGGAGAGGTCCTTCTAGAAGAAGAAAACGATTGAGCACTTGGATTGAGTCTTCTAGAAGAATATGGAACAACTCCTGGTGGACCAGGAGCAGGAAATGCTTGATGAACAGAAGAATGTTTGTCATAATAATCACAATATTTAATCAAATGAAATGCCCTTCCATAAACAAAACAGGTTTTAATCGACCTTTTATTAGAATGACATTGTTTCATACTGCTAACTTTATTACACACAATTCTAGGAGAATCAGTCTTCCTAGGACTCAATAAACCAGGACTAGACACTGTTGAATTAAAAGTAACTCTCTCTTCACACTTCCTAGCACCAGTAGCAGCATGATCATTCGACCTGGAACTTGTAGGTCTCGACTCTTCACTTGAACCACTTGATGCAGAGTCACTGGCTTTGTCACTGAAAGTACACGAGACAAAGTCATTAGAATTAGTAGAACTTTTTGGGGACTCATACATCTGTGATCCATCCAAGTCATTATGCCTAGAAGTGGGCATGAAAGTTCCAGTAAGAGGTGGAGGGACAACATGCATTTCTGCTGCTGGTTTAAACCTATTGTAACTAGGTTCTCCCTCTTCCTCTTTGTCGGCATCAAAGACACTCGAAAAAGATAAATCAAACACATATTCTGAATCAATATATTTATCAAATCCTAACCCTCTTATAGTCCTACCAGACATGCTACTATTGATTAATTTTGAAAGATTTTTAGGTGCCTTTTGCCATTTTTCAAATCTCAACAGTGTAGCATCTAATCTTTCTTTCATCTCTTGTTTTTCTTTGATACTGTCATCTTTTACCTTTTCTGTGTATTTAAGCATATTTGTTGTGTTTTCTAAATCGATGCTCAGTATCCTAATTTTATCCTCATACTCACGTTGAGTATCTTGAAGCCACCTCTTTTGTTGTTCCAATGTGTTTAAAGAAGCCTTATAGGCTTGAACCTCTAAAAAATACTTATCATTTGATCGACGTCGAAGTGCCGGTCAAAAATAACCTAATTACCTTATACTAGATAGGATAAGCAGGTATCGATCCACGAGGACTATGTGGTTTTAGTTTAAGTTTTGGGGTGATCACTGATCAATAAAGGTTTTGGTTTTGAAATCTGACAACTAAAATACTTTTGATGATAAAAATGCGGATTAAAAATTAAAATAATTATTAATCTAATAATAAAGCTAGAAAAATAAAATAAAGATGAAAACAATTAAAAGAAAAATGTAATCCCTTCCAGCTCCTAATATTTATGGTTAATCACACTAATGGATTATTAAAACTTTTTAGAACCGATTACAAAGATTATTTTGACTTAATATGAATGAATTAATGTTGGCATTTATTATGTTTATCAATGACTCGCGATAATAAATCTTATATTAATCCAACCAATAATTATGTTTTAAACAATTTATTTAGGTACAATTTATGTTTATTATACGACCATCTTTTTTTTAACTAAATAAAACAAGTATGAATCGTTAACTAACAATAAATTGTCTAACACAAATAATTAAACATAATATTAAATCGATAAAAATAATTTATAAATAAATCATAAATCAATGTAATAAAAATCTGATAATCCAAAAGTAATGATCAAACCATAAATAAAGTTACCGGAAGGAATTACAACAAAATTAGCCGGAGATCGCGGTGTACCCAACCCGCTGAATAGGGTTCATCATGTATTACTTGTTGGAATAACTAGCACCTTTTTCTTTTCTTCTTGTTACTTCTAACGCACCAACACCTTCTTTTTTCTTATATTACTCCTCGACGAACGTGCAAAAAACAATAAAATAGTGTAATGATTCTTTTTTTTATGTTGCTGCGTTCCTCCCTTTTGTTTTTAAAGTGACGACTGTCTTCTCAAAGTCAATTGACTTCCTTCTTTTTATACTTTGTTCTAAGTCGGTTGTTGTAAACAAAGCCCAAGCCCGTGACTTTTTTTCTTCTTTTATTCTTTTGTCATATACTAACTTTGGCCCAATAAAAAAATAACCCAAATCAATAATTGCTCGAACAAAGCCCGGACAAATAAAAGATGACCGAAAATATTGCGACGCGCTCAATTATTTTTCTTCAATATTTTTTCTTCATTTATCGGCGCTCACAATGTCTTTTCTCCAAAAAATTAATTAAGCGGCCATTTTATTCCATTTCGCTCGTAACCTACATGATCACAAAACACACTCAAAGTACATATATAACGACAAATAAATATACAATTATGCTAAATTAATCATGCTATAGGTGTATGCAAAATACACCAATCATCATTCTGATCATTTAAGTCATTATATTGGGACAACAATTCTGAATATTTATTATGACAACCAAGAGGACAATGTTGTACCTGAGATGAGATGCCCATAAGATCAAACTCGTCTGCTTCCTCTGCATCAAATAGATTCCCAACAATCATTGGAAACACGTCAGTAGAGGACTCAGCTGATTCCAATGTAGTAGTTTGATGATCATTCCAGTTGACCATAGAGTCAACAGATACCAATGCCTTCTTGTCATCCTTTACCTCCTGAACCTTAAAAGCTGAATATCTGCTCTTCTCCTGGTCATTCTTGTTAGGGAATTCCCTTGCAAAGTGACCTTGCTGCTGGCATTTATAGCATCGAACCTTGCTTCTGTCAAACTTTGCTAGCTCTCGTGGGTTGTAATTAAATTTACGACCTGCTTTCTTCTCAAACTTGTGAACCCTAAGAGTGAGCATGGCCATCTGCCATTTGAGATCCATTTCATCCAGGTCGAGTTTATCATCAAAAGCAAGTTGCTGTTGAGCATCAACGTCAGCAACAAAAGAATGAAGAACAAATTCTACCATGCTACCAGACTTGGCTGTTGGTTCAGGAGCAGAAGTATGCTGAAAAGTATGTTGAGAAGACACAGTATTGCTTGGGCTACTAGCATAATACATGGGACTGGATGCCATAGAACTCATAAAGGCAGAATTAGCAGGAGTGGGAAAAGAATCACTTGAATATCCTCTCACATGAGGTTCAAAGGTTTTGAGCTTATGAAATAAATCATCAAAGTTGAGATAGTCAAGCCCACCTTTTGCTTTTAGAGAGATTACCACCTGATTCCATGAGTAAGGTAAGGCTCTAAGAAATCTTGCATTAATATCACCATCGTCAGGTTTCGACCGAAGTTTATTCAACTGGCTCAATATCTTTTGGAACCTGTCACACCCTTGATGAATACCTTCAGTTTCTGAGATTTTGAATTATGTGAATTCATCTCTCAGCATGGATCTTCACATTTTCTTTGACTCCTCATTCCCACCAAACCTTGCTTTTATTCCATTCCAGATCTCTCTAGCATCATCCAAATGGTAGAAGTCACCCATGTGATCATCAGGAAGGGATTGAAGCAAAATAGTTTTTGCTTTGACCTCCTTCTGAATGGCTATGATTTCTTCATGAGTTTTAGGGTCAAGAAGAGTAATATTACCATTCTTGTCTCTTCCAGTCAGCTTCCTGCTGTTCCCATTCAGAATAACCTTCCAAAGGTCTTGATCAGTGTTGGTGATCCACCATTCCATCTTCATTTCCCAACTATCAAACTCGTCCTTTTTTAGAAGAGGAAACTTACCATTTGTGTTGGAAACCGTAGCAACGATCTGCTGAGGTTGCAGAGTTTTAGGAGTGCTATCTTCTCCTGTTTGAGTAGAACTTGAGGCAGACATGATTAAACAAAAATGTTAGTAATAAGAAAAATTGATTCTTCTTGTACAGAGACTCTCCCAGGCTCTGATACCACTTGTTGGGTCCACTAGATGTGGATCTTGCAACCTGTCAGGAACGGTGAACGACTTCTGTAATCACAAGTCTATTCACAAAGAGACCCTATACACAAGATAAGTGCGGAATATAAATACTATAAAGAAGAACAGAATAACTATAATGACTTGATCCTTTCTAAGGATTTCTAATATTGATAATTACTAGAATTACGTTTGATGAAGGTGTATATAACCCTTCTGCCTAAGGTTCCTTTTATACTACAAGGAAACCCTAATACATCACTAAACAAAATGTGTAAAACTGATATGCATATCCTTTCCTAACATATCTCATGCATATCCTAACAGAATAATAAATAAATAAAAAAGTTTGACTTTAGCTAGGACCAGGAGCACGACTTGCTCCTACCTCTACTATGACCAGGAGGAACTACATACCTCCTAGTCTACCTATTACAATTAACTATTCCAATGGTTCTAACATGATATATTTTCAGAGTTTTGAAACCCTTTTGCGAAGAAAAATGAAAAACAGATTAACAGATACTATAACGTCTAGATAAGGAAAATATGCTATGATTAAACACAAATCAAATAAGCAAATAACTAAAACTTTAACCAAATAAATTTTAAGAAACACTAAATAAGCCACAAATTAAAAACTATAAAAACACTAAATAATCAAAACATTTAAAATCAACTAATAATCGAATCTAAAAATCTATCAAACCAACTTAATAAAAAATAAGCCAAACACTAGTAAATCAACAATCACAATAAGCTCAACACATCCACCACATCAAAACTATAAAATCAATCACATAATCAAATAGATGAAATCAACTACATAATTAATTAAATCACCAAAGGATTAAGAAAGGTAGAATGAGAATTAAATGAAAAAACTTGATTAAATTGAAGATTTAAGATTCAAAGTTACAAGATTAAGATTAAGATTAAGAAAACTTGAAGAGAAAGTTAGAGAGAGAAATAAACACACTAATTGCCTACTAATAATTAAAAAAACTAAAAATTAACTCCTCCACTAATGACTATTTTTTTTACTATATATAAGGGAGGTGGTAAGTGCTTGTTTCTTCTCTTTTCTTCTCGTCTTTCTCAACTCAGTCTCGGGATTAGTCGAATGATAATTTGAACTCGTCTTCTATTTTTCTTCTTTTTGTAGACTTGGTTCTTCGACTTCGTTAAACTTCCGTCTTTATACTTTTTCCTCGATAAATCTTCAGAATAGGCCTTGGACTTCCGTTCTTTTTGCACTATTGATCTTTTGACTTCGTCTTTTGTCGTTTTCTTTGATAAAAGCCCGTGATAGCCCGTGTTTTCTCCCTTTTTCATATTTTTATCCTGAAACACAATAAAAACACAAACCACGCATAATTCCGACTTTTACGACATAAAATACACGTTTTGGTCATGTTATTATTGGAAATAAGCGGTAAAAGGATAAGTTTTTTCACACTTATTAAATCCCCTACACTTGACCATTGCAATGCCCTCATGCAATGCATTAATTTCAGAGCACAGTTTATATTTTTCATCATAAATAACCCACCTAGCCTTTATTAAATATTAAACACTAAGGAGACTTAAAAGATAGAAATATATACAAAACAAGTAAAGAAATTAAAGACTTACATTAGGGTTTTGGTGTCATGAATGTTTATCATCCTCAAGTTTCACGTTCCCCACACCAAGCTTATAAACGAGATCATTGTTATTATAAGTTAGCAAACTAACACGAACTCATGTGGCACAATTATTTACTTAGACTCCCTTATTCCTAGGTGTATCTCTTATATTTTAATTTTGTCTTGAATGATCACGAGGATACATTGTTTGACTTATTTCGATAGTTTATTTAGGCCAAAAATAAAGTGGGACGATTTAATCAATAGTTAGCTAAAGGACAAAATCTTTTAAAACTGCTTCTCGGGACCTCATAAAGTTCATATCTTGGCATAACTCGCTTCACGATTTGAGACCTTTCTCGGACCGATATTTGGCAGAGACTTCATACTTAGAATCTTGAGAGACGTTCTTGAAATTATGGTCTTCTCTTCATAATAGAAATTTCTTCACTTGAAGTTTTTGAGAGATTCTTCATATTTGGACCACGACTTCTTCATTTTTCAACAATCTTTATTTTGGACTTTGATATACAACGATCCGCCTCCTTTTAGGACTTGGATCTATTTATCCTCATACCTTGTTAGGGCCTTTTTGGATAGACTTCTCCATGATCTTTAGGGGAGTATTTGATTTTCTTCGTGTGTCTCGATCCTTCATATTGATTTTTGATAAATGATTCTTCACATCATCTTTGGATCTTTAGCAACAAAATGTAGCCCTCATGTCTTGCTAGGACCTTTTCGGACTCGCCAATCTTTGCATCCCGCTCCAATAAGTTATGCCTTGGCTATGAAATCTAATTAATACCGAGCAACTTTTAAACGATCTTGTGCTAGAAGCTAAGTAACTTTTCAAATTTTACAACCTTATTTATTGCACATATTTATTAACAAGCGATGGGAGAATAGGCTTATAATCAACTCACATAAATTCACGAAAGAATACCAAACTTATAATTGACTCTATCATCTCTCGTTCTCCATAATTTAAAATCTCAAGGAATGAGACTCGTGGATGCTTAGCCAATTAAATCAAAGTTTTGGGTTTTCGAGTTATCTATAGGATCTTGCAAACTCTTAGACTTTTTCAAGTTTAGAATTCGCATTTTAAAGTTCCCTTGATAAATGACTCTCTAGGATCAATTATAGGAACTTGCGAAAAGTTCTTGTTCTTAACCCGAGAGAGTTAAGACTTTCACGTTTTAAAGTTCCCTATATAAAAGCCTAGCAAAACTTGACTTAAACACGTTAAGGATACTAGCTAGAGTAAACTTAGATAAGTAAACTCGGGTTGAGTCAAAATATTCACGACTTTGAAAAATTTAAAACCACTTTATTCAAACTTTATTCTAGCAAAGAAAGTAAATAACGATAGCAAAGGAAAATACTACTATACAACTAGGCCAAAATAGATTAAAAATTTCGAAAAATGTCGAAAAATCAAATTTTCCGGTTAAAATGAGGACAAATTCATGGAAAAGCCCACTTCAATAGAAGTCCCCCCTACACTTGATATAAACATTATCCTCAATGTTTAAGCATGTGGGAGTAAACTCCCCTACACTTAAGACATTGTGCACTTTGTTTAAATCTTGCTAAGGAAAGGACAACTAGAGTGATTTCAATGTGAACATATGAGATATGAAATATTGAATCACAATAGTTTAGGATAGAATCGGGAAGATGGGAACACGAGATCACGGTTCGTCAAAAGTCATCGAGAATGGATCTTTGAAACTTTAATCCCTGCACATCATAAGAAACAAGACAAAAAACATATACGGGGCTCCCCCTACACTTATTATGAAAACGGTAAAGGATAGATCAATGGGTTGCCTCCCGAGAAGCGCTTGTTTTTGTTAACCGAGTCACGAGCCTGACTCGACCCAGAACTAATTCAAAGGAAACATGGTGAGGGATGGAATCATCTCATTAGACATGTCCTTACCAAATTACAACTTCACGCGCTGGCCATTCACTTTAAAATTGGGCCCATTTGGCTGAGAAAGCTCAATGGTGCCATAGGGGAAGACTTTGGCGACGGTGAATGGACCAGACCAACGGCTCTTCAGCTTGCCCGAGAAGATCTTCAACCGAGAGTTAAAGAGTAAAACTTGATCACCAACGTGAAACTCTCGGTTCTTAATCCTTGCATCATGGATGATCTTGGTCTTCTCCTTGTAGATCAATGAGTTCCCATAAGCTTCATTCCTTAGTTCATTTAGCTCATTGAGTTGAATCTTCCGAAGATCGCCGGCTTTGTTGATGTCAAAATTCGCCCACTTCAAGGCCCAGTATGCTTTCTGTTCCAGCTCGATAGGGAGGTGGCATGCCTTCCCGTACACAAGACGATAAGGTGTACAAACAATCGGCGTCTTATATGCGGTACGGAAAGCCCACAAAGCATCGTCTAACTTATCGGCCTACGAGGCACGATGCTCTCCCATAGTTCTCTCTAAATTTCTCTTCAATCCACGGTTAGATATATCGGCTTGACCATTTGTTTGAGGATGATAAGCGATGGAAAGAAGGTGATTGACACCGTACTTAGCCATGACTCGAGCAAACTGATCATTGCAAAAATGAGTCCCACGATCACTGATGATAGCACGAGGAACATCGAATCGAGCAAAAAGCTGCTTCAAAAAGTTCACAACCACCCTCGCATCGTTCGTAGGGAGAGCCTTTGCTTTAACCCATTTAGAAACGTAGTCAACGGCTATGAGGATGTACTTCTTCCCTTTGGATGATGGAAATGGCCCCATAAAGTCGATGCCCCATACGTCAAAGATTTCACATTCTTGTATGAAATTTTGAGGCATCTCATCTTTATGTGTGATCTTGCCTTGGCGTTGGCAAGCATCACAATTTTTAACCATCTCGTGAGCGTCACATAAATGGTGGGCCAATAGAATCCCGAGTCAAACACTTTCTTCGCGGTGTAGTTGGGACCAAAGTGACCACCGGTGGGTCCTTTATGGCAAGCTTCTAGAATGTCTAAAGCTGCGGGTCCATCAACACACCAACGAATAATCAGATCAGCACATTGTTTGAAGAGATAAGGGTCATCCCAAAAGTAAGTCTTAATATCTTTAAAGAACTTCTTTTGTTGGGATGTTAACCCTTCGATGAGAATACCACCCGCTAAGTAGTTTGCAATGTCCGCAAACCACGAGGTGTCATCAAGATTGGAATTGATAGACATTAAGGCCTCAAGGGGAAAAGAGTCATTGATCTCTTGATTCGGACGATCCCCTTGATAAGGATCCTCAAGTCTACTTAGATGATCCGCGGCTAGGTTTTCGGCTCCCTTCTTGTCACGAATTTCAATTTAAATTCTTGAAGGAGCAAAACCCAACGAAGAAGTCTTGGCTTAGAATCTTGCTTAGTCAACAAGTACTTTAACGCGGAATGATCGGTATACACGATGGTGGTGGAAAGAACAAGATAGGGGCAGAACTTCTCAAAAGCATACACTACAGCTAAAAGCTCTTTTTTGGTAGTGGTATAATGCAATTGAGCCCCCGCCATTGTCTTTCTAGCATAATGGATTGGTTGGAAGTGTTTGTTCACTCTTTGGCCCAAAACCGCTCCAATAGTAAAGTCGTTAGCATCACACATCAATTCAAAAGGTAGCTCCCAATTAGGGGTAACCAAGACCGGTGCCTTAGTTAGCTTGTCCTTAAGAAGATTGAAGGATTCAATACAATCTTTAGAAAATATGAAAGGAGTATCTTTTTCCAAGAGGTGGGTCATCGGGCGAGCGATTTTAGAAAAATCTTGAATGAATCGACGATAGAAGCCCGCATGACCAAGGAAACTTCTCACACCCTTCACGGTTGAAGGTGGAGGTAATTTTGCTATGACATCAACTTTAGCACGGTCGACTTCAAGACCGGCTTTGGAGATTTTATGTCCAAGAACAATGCCTTCTTTTACCATGAAATGGCATTTTTCCCAATTTAGAACAAGGCGAGTGTCTTCACACCGTTTGAGCATACGTTCTAAATTGGCAAGGCAATGAGAGAAAGAATCACCATAGACCGAGAAATCATCCATGAAGACTTCCATAGTTTCTTCAACCATGTCATGGAAGATAGCCATCATACACCTTTGGAAAGTCCCGGGAGCATTGCATAAGCCGAAAGGCATTCTTTTGTAAGCAAATGTTCTATAAGGACAAGTGAATGTAGTTTTCTCTTGGTCTTTAGGATCGATGGGAATTTGAAAATACCCGGAGAAACCGTCTAAGAAGCAATAATAGTCATTACCCGCTAGACGTTCAAGCATTTGGTCCATAAAAGGAAGGGGAGAATGATCCTTTCTCGTAGCATCATTGAGTTTGCGATAGTCTATACAAACTCTCCGCCCTGTAACGAGACGAGTAGGAATCAACTCGGTGTTTTCATTGGGCACAATGGTGATTCCACCTTTCTTAGGCACACAATGGACCGGACTAACCCATGGTGAATCCGAGATAGGGTAGATCATTCCTTCATCAAGAAGTTTGAGAACCTCTTTTTTGATAACGTCATGGATCTTGGGATTCACCCTTCTTTGGCTTTGAATAGTGGGTTTAAAGTCCTCCTCCATGAGAATTTTATGTGTGCAAAAGTGAGGATTAATTCCACGAATATCGGAGATTTTCCAAGCTATCGCTTTCTTGTGATTTTTCAGCACGTCGATAAGTCGAGATTTTTCGTCTTCTTTCAAATCCTATGCGATGATGACGGGTGACTTCTTATTTTCTTCAAGGAAAACGTACTCGAGATGAGACGGTAGGTCCTTAAGCTCTAAATTCGGAGGATTTTCGATGGAAGGCGTAGTCAAATTCGGATCATCGATAGAAATATACTTAG